>CAXHSG010000248.1:0-24170 GCA_964019155.1 Osedax fenrisi
CCCTATCACAAACACAGGCTATACATACACAGGTGGCATCAGATCACCTCGCCTGAGCTCACAAGCAGTGTAAACATCTTCTGGAGCAACGATGAGGAGAACAACTTCCTAGCTAAATGTCTCATTAGTACCACCAGCACCACCACCAGTATCAACCAGTGCCTTTAGTATGCCATCAATATATATTGCCATTAGTTAATTACCATCATTATTATCAGCAGCCAGTCTTTATTTCTAATCTATCAACTAAATATGAAACAAAATAACAGTATTTTAAAATTTTATTTCTTGTCATTTTTCCTATTATTTATTTCCGAGCACCATTATTTCACATGCGTATTAGTGCGATATCAATAGATAATAACATCTTCATTATCAACCAGTGCATTATTTCATACAAGTACACTATCATTATGTGCTAATCTCATTAGGTAGTTCTTGAGGTCCGGTGTTAAGGTGCGTTCACACCAACAATTTCCGCAGGAAATTTCCGGTGGAAATGGGTATAGAGGAAATTTCTAATGGAAATAGGTGTGAACGACTCAATTTCCGATGGAATTTCCGACGGAAATTCCATCGGAAATGAAATTCAACATGTTGAATTTATTTGTGAATTTCCGATGGAAATGATAATCATTCGGTATTTTATACTTGAATAAACTTTGACATAATTTATTATTTAAATTTGTATTTGTTATTTTAAAATTATTATATACATTTTATTTTATTTACATTATGGATACATTATTACATAACATAATAAGTAAATATAGAGATAATAAATGTTTATGGGATACATATAGTATAGACTATCGTAAAATAACAAAAGAACCTCAGTTATGGATACTATAGCAGGAGAATTGAATTTAAATGGTTTGTTATTTTTAAATATTTACAATATATTATTAAATATAAAATTGAATATTATATTGAATATATATTATATTATAACATATATTTATAATAATTATTCATTACTAATATATTTAGTTTAGGGAATATATTTACTATATAAAATCGTAAATATTATAAATATATTTTAAAATAAATTATATTTAAAATAATATACAATAACGAAACCTATTATGATAGTACTATTAACTAATGGTATATACCAGTATACGAAGTAAATACCGTATACATAATGTATGTACCTAATTACTACTATGATATTTATATTAAATACTGGTATATATAATTATTATATAGGTACGTGAAAATGGCGTACGACATACGTCGACCGAGTCGAGTTTTGTAAGACTGTTATCAATAATTTATGCAATGGTACTATTATTATAATATGAAAAGAATATTTCATATATTGATATATAAATTATATATTATATAATATGTATAGATTCAATACTTGATAATGAAATACACTAGATAAATAATAGAGTTGGGAACGGTTTTCAAAATGTTACCAGCAAATTAGGCGGGCGGCGAGCTATAAATAGTTTTATAAGATATAAATAGAGTATATGTTTATATTCAGTGAATATTATTCACATATCAATGCATGCACTGTATGAATCATACATTGTACACTAATATTGATAACATGATAATGATTATATACCCATGATGATATATAATATATATTTATTTTTGTATATGATTATATTATGTATTATTATACTTGTGATGTATAAATATAATATATATATATATATATATGTTTATGTGTATGTGTATGTGTTTATGTGTGTATGTGTCATCGATATAGTGAGAAAGTGGACCTGTGCAATTGAATGTAGTGTATGGCACTATCCGCTACGAGCGCTACAGTCGAAACCCACTATCTGGCCCACTACTTTTTATTTATAATAATATGTATTTATCATATATATATTGATAATCACTACCAATTTTAATGTACTATCTATACTAAAAATAAAATTATATATTTAAAATACATAATATCAACATTCCTCGTAATTTTGTGTATTTAAATTGAAGATATAATACTATTTTATTGATTTTATTGATATTTATAATTTAAATCCATTGATATAGATAGAAGTCACTTAAATCTATTTCGACGAAAAGACTACTGTTTTGATATTTGACATATATAATATGACTAATATCCAATCAAAATCACTGATACCATTTTGTAAATTTATCGATAAAAGTGTCATTCATGTGTCTATCTTTTACATGCATTGCGTGCGTCAATTGCTTATCCACTTTCTTTATATCGATGGTATGTGTATGTGTATGTGTGTGTATGTGTGTGTGAGTGTGTGTGTGTTTATATATGTATGTGATTCCCTATATATATATATATATATATATATATATATATATATAAATGTTAGATCACTATTTAATTCATCAATGCAGATTTAATATATATATATATATATATATAAATAATGTTCATCGTTTATTTATATCATTTATTTAAAATTAATAGGATTAGAAACTAGAATACGAATCATGAAATGTCAGCAAGAATTACAAGAAGTTGTAATACAATATATAAATACAATACCTAGAGAAACAAGAAAATGAAAATAAATAAAATTGTATATATTTTACATGTATATATATATATATATATATATTATTGTAATGTATAGGATATATATGTAATGTATACCTACAAATATAATGAGGTAATACAAATATATATGTTAATAAAAGTGTTATAAAATTAAAAACAATTATACTTTTTCTAACTACAAAACAACCACGCCTTCATTTGAATACAATTCATTAACTTCATCGCGAATCTCTCTTGCGTTACCCATACTTTCATTACAACTGAAAGAAGATAATTTGTTCATTTCTAGTCTACATTATATTCTATATCATTATTTCTTTCATTCGGTATTGTTAATTTATTGTGTAAAAAATGATCCTGACATCTTAAATGTTCTTCTCTGAATCCATCCCATTACTCCATATCGATCTTTCAGAAAACTATACTCCAAATGCATATACAGACAATCCTAGGATTGACCATTGAACATGTATATATATATATATATATATATATATATATATATATATATATATATATATATATGTATTTTTAAACACCATCATTTAACCCTAAAGTACCTATAACTCCATAATGAATACAAATATATGTTTACTAAAATATTGATAAAACTCTTATCATATGATTATCACATTATTATCATATTCAATATATAAGTATATTAAGTATATTAGTATTATTAGTAGTATTATTAACAAGTATATTAGCCCCCTAGTATTTAATCCCATGTATCATATTTCGTGTTATCACATTATTATGATATATTGGAATTTCCATCAGAAATTTCCAGCGGAAATTTAATATTCAGTGTGAACGGACGCAAGAAATTTCCAGCGGAAATTTCCATCAGAAATTTCCAGCAGATTTTGGTGTGAACGCACCTTTACATTCGTGGCATTACATGTAAAAGATAGGGAGTTAAGGTATCCACTAGAATACCCATGCAGAACATTCAGATACAAGTGTACACAATCAATATGTGTATTACATAGTTAACATTGATATCTATTACTATTTGGCCTTATGATTTTCATTTATCAAATATAAATTAATAAAAAGTAGATCTAATAAATTAAAAAAAATAATAAAACATATATTTAATGCCTAGTTTGAAACATAATTGTATCTATAAATAATCGACAATTGTATTACATTATCAAATAGCCTAACATTGTATTAGCTATATATTAGGTATATACTCTGACAATGTTATAAAGATTCATTAAAGGGAACAAAAGCTATTGGGTTTTAGATAAGACTGGAAAAGAATGGAAAATAATTCCTTAGATATAAACTTCTAAAGTATTATTTATATTGTACTAACTTATAAATATGGTTATACTAAAAAGAGGATAACTTTTGTGATTGTATATGAAATAAGAATATGTTTATTTACTATGTAGATAACATTTATATCTATTACTATTACTATTACATTATTATTATAACTATTACACTAATATGCTAAGCTCTTATAGTAAGTAGGCTAATACAAAGTTAATTTAGTAAATGTTTACTGATAAAATATATATGTTATGGTATGTTTATAATGCATATTTGAGGCACTCATTTTACCTTTGAATAAGTAGATGACATCATTTTAAAGAAAAATAAATATATTTGCATATTTTAATAAAATAATGTTGTTATAACGAATACAAATGAATATAACACTGGCTTTTTAAACTCTCTTTATTTCATACCTGCATTCATATGCATTATCATTATAACCTATTGTACGCATTCTGTGATCAAATTCTCTATCATTATATCATGATTTCATTAGTTATTCATTAGTCTTTATTTCACCTACTTATTCATTCGATAACATTATATCTCCATATCATTATTAGTACCACTATTATTAGTTGGTGCCATTATTTCACATTCATATATTCACATGAATCATCATTATGCCATATCATCTTATTATTCAACAGGCTTTATGTTGCCATTTTCATTCCTATGTTCATGCCTATGTGAGCGCCTATATGCATGCCTATGTGAGCGCGCTATCAAGTGATGTAGTCACATCATTAGTTATTACATTAATGAGACAGTATTTTCCTGTGTTTACCTGCATCACTATCATTCTAGTCATTCATTCACCTCATCAATTCACAGTCATCATTATATCACCCGCTTGCTCTCTATCAACATGCATGTGATCATCAATATAATATTATATAGTGACCTAAAGGAAATATTTACCTTATTAAGAATCTGATAGAATATGTATAATAAATCCAATGCAATATATGTATTTACTTGAATTTTTCTGCTTTTATATACCAATTAAAATGTATCATTACTATTCTATATTATTCAACCATATCATTAATATCATTTGATCTATGAAAATGACTGGCTACTTTTAGAAGTATTATCAGGATTTATTGAGGCCATTACCAGGCATGCCTATCTAGATAATTCCCCTTACCACTTTTACAGGTGAAACTATTACAACATATATTCGAACACTTGAACTTAAATAATGGTTAAATAACATTATATATAGTAATCCCTTCTAATGCATATTTAATGAAACTTTATTTTCCGCATGATTTTATTATATTGCATATTTGTCCAGGAATAAAAATTTGAATTTGATATAAAAATCAGTAAGAAAACTCGTTTTAAATCAATACTTTCAATATGATTATATTTTTAATTCATAATATAATCTAATATAATTTAATTTCTAATATACATTATATTGGTTGTATATAGTAATATACACAATATACAGTTGTATATTGTAATATTGCTATCATTTTGTTCCTATATAAACTAGATATATATACCTATAATAATAAAGAAGATAATTTTATAAAATATAATATTACTATATGTAATGTGTATTTTATTATTAATTTTTTCTAAAAATGTATCACATATTCATACATAATCATTTATATCGCTTATATAACTAGATATCCGTATTAGAAAACAGTTTACAAATTAAAGATCTATATATCTCCTTTCTATATCGAATACAGATATTAGTATATGATATACTGTATATCTCATAAACTGTGATCTCTAAGTTGAATACTAGTGAGTGTAAGAACATTAATTGTTCTGAGATAAATTCATTTTTAAATAAATGTATTATTTATATTATATTTATAATTATATTTATTTCATAATATTATTGATAGTATAAATTAAGATGTTCATATAATTTAATTATATAACTATAAATATAAATTAAAATTTATTTTTATTAATCTTATTCTTATAATTATAGTTATAAAGCATATTTTGATTTTAAATGTGAATAACACATTTATACATACCTACATACAGTTATATACATAGTTACCATACTACATATAGTTATATAATACTGAGCACAGGACATAATTTATGGTATTGTCATGTGACATCATATTGTATTACACTGCTTAAGGTGATTGTAGTGTTACAATATTTTAATGATTTTGCTTATTTAATTTGATAATGCGGAATAATTTATATAATATTTATATTGTGTAAAATTTTAAAATCAAAATATTCTTTATAACTATAGTTATACTGTAGTATTCTCTGAAAGATATGATTGTATAAATAGTTAACAATGTATAAATGTATAAATGTTGATGTAATATATTTAGTTATTTGTGTTTTTATATATAATTAGATTTCGGTTTTGTAAATTTCAAATAGTATACGTGGCTTGAACGAATGTAAATGTTATGTAATTTGTATAAATGTTGATTAGATATTTTCGGTTATTTGTTTTTTTTATTTCTATTTTTTAAATTGTAAAAGAGAGCGTAGTTTATAATTAGATTAACTAGTTTTATCTAGTTATCTAATTAGAGATACGCCCATCACGTGATCTCGTTATTATCGAGAAGTTAGGAATGATATAGTTTATTAGTACACTGAAAGGCTAGTAAATCATATCATATCTATTGTATGAACTTCTCGATAGATATATTACATACATGACTGTTTATATTTATGATGTTTCGTATGTATTCATATTTTTTTTAGTTTGAGGTTTCTTGATTCGACCAATACGTCCATCCTCCATTCCCCATCAATCTACATCCACTAAAACCCCCATTCCCCATCTACCCTATCCACAAACCACACCACATTCCCTATCCCACCCACGAATACACCACATTATCCACAAGTTCTGTTCCATTTAATTCCACCAATTCGGTTTCCTCTAAAAACACACTTCCTTCTACTGCCTCCTCTCACTCGCTCATAAATATATGTATTTTCTCTCTCATCCTTATATGACTACCCTACCTACACTAAGATGCCAAAAACATGCTTTCCTATATTATTCCATTCCTATAGAACTCCCTTCTCCCATTAGGTCTATCCATGCTCATCATTCCTTTATTACGCATCTCAAGTCTACATATCATCAATGTAATATTACTATTTAACTCATATTTAATTGTGAATCATTCTATTTTATAAATCGTTTAATTTATTCGTTTTGCTTATTTATTTATTTTTTATATCTATGTATTTGTGATATCATTAATGATATTGCATTGTTATGTACATCTACTAGGGGTAGTCATACATGTGATAAGTGCCAATAAACCCCTTTATCATCATCATCATCATATAGTATATATCCCTACATATCTGATTAATGTAATAAAAATCTTATTTAAAATAATGTGCTCGTATATTTGAATAGTTCGAACGTCTAGAAATGGAAAGAGTTGAACTCAAACAGGACATCAGAAAACTCTCTCAATCCTCCGGCAAAAGGTTCCGTTATCATCATTACCATAGACTACAGCAACAATAGAACCCTAACCCTGTACGTAGGGTGATGATCCTGTGCCTGTCTCCGTAAAAATGGTGTTATTTATTTTTAGGATATAATTAATAAGAAAAAAATTTTCAATGATTATGATAATCTGTTAATTTATAATATCCCATGATCGCCTTAACATACTTGTATGTAATGCTCTCTCTCTCAACTCGTAGATGATTAGCTACTGACCAATCACAGCGCAGCTCTGAACTATCAGCAGATCAATGCCTCCATTCTGAATATAGTGAACAGCTGGTAGCTATGTTAACACCATACACAATCGTGTGCATGTGTGAATGTAGTAGTAGTAGTAATAGGAGAGGTCACATTTAAGTTGACCTTTGTCTCTTAATGTATGTATGTCAGTAACTAGTGGGTTTCCATATTATATAAGCGGGTGTTATTATCTTGAGAGATGTTGGCTTCTGAAGCTGTTTAATTGTTATAGTTATATTGTTATATTGATGATGACATTCATTTATTTATGTTACTTTTGCAGTTATAGGTTTTAGTTGTGACTTATGTGTGTGTGCTAGAGGATCTGTCAGCTGTCATAGTGTCTGAGATAAGTGGATAAGTGGTTATAAGTGGACAAGATGGTTTGAAATGTGACACATAGTTACATTTCATTATCATTATTGCCTATCAGTTGTACTTATATGTGTGAGAGATATCAGAATTATCCACTTTCATTAATATCTATATCACGTATAGATTAATTCATAGTATATTTATATTACTATTTATGTAATGTAGACATACTTTAGCAACCCTATAACCCCCTCTACCCTATCTGTTAACACTCACACCTATATGTTAGGTTATCGGGGAAAACTAGTAAGCTGACATCATCAAACACATGCCCAGTCAACATTCTGCTGTGATGTTTACTGCAAACCACACAGTTAGAGAACAATAATTGACTACTACTACTACTACTACTACTACTACTACTACTACTACTACTACTACTACTACTACTACTACTACTACTACTACTACTACTACTACTACTACTACTACTACTACTACTACTACTACTACTACTACTACTACTACTACTACTACTACTACTACTACTACTACTACTACTACTACTACTACTACTACTACTACTACTACTACTACTACTACTACTACTACTACTACTACTACTACTACTACTACTACTACTACTACTACTACTACTACTACTACTACTACTACTACTACTACTACTACTACTACTACTACTACTACTACTACTACTACTACTACTACTACTACTACTACTACTACTACTACTACTACTACTACTACTACTACTACTACTACTACTACTACTACTACTACTACTACTACTACTACTACTACTACTACTACTACTACTACTACTACTACTACTACTACTACTACTACTACTACTACTACTACTACTACTACTACTACTACTACTACTACTACTACTACTACTACTACTACTACTACTACTACTACTACTACTACTACTACTACTACTACTACTACTACTACTACTACTACTACTACTACTACTACTACTACTACTACTACTACTACTACTACTACTACTACTACTACTACTACTACTACTACTACTACTACTACTACTACTACTACTACTACTACTACTACTACTACTACTACTACTACTACTACTACTACTACTACTACTACTACTACTACTACTACTACTACTACTACTACTACTACTACTACTACTACTACTACTACTACTACTACTACTACTACTACTACTACTACTACTACTACTACTACTACTACTACTACTACTACTACTACTACTACTACTACTACTACTACTACTACTACTACTACTACTACTACTACTACTACTACTACTACTACTACTACTACTACTACTACTACTACTACTACTACTACTACTACTACTACTACTACTACTACTACTACTACTACTACTACTACTACTACTACTACTACTACTACTACTACTACTACTACTACTACTACTACTACTACTACTACTACTACTACTACTACTACTACTACTACTACTACTACTACTACTACTACTACTACTACTACTACTACTACTACTACTACTACTACTACTACTACTACTACTACTACTACTACTACTACTACTACTACTACTACTACTACTACTACTACTACTACTACTACTACTACTACTACTACTACTACTACTACTACTACTACTACTACTACTACTACTACTACTACTACTACTACTACTACTACTACTACTACTACTACTACTACTACTACTACTACTACTACTACTACTACTACTACTACTACTACTACTACTACTACTACTACTACTACTACTACTACTACTACTACTACTACTACTACTACTACTACTACTACTACTACTACTACTACTACTACTACTACTACTACTACTACTACTACTACTACTACTACTACTACTACTACTACTACTACTACTACTACTACTACTACTACTACTACTACTACTACTACTACTACTACTACTACTACTACTACTACTACTACTACTACTACTACTACTACTACTACTACTACTACTACTACTACTACTACTACTACTACTACTACTACTACTACTACTACTACTACTACTACTACTACTACTACTACTACTACTACTACTACTACTACTACTACTACTACTACTACTACTACTACTACTACTACTACTACTACTACTACTACTACTACTACTACTACTACTACTACTACTACTACTACTACTACTACTACTACTACTACTACTACTACTACTACTACTACTACTACTACTACTACTACTACTACTACTACTACTACTACTACTACTACTACTACTACTACTACTACTACTACTACTACTACTACTACTACTACTACTACTACTACTACTACTACTACTACTACTACTACTACTACTACTACTACTACTACTACTACTACTACTACTACTACTACTACTACTACTACTACTACTACTACTACTACTACTACTACTACTACTACTACTACTACTACTACTACTACTACTACTACTACTACTACTACTACTACTACTACTACTACTACTACTACTACTACTACTACTACTACTACTACTACTACTACTACTACTACTACTACTACTACTACTACTACTACTACTACTACTACTACTACTACTACTACTACTACTACTACTACTATGTGACGTAATTTGCACAATTCACATTTCATAAAGTCAACCTTATTTACCTCCTCCTCGAATATACCGAACAAAATTGGTCGCTCCCAGATCGGGTTCTATACATAACTAACTCTATTATACATAATATGTGATATAATATAATGTTATATATACACTAACCCATAGCACGTCTGACAGAGGAGTAGTGATGATATCACTAATGTTACGTAGCTTCTTTTCATGTCGGTGCGGTTGTGCGTATGTTTGCGCGGCTGTTTTGGTGTGTATTTTTTCGTGAAACACCTTCGCTGTTAGTTTTTGTTTATTGAAATGTTTTCATTTATTTAAATATTTATTATGCGTTAATTATTTAATAAATTCTATTTTCAAGAAATTGTTCAATTAAAACAGTATTTTGAATTTTATAATAGTTATTTAATATATTTAATTAATTTAACTTTACATGTTTCCATTAAATACAGTGCATTCTCTAATACATACGATATGTTTGATATACACATACTCCTACATATAACGCGATAAATAACGTGATAATAACGTGATAATAACGCGATAAATATCGATCCAATATCGCGTTAATTGTTAACATTTTTACGCGTTAATATAATGAGAGAACTCAAGTTATTCTCTCGGTGTGTGTTTTCTGAGTATATACTTAATATACATATACTATACTATTATTTATACATTGGTACTCGGAGTATTATGTATACCCTCTACGCATGGGCAATACTATAGTATTACCAGAGATTAACAGTGATACCCCTGGTATTACGTACTAAATATTAAATGTATACTATGCGTAGTAGATAGGCAATTGTAATATTAATAAGGTATATACAAACATGACCATTGACCTACGGACCAGGTACCATGTATATGATGAGAACTGCCCTCTATTTACTATATGAGTAAGTTATTATCTTTAACTTTCTATATTTCTTACACAAAATATATACTTTTCTTTGATATATGTAACTCTGAATTATTGATTACCAAGATACCAGGTATTTAAAATTAAAATATACCCTATTCACACACAATGTCATTTCACAAAGCATTTAACTGTACAATAATATTTGTTATAAACAATCATAAGCCGATTGTGTAAAGAATAATTCCTTACACTTAATATAACCTATAGGTTAAATAGCCAACTAGATCTCAAATATCGATATTGGTAATATCGATATTAATTACTTACTTACTTTAGTCGAGCTCTCGCACGACCAGATCTTGTAAGTGGTTTCCATAATTCTCTGTCCATCATTAATTTTCGTAGTTCGTCTTCTTCGTATTCGCAGTCATATTTTAGTGTTTCGATAAATGATTTTGATTTTCCCTCTTGTTCGTATGCCATGTATTGGAGTCCATATAATTAAATTATGTGCAACTTCTTCAGGATGTCTTACACAGTGTCCTGCTTTTGTCTCATACGTCTTTGCTTTATTATTTCTGAGATCTTTGGCATTCCTCTTTATAATTTATCATTGGTTAATTTTTCTTTCCATGATATGTTTGAGGCCATCCTCAATAATCTCGTATAACAGCCATCGATTTTATTACGTAGATATTGGTATATAATATATATATTATATACTATATATAGTATAGATATTGTCTCATTCGTATACAATTGTGTGGTTTTATAGAATGGAAAGTTGAACATTTATGTCTACGAAATGTATCAATTGATAGTCCTACTGTATTTGTATTTATAGTTGTCAGTATAGCTAGAGCTAAACCTGTTACGCTGGTATCACACGTACACATAGAACATCGCGATTAGTAGTGATTTAATTTATAAATAGATTTTTAATTATATCATGTCATTAAAATAAATATATTTTCAATTCAATGTATCCATTTCAAATTATGGTTAAAGTGTTCATCGAGAATGCAGAGCGAATTGCGCACTTCGACAATAACGTGTCAACTCCATTGCTATATTATGTCCGGTAAAAATATATATAAATACGTCCATAAGTGATACTCTGATAATCTACCCCGATATATAGGGTACATTATTCAATGTGAAATTCCTATGCACCGTCATCGACGGGTATTTATTTAAGTGGGTACCAGTAAACTCTGACCATTTTTGAAGTAAACTCGGACATCTTTTTAAAAACATAAAGAAGATTCGGACCACTTTTAAAATAACTATATATTGTATATTTCTATAATATAGTATGCTTTAACTTACTTTCACCTTATATAATTATATTTACATTTTGATTTATTTGTTAAATTAATTATAAAAATAGTCATTTAGAATGATATTTTTTTGGAATTATATATTTAAAGAGGTAAACATTTAATTTGAACTCGGACCACTTTTGAAGAAAACTCAGACCACTTTTTAAGTAAACTCGGAACACTTTTTAAGTAAACTCGGATCACTTATTAAAAACATAAAGAATATTCGGACCACCCTTATAAACTATATATTGTATATTTCTAAAATATAATATGCTTTTAACTCACTTTATATAATTATATTTACATTTTTATTTATTTGTTAAAGACATTATAAAAAGAGTCATGTAATATGATATATATATAATTACAAATAATAATAATAATTACAAAAATATATATTATTATTATAAATCAATTAAAAAATATTAAAATAAATTATATTATTATTAAAATAATAATATTTATATTAATAATACAAAATTAAAAATTATAACTTAATTATAAATCAAATATTTTACGTACATAGGGTACCAATATATTTTTTTGAAAGCCCGTTAAATTACAATTAGAATTAAGCTGAGGTTCATATACTTTATATATCAAAATACCGGTGAAACTACACAGGAAATAATGTACATAGCCTATTACTGGTTACCTGCATATAGGTACCTACATAAAGTCATAAAGACATAACGTATATAGTAACCATGGTATTAACGTTATTAACAGTATTAAGTTTGACAATAAATTAGTGACGTTTAGGTAATCTGGGATTTGTTCAGTGAATATATTAATAGATTATTAATAGATTATTACAGTATAATCGGGAAACTCCCCGGTATATATATATACTTATAAGCTTATAAGCTAATATTTAGCTAGAATTAGATGCTGGCGAATATTAATATTTA
Organism: Osedax fenrisi; assembly: GCA_964019155.1. NCBI lineage: Eukaryota > Metazoa > Annelida > Polychaeta > Sabellida > Siboglinidae > Osedax > Osedax fenrisi. Next base: position 13,608 of record CAXHSG010000248.1, read on the forward strand.
AGTTATGTTTAGTTATCATTATTTAGATAGTACACGTTTAGGATATATTCAAGTGAGAGTAGCATACTGTTTGATCAATAATATCAGAGTTATAACTTTTGATAGGTAGCCTTTTAATATATAATAGTATTTAACATGCTTATACATATTATGAATATATTATATACATATTATAAATATATTATATACATATTATATATATATATATATATATATATATATATATATATATATATATATATACATAAATATACATACTTATAACAATACTGATTGTCATGGGATTATAATGATATAGAAAAAGTAAAGACCATGCAGATATTTGCTATATATAATAATAATGTAACAGGTAAACGACTTTATAAGTATTACGACTCTTCGTTTACCTTCGTATACGACTTATATATAATAAATACGACTTATATATAATAAATACGACCATTATAATGCCTAAATTATACTATTATTATATATCAGTGATATAATATTACTACTCTCTTTACTTTTATTATATACTACATAGTGTGGGCCATGCACAATATAATACATATCCTCTCTAGGAATATCCTACTTATGTAGCATAAATAGAAATAATAGATATTGTTTTAATTAGATGACTTAATAGATAATTAATTATAGACTTAAGTCATAATTAATATATAATAATATGCATGTGTTGTACAACGTTGAACTAGCTTATTATGAATGATGCTAAACCATTATAGAATTATAGCATTATAGCCTATAATAACAACAATTAAACGTAACCAACAATTACACGTAGAGAGATAATGAGAGAGAGCTCAAAGCTTTTCTAGAATATATAATATATGTAAATCATTAGTAGCATATCATATACAGGGGCGGATACAGGGGGGGCTAGGGGGGCTCTAGCCCCCCCCCTCATGATTGTAAAATATATGATTTAAAAATAGATAATATGGTTAAATCAGCAAAACATTCAATATCAATTATAGGTAGGATGAATCTTTAAATAGCCGATTGTATATACCATGTATTTTTCATTTAAAAATTAATCAAAATCAAGTTGGAAAATGTGTCACTTCGTCCATGATTAAGTTTAAAGATTCGATTGCAGATTTAAGAAAATTTGAATCAATTATAGTTGATATATTTACCACAATAACTCTTTGGAAGAAAATTCTCGTTTTATTGCAGTGATAGAAAATAAGAAGCATGCTGCAATCAGATATAATGCAAGTCAACAATAACATATCTAAGTAAATTTAATGCAACAGAGAAAAATTTAAATCAATATTAAAGGGGTATCCCACTATACTTGTATATAAGATTTTCCGGCAACTTACTTGAAATATTGTAACTTTAAAAATTATTATATCAAGTTGTAATGGAATACTCCTATAAAGATATTATATTTCAAGCAAGTTGCCGGAAAGTAAAGGGGTTTCCCACTAAAATTGTAGTTAACTTGATAGAAAATGTTTTTAAAGTTTAAATATTTCCGGCAACTTGCCGGAAATATTAGTAGTGGGATACCCCCTTTAGATATAATCATTCTTTATAGAAGATACAATATTTCATTACATGGTCATAATGAGTATTCTCTATAATCTATAGATTAGTATACTGATCCACATTTTAATCTAGGAAATTTCAATGCACTTCTAAAACTATGTATAAACTCTGATATTTGAATGTGGTGAATATATTAAAGACAGAATAATTATTCTTCAATTATAATTGATGGTATAAAAAAAGCTAAATATTTTAGCTGATGAAACCATAGATGTATATAATACTGAACAAATGGCTTTATAAATTAGATATTATAATGGTAAGTGTATCACTGAAAAGTTGAATTATTTCATAGGATGTGAACATCTTAAGAAAGTAAAGCTAACTTGATTATGGATACACTTACTAAATCAGAATTAAATATTGAACATTTAAGAGGGTAAGGATACTATGGAGCAAGAAATATATCTGGAAAAATAAAAGGAGCGTCAACTATAATTCTGAATAAGAACACTAACTCTACACATGTATACCACGGATGTATACTATAGATCACATGTATTAAATATATCAATAGTAGATGAATGCAAAATATCGTTAATTCAAAATATGGTAAGCATATTATTAGAAATCTGCATATTTTTTAAATATTCTGCTAAGAGGCAAGGTTTATTAGAAGAAAATTGTACACAAATTTGTGTTGAATCTTCTAAAAAGAAATTAGTTAAAGTAAAACGAGATCGGTTGCCAGACATGATGCTTTGCGAGTATTTATCAAACTGTATCAAGCAATACTTGAAAAATGTTAGAAATATATGAAGATAAAACATGGAATTCAGAAAGTATAACAAAAGCTAACTGTCTTTACAATTCTATGATTAATACTCAATTTAGTATGTCATTAATTGTATGTAATAATTCAATTACTTTCATAGAACATTTAACAAATGCTCTCCAGGGTAGGTCAATAGACGTATATAAGGCAAATCATGATATTCAAAGTGTAATTAAAGGGATACAAGTTTGTAGAGATAATATTGATGAAGTACAATTAGAATGGAATGAAGAAGCGTCACATTTATTATCATATTCAAATGAAGGAATTTCTTTACCAAGGTTAAATAAAGACACCTGCTTCATCATCTGAAGAGTATTTAAAAAAAGTAATATATATTCCATTCTTGGATCATTTGATAATGGAGATGAAAGAAGGATCCAATACATACATATTGTATATATCGCTTGGAGCATTATTAATTCCAAAAGTAATGAATGAAAACAAGGATTCATGAAAAGAAAATATACTAAAGTTTTATGAATTAGTAAAAGATGATTTACCAAAGATACATTTAATATAAACCGAATTGATTTGTTGGGAAGTTAAATGGACAGAAAATAAATATCTATAGATATAGGTATACCTAATACAATAAAAATTGTTATGACCAGTACTCAAGTAGGTACTACTCGATAACATGGCAAGGTAAATTGAAATTATTAAATAATTTATAATTTATATATATTATTATATACATTTTGTCCTAATATCTATGACATTCTTTTATTGATGGCTACTAGTCCAGTTACCTTGTGTGAATGTGAACGTTCATTTAACCGATTAAGAATAATAAATACATATTTACCTTCGATTATGAGTGAAGATCAACTAAAAATAATTTCTTTATATATACATAAAGACATAGAGATCGATTGTGATTATATTATTTCCAAATTTGAAATACGTAATCCAAGAATAATGCAATTGATTAATATATTGGATTAATAGTTTTTATTCAATAAAATATAAAATATTATTCTATTTAATTTAATATAGTATTTAATTTATATATCAATTGAATATTATCATAGTAAATATGTCTTATTTTAAAAATATACTTTTATTTGAATGTCAGCCCCCCCCTTGAAAAATTCCTGTATCCGCCCCTGCATATATTATATATGATATATAAGAGGTTTATATGAGGGTTATATGAGGTTTCCTATATATGAGGTTATACTATTTATTAAATTGTCTTTTAAATTCAGATACATTGCGAACGATATACTACTATTCATAATTGTATTGAAACTAGAATACATGTATTACATATTCACCCACTGATATTCATGTAATGCATATACACATAGATATGTTTACTAATTTTAATATTTTATATATTTTACGTTACAAATTGTACTATACAATTTGTACACCTTTTTTGAATTATATTACAATATATATTTACAATCAATATTATAATGAAATGTATGTCATCAAATTATGGATAGATTAGGATAAGTGATCTACATTTACTTATATATATGTGCATAATAGTTATTAAATATATTTATGTTATACAATTTGTACATAGGTATTTTTTTAGTATCATTTATATTAGTTCCTTAAATAATTATCTCATTTGTTTATTCATTATAATTTAATAATATTTAATATCTTTGGAATATCTAGGCTATATATTATTGGATTTTTATTTAATATTTTTAAATTAATTTTATTTAATAGAATGTCAAGTAAGTTTTATATTAGTGTATATTAATTATATTCGTTTGTGTATGAAAATAATACATCATTATTATATTTTATCAGTGTATTATTTGCCTTTTTTGGGTTATTTGTTTAAATAATACATTTGTAATTCTAAAGGGTTTAGTAAATTTAAAATTACTAATTTAAAATTTCCAATTGGTTCCTATTAAAAGTAGGCACATTTTAAATAAAATAAAATAGGCGTGGTATGTTGGGGGCGGGAGAGTGTGGGGGTGCACTTCGAGGACATGCACATTATATTCAAGGACTTGAACTTTAATTATTCTGAGAATAATTATGCGTGCTAAAAACAATCATAATGATTTAATCATTATATATTATGATAATGAATCATTGAATGATTATCATTATCATAAATGATTATCATTGTTTTAATTTTTTACAATGAATTCGTTATATCATATATTATATTATTATAATAATGATTATCGTCCCTATATTATATATATATATATATATATATTATATATATATATATCACTGCAAAGTCATAATTCATTTAACTGCATAATGATTATGATTATGATAATCATTATGACTGAATTACTAATCACTGAATTCAAATATCATATATTATTATAATATATCATATATACTATATACTATATATGATATATTATTATAATAATTATATTATAATAATTATATCATATATAGTATATAGTATATATGATTTATTATTATAATAATTATATGATATAATATGTGATATTTGAATTCAGTGATTTGTAATGCAGTTAAATGAATTATGACTTTGCAGTGATATATAATTTATATTCATACACGATTATTCAGATATAAATAATACATATACGAGTGTATATAATATATATATATTATATATATTTATAAATGTTCAGATATAAATAATACACTTATATCAAAGATTTTGCGAAGCAAAGATATAACACTCCCTATGCATGCAACGTAATTTAGTAATAGCCCCAACCGCTGCTAGCAGTAGTATCGAAATCACTGAAACAGATTTAGGTTCGGCTCTATTTGCATACAACAATGTTTTCATTTCTCTATTAAATTACATGCAATATAAATTAGCTTTTACTTACTAAATATATACTTATAGCATTTAAAACATACATATCATATTTGTTTGTTATATATTAGTAATGAACACTTAGTTTTCATCATATAAATATTAATTTAAAGCATATTATTTAACATTTTAAAAGTGTATAGTTAAATACGAATTTACATTATAAACAACGCATAGTTCCTAAAAGTAACCCGCTATAGGTGGCACCAGGGTATTTTGTATACAAATTCGAATTACACGATTTCGCGTAAGTGTTATATCTTTCCTTCGGAAAATCTTTGCTTATATTATATATATATATATATATATATATATATATATATAAATTTTATTTTTTATTAAATTTAAATTAGTACTATTAGAAATTATTCGATTATGATTCTAATATGTTACTTACACATAAGATTGATATAGTTTTAGAATACCCATTTAATTTAAAGTAGAATAAATTTATTATATATGTATAATAATATAAGCCATCGATATGTTATCTGTTATAGTAACTGTACAATGAAATATTTTTAAAAAATTTGATTTTTTATTAAATTTCAATTTTTACTATTAGAAATTATTTTATTATAATTCGAATATATTTTCTACACATGATATCGATATAGTTTTAGAATGCCCATTTAAATTCAACTTAAACCAATATATTATATATGTATAATATAACAAAATAAGCTATCGCATATCATAGATTAATTGATTGATAATTTATTCAAGTAAATATATAGTCGAAATATATAATCAAAATTATAAAGTATACATATTTGCTAACGATAATATACGTTATTGAATTAAACAAATACAAATATGAAATTAAATAAATAAAAATGTACCATTTAATTAATATTTAATTTAAAATTTCAAATGCATCCATTTATCTATGTAAAAACCAAAATGATTCAAAATAAAGTCCAATTAAGAGGAACTTCTAATTTAAAATTATGGAAACATATAGATAACCAAAAAATATAATTACATGTAATTAATGCATACATTAATATGATATGGTGTCCATTTAAACCTAACTATATTTTATTTTATTTATTTATTTAAATCAGACATGAAATACAGAGTTCCATAGAATATAAACGAAAATTAAAAAGAATAAACTATAAAAAAAACAATTAATCTAAGAAACGAAATTTAAAATACTATACAAACAATGAGTGGTACCACATGGTAAACAGTGGCGATGGGAACACAATATTATATTCATATAATTGAACAATTAGTGAATTACACGATAATTGTATTCGTTTATATAGCGAATAATATGACTTGCGTAATTTAACAGTTAAATTATTAACATAATCGTTAAAAAACATTAAAGAGGCACTATTTCTACGTCTGTAGTTCATAACAATACTATAAGCATTATTATAAGCTATATTAAGTTTAGCCATGCAATATCTATTTGGTATCCATATGCTACTAAGGTATATATTAGAAACAAATGTTTTAAATAGAATAATTGTTGTATACTTAGAGCAATGATTAAAGTTATATGATATTGCATAGCTTTGTTTATATAACTGTTTAATATTACTATATATATCAATATCATCAGATAAGTCCTCTGAAATCCAATGTCCAAGATATCTATATGATTTGACAACTTTTAGAAGTTTATTATCTATATATAATTTCACAGGTTTATGATATGATTTATCAAAATAAATTGGTAAAATAACCGATTTATCAATATTAAACGTTATGTGGTTATGGTTAGCAAACTCTTCACAACAACTTATCAACAACTGCAAACCCCCTAGTGATGGTGAAAATAATGCTATATCATCTGCATAACATAGATTATTTATGATATTTCCATTTAAGCAATAACCTGAATGTATTTCATTTAATTTCTTAATCATAGGATTAGTATATAAATTAAATAACAATGGTGAGAGAATGCCACCTTGACTAACACCCCTTGTAACAGGAAAGCTATACGATGAATTATTACACCATTTAATATATATTCGTTGGTTTCTATACCAGTAATTTAAAAAATTAATTATGTATAAAGGAATATTATTATCTTTTAATCTTTGAAATAAAATGTTATGATTAATTTTATCAAAAGCTTTGGAAGCATCTAAAAATGCTACGAACATATTAGTGTTATTATTATTATAATCTGTTAAATATTGCTTAAGGGTAAACACACACATTTCAGTACCAAGATTTTTTTTAAAGCCAAATTGATTATCCATAGTAATTAATAATGAAGATATTCTATTATGTATAACCTTTTCAATTATCTTACAGATAATATTAGATATACATATAGGCCGATAATTAGTGGAATCATTCGACCTTTTATTTTTATTTTTAACTATAGGTAAAATATAAGATAACATTAGCTTCTTCGGGAAATACGAATGCCGCAACATATTATTAATTAGTAGCATTATTAATTCAATTACAAAACTATTCGCGTGAGAAATATGTTCTATAGATATTCCATCAGGGCCTATAGCTTTACCCCCTTTAATTGATTTAATTATAGATGAAATTTCAGCATAGTTAGTATATTCAATGTCATTAACATTAATAGTATTATAAGGATAAGGTATATCAGTAGTACTGTTAAATAAATTATTAAAATAATTATACCAGAATTTAGTAATATTAACTATACCATATTCATTTTCAATGTTATTTGGTGCAGAAGAGTTTTTTTTCTTCAGATTGTTTGAAATCACCTTCCAAAAATTATTACGATTTTTAATTAATTTTAAGGCAATCTTATTAGATTCTGACTGATTAGATATCAATTTACTACGTCGCAATTCGTATTTGAAATTTTTTCTCGAATTAACCATATTATCATAGCATATTCCAGCCAAGGGTTTGTTATTACATTTCCAAGTTAAATAGTAATATCTGGCAATAACATGTTTCTCATGTACATTATTATTCCACTCCATACGTGCATATTTACATTTATTAGCTACTGAATATATATCGTTAGAACAATATACAAGAATACTCAATAAATAATTATATAAGTAATCCGAATAATTAATATTACTATCAAAAGAATATATATCATTAATTAATTTTCCTAAGTTAAACTTAGTATCAATATTATATTTCAAAATTTGTTTCTTATCAAGTCTATTCCATTGAATTTTTTTATGAATAATACAATTATTATAGCTAATTGAGCTAGGAATAGTATTCTGATTTATGATAAAAACTAATGGATGATGATCTAATAATATAAAGGAGTAATCAATTTTAATATCTAAAATGGATGAATGCATATCAAAAGTGGATAATAAGTGATCTAACCATGAACATGTTTTCCACGCCGAACTAACACAAGTATAACTATCAGAATCTAGTAATGATTTATCTGACATAATATTATTGTTATCCGCACAATATTTAATTAAAATATTACTAAAGTATGAATCAGGATTAGAAATATTAGCATTAAAATCTCCTACTATACAATAATTAGATGAATTTAAGAATTCACAATATAATAACAGTTGAACGAGATGACCTTCAAATGAACTAATATTATTAGGACTCTCATACGGTAGATATATATTAATAATGTAGAAATTGAATACTTTAATACATATAAGCTAATCATATTCAGATTGCATAATACTTATATATCTATCTATTCCCTTTTTCCACATAAAACCAACACCACCAAAAGGTCTGCCGGTTCTCAATTTTGTGTTATCAAAAGAAGCATTACCATAACCACTATAACTATCATTATTGGTATTGAACATAGAACATTCCTCAGAGGAAAGCCAGTGTTCCTGAAAACAAAATAAATCAATATTAGGATAAGTATCTAAAATAATATTAGCCTTGTTCTTGAAACCATTGCAGTTTAAGGACAATACATTTAATTTATTGTGTAAATCCATTATTATAGATTACTGTTAATATTAACATTATTGTCATGATTAGCTTTATTAAAAAAACGTTTAAATAAAATACCACTAGGCCATCTTTCACAGTTATATACATCTTGGACATTGTTAATCATCAGACTTACCTTAAATGAAGAGACAAAGTGGTGAGAAGTAATGATTTTCTCCACTGAACATTCTTTAGATGTAATATCAAATTCTTTACATATATACGATGTAATATCGTCAGCGGTAACATCATTATTTAACCTAGATAGGAATAAATGATATCGTCTATATATATATATATATATATATATATATATATATATATATATATATATATATATATATATATATATATAATATCAATGACAAGACAACTTAATATTAACAATTAGAAAATCTAATATTAAATTTGTATACTGAAATATATACTTTTCAATTTTATATTTAATTATAATGATATACTTGATTTCAAAGATAGCAGAAATGTTTATTAATTTGTAAATTAAAAATGTATTCATTTTTTTTAAATCTCTTTTTAAATATATAAGTTTATTTATACATTCTATTTACAATAAAATATATTAATATATTGACATATATACAAACAATTGTTTGTGTCAACATTCTTAATAATATAATATATATACATTATATAATATAATTAATTATAATTATAAATTATAAATTAATTTATATTACGAATATAATAATTTTGAAATCATTAATTTAAAAAAGATGTCTTGTATTAATGTAAATATTAAATTAAAATAACTGCAATGATTAATTTGATATACATAATACCAACAGTAAGTTACTGTCAGTTACACTCTTCCTCAGTATAATACCTCTACAATTAGATGTAAAATATCATTATCTTCATGATCTATGAAATAATAGGCTGGGCGAAGTTCATTTGGTTATACTAATAGTGTAATTTACTATAATGAGTGTATACTAACTATGCATAAGTGTAATATATATTGTTATTTAATCACATCTCTTGATACCTTTAATATATATATATATACCTGACCAGTTTAATCATATATATTGATTTAATATATATATATATATATATACCTGACCAGTTTAATCATATATCTTGATTTAATATATATATATATATATATATACCTGACCAGTTTAATCATATATCTTGATTTAATATATATATATATATATATATATATATATATATATATATATATATACCTGACCAGTTTAATCATATATCTTGATTTAATATATATATATATATATATATATATATATATATCTAACCAGTTTAATCATATCTCCCGACACGTTTACCCCCTACACCCATGTGTTTAACTACACCCCCCTAATGTAAACTAAACTCTCACTTCTCACACAGCCTTTCGGATCGCGTTGGTGCAGATGCTGGTCAGTGGCTGCAAGCGTACAAACCTCGAGAAGATAACGCGACTAGTGACCGGAGCGGTGAAGGAACATTCTCCTAGCCTCGTCGTGTTGCCGGTTATCTGACCTTTAGGGTCAAACTGTGGTAGTCAGGGTGTGGT
>CAXHSG010000249.1:0-2500 GCA_964019155.1 Osedax fenrisi
GTGCCTTGTGACTAAGGGGCAACGATATAGGCTTTCGTCCGTTTTCGGCGTGGCCCGTGAAAAGGCCGCAATTATTGACTCTCTCCGAGTACGAATACGTACTCGGTCGTCTCTTCCTATCATTTCCGTACAACGTCAGGGTACAAAATCAATCGTATACGACTTTGGTCTGAGTCGAGGGGTCGTACTTAGTAGAGCAGCCGCCACACTGCGATCTATTGAGACTTTTCCTTTGACTCGGTGATTTGTTAGCTTAGACTAACTCATTCAAAAAAAATTCAATGTTTTACGGTTTTTTTTTTTGCCGTGATTTCATTGGATTTTTGTTATTCATGGGGCTTGTAAAACGGCAGAGTATGTATCCGAAATTATGGCTGGGAAAACGGCAGAGTATGATTCCAAAAATACAGGCTTGTAAAACGGCAGAGTATGTATCCGAAATTATGGCTAGGAAAACGGCAGAGTATGATTCCAAAAATACAGGCTTGTAAAACGGCAGAGTATGTATCCGAAATTATGGCTGGGAAAACGGCAGAGTATGATTCCAAAAATACAGGCTTGTAAAACGGCAGAGTATGTATCCGAAATTATGGCTGGGAAAACGGCAGAGTATGAATTCGAATATGGTTAGTATAGAAAACGGTAGAGTATGAATTCGAATATGGTTAGTATAGAAAACGGTAGAGTATGAATTCGAATATGGTTAGTATAGAAAACGGTAGAGTATGAATTCGAATATGGTTAGTATAGAAAACGGTAGAGTATGAATTCGAATATGGTTAGTATAGAAAACGGTAGAGTATGAATTCGAATATGGTTAGTATAGAAAACGGTAGAGTATGAATTCGAATATGGTTAGTATAGAAAACGGTAGAGTATGAATTCGAATATGGTTAGTATAGAAAACGGTAGAGTATGAATTCGAATATGGTTAGTATAGAAAACGGTAGAGTATGAATTCGAATATGGTTAGTATAGAAAACGGTAGAGTATGAATTCGAATATGGTTAGTATAGAAAACGGTAGAGTATGAATTCGAAAATATTTAGTTCTGAAAACGGTAGAGTATGAATTCGAAAATATTTAGTTCTGAAAACGATAGAGTATAATTTCGTTATTGTACTATTAAGTAGTTTATTTCTACCCCCGCAGTTGACGCGATTAATAAAATATATTATATATATAATTACGAATTTAAAAAAAATATATTCAGCTAGATTTGAACTCGTTACCTTCTAATTACGAGTCATTAGCTGTACCACTACGCTATACCACTAGTTATTAAATTTGAATATATTATACTATTTATAGAAATTTATATAGTTTACAATATTTTTTCGATAGTTCTCTTATTCTTATAATTTACATTTCGTTATCCTATATAGTTATATACACATCGTATATGTATTCTACTCAGTTTTTTACGCTCTTTCTAAAATGCTATAGTACACTTATACGCATCGAATATTCGATTTTATATTAGCGTATATGTTTTCCCGTATTTTGAATATGTTATTTATTTACTTATGAATTTATCTATTTTATATTCGATAGTACTATTGTTATTATAATTTACATTTCGTTATCCTATATAGTTATATACACATCGTATATGTATTCTACTCAGTTTTTTACGCTCTTTCTAAAATGCTACAGTACACTTATACGCATCGAATATTCGATTTTATATTAGCGTATATGTTTTCCCGTTTTTTGAATTTGTTATTTATTTACTTATGAATTTATCTATTTTATATTCGATAGTACTATTATTATTATAATTTACATTTCGTTATCCTATATAGTTATATACACATCGTATATGTATTCTACTCAGTTTTTTACACTCTTTCTAAAATGCTACAGTACACTTATACGCATCGAATATTCGATTTTATATTAGCGTATATGTTTTCCCGTATTTTGAATATGTTATTTATTTACTTATGAATTTATCTATTTTATATTCGATAGTACTATTGTTATTATAATTTACATTTCGTTATCCTATATAGTTATATACACATCGTATATGTATTCTACTCAGTTTTTTACGCTCTTTCTAAAATGCTATAGTACACTTATACGCATCGAATATTCGATTTTATATTAGCGTATATGTTTTCCCGTATTTTGAATATGTTATTTATTTACTTATGAATTTATCTATTTTATATTCGATAGTACTATTGTTATTATAATTTACATTTCGTTATCCTATATAGTTATATACACATCGTATATGTATTCTACTCAGTTTTTTACGCTCTTTCTAAAATGCTATAGTACACTTATACGCATCGAATATTCGATTTTATATTAGCGTATATGTTTTCCCGTATTTTGAATATGTTATTTATTTACTTATGAATTTATCTATTTTATATTCGATAGTACTATTGTTATTATAATTTACATTTCGTTATCCTATATAGTTATATACACATCGTATATGTATTCTACTCAGTTTTTTACGCTCTTTCTAAAATGCTATAGTACA
>CAXHSG010000250.1:0-10000 GCA_964019155.1 Osedax fenrisi
TTACATTTTCATTTTGTTAAAAAGAAGCAGCTCTCATGATAATGCATCCATAATGTTAACGAAAACCGATCATTTATGTATACACAAATATATAAGATCACTTCTAAATATTATTTGAAGACCTATTTTAATGGTTCGGTCGGGGCTTGAATGTGTGTGTCTGACACATTATCCAACTGAACCATAGGGAGTTATATATATATATATATATATATATATATACATATATATATATATATATACTATGAAATATAATAATACCTTGTCCTTCATTCTCCATAGTTGTGCCATTTATTATATTATTTATTGCCGTAGTTGTGTCAAAATAGTCACTATCCTCTGCATCAGGAGAATAATAACTACAAAATAATAAAAATTATATAAGCATATTAATATATATTATATAGTTATTAAAGTAATTAATATCAAGTATATTCATAAACACATCATAATCGAAAATGAAAATAAATAAATTCGTTAAGTAGAATATAGTATATAGTATAGTATAGTTTATATTGTAGTATAGTAAGGTATACTATATATTACGATAGTTACAATAAATATAATCAAAATACTTTCACAACTTATATACAAATATATCCAACAATATAATATATATATAGTTTCACTAAACTATACCATATATTTTAAGGTAACAATATCTACCCTAAATCAACATTCATAGAATCTCTTCCATAACATCGATCATCTGGTATGCACATGTGTGGACTCGCTATCATATACAATTCATGGATAAATATGTCACCACATATATACTTATTATTAAGCTTTCACTGTTCGGCATTTCAGCCACACGTCCCCCAATTATGTTTAATCGTTCTCCTAAATAACACATATGTTCATTGACTACTTTACTTATTTATCATTCATTCTAATAATAATATAATTATATTATGTGATTTTAATATCCTACTCAGCCTCCATAAATATATCATTTAATCAAATTATTTATGACTTGTAAACTTTTCTACTCGTGAATTATGCTTATGAATTAATTTATTACATTGACTACTAACTAGTTTATTTGAAGAGCCTGGCTAAACAATACTATCATTCTACGGCCTTTTATATATTCATATATTATTGATATTTCTTACAAAAGAAAACGTGTAGAAAAACGCAAGAGTAGTAGCAGTAGTAGTAGTAGTAGTAGTAGTAATAGTAGTAGTAGTAGTAGTAGTAGTAGTAGTAGTAGTAGTAGTAGTAGTAGTAGTAGTAGTAGTAGTAGTAGTAGTAGTAGTAGTAGTAGTAGTAGTAGTAGTAGTAGTAGTAGTAGTAGTAGTAGTAGTAGTAGTAGTAGTAGTAGTAGTAGTAGTAGTAGTAGTAGTAGTAGTAGTAGTAGTAGTAGTAGTAGTAGTAGTAGTAGTAGTAGTAGTAGTAGTAGTAGTAGTAGTAGTAGTAGTAGTAGTAGTAGTAGTAGTAGTAGTAGTAGTAGTAGTAGTAGTAGTAGTAGTAGTAGTAGTAGTAGTAGTAGTAGTAGTAGTAGTAGTAGTAGTAGTAGTAGTAGTAGTAGTAGTAGTAGTAGTAGTAGTAGTAGTAGTAGTAGTAGTAGTAGTAGTAGTAGTAGTAGTAGTAGTAGTAGTAGTAGTAGTAGTAGTAGTAGTAGTAGTAGTAGTAGTAGTAGTAGTAGTAGTAGTAGTAGTAGTAGTAGTAGTAGTAGTAGTAGTAGTAGTAGTAGTAGTAGTAGTAGTAGTAGTAGTAGTAGTAGTAGTAGTAGTAGTAGTAGTAGTAGTAGTAGTAGTAGTAGTAGTAGTAGTAGTAGTAGTAGTAGTAGTAGTAGTAGTATTAGTAGTAGTAGTAGTAGTAGTAGTAGTAGTAGTAGTAGTAGTAGTAGTAGTAGTAGTAGTAGTAGTAGTAGTAGTAGTAGTAGTAGTAGTAGTAGTAGTAGTAGTAGTAGTAGTAGTAGTAGTAGTAGTAGTAGTAGTAGTAGTAGTAGTAGTAGTAGTAGTAGTAGTAGTAGTAGTAGTAGTAGTAGTAGTAGTAGTAGTAGTAGTAGTAGTAGTAGTAGTAGTAGTAGTAGTAGTAGTAGTAGTAGTAGTAGTAGTAGTAGTAGTAGTAGTAGTAGTAGTAGTAGTAGTAGTAGTAGTAGTAGTAGTAGTAGTAGTAGTAGTAGTAGTAGTAGTAGTAGTAGTAGTAGTAGTAGTAGTAGTAGTAGCAGTGAAATATATATTTATTTATTTATCTATATATATATATATATATATATTTAAGTAATCTAACGCGATAAAAAAGGCTATTGTAAGTGTTACAGCCCACGCAGCAAGAAATATAAATGGATACCACACAAAAGCCATTGTAAAATGTAATCCTAACTATTAATATACGTATATATATTTTATTTTATTATTGTTATAATGAATATTTATAAATTATGTATTATATTATATTTTAAATTTTGATTACAGTTTTTAAATTTCAGTTAGAAATTAACAAATTAATATACAATTTAAATAATGAATGTTTAAAAGATATTATTTTATATATTATAAAATGACTTTAATGGTAGCGAATAATTAGAAGAATGCGGCAATGTTTAACATGCTTTATTTGTATACTATTACATAATTTAAACTTATATATTTATATAACGTTCGTCTAACGTCGTTCGGTATAGACATGTATGTGATACGTTCATATATATATATATATATATATATATATATATATATATATATATATATGTATATATATATATATACTAAGTAATCTGGGTCACTCTATAATTTTTATTTCAGTTTAAAATTTAAAAATAATTAGAAATAATTTACCAAATTCAAATAATAATTCTAATACAATATTATTTTATTTAGATGTCCACATAAACTAGTATGTTACATATTGTCCACATAAACTAGTATGTTACATATACTTTCAGGTTATACCAAGTCCCATACATATATATCGACATGTCTTCATACTAATTCAACTTAAGTAATAAACTTTCATTTACTATTTAACACATAGATGTGCACAATTGTAAAAATGAATATATAAAATGGCATACTGTTTGATATCAATTTAATTTCGATTACAAATGTATTTGTTCGTAATAATAATGCTTATATTTATATTTCACAAATTAATTCTATTATTTAGAATTTATATATTGTACAACGTTATCTAGATAACATTAGTAGATACTGCGTAAAAATATATTTGTATTCGTGACTAAATGGATAAATTAGTTGTAAAAAGATGGCATGTTCATTATCCTGAAATTAAATCTGATTTAATATCTAGCAATAAATGCGTTATACAAAAATAAGCTTAGACATTATGAAATAGTCCATTGGTATTCAATAATAGTGTTGATAAATAAATAGGTTGTAAATAAATAAATTGATTTTAAATATAACCCATTAACACCTTCATTCATTGAAAGAATGGAAATGTTCATTTGATAAATTTAATGCATAGCAAAATTCAAATGATTACAATAATATTGAAAATCAATGACCTTATGTCAGAGATACCAATAATGTTTATATTAATTTAATGAATATTAGATAAATAAGAGCGAATTTCACATTAAATAATTCTTTTTTAAATAATAATAAATTTCCTAGTATAATATGTTTCACTGAAACTTGGTTAATTTAAGCGAATTTTATTCTGCTGTAATCAGTGATATAACGGGAGATAAATATTATTTTCTTCATAGTACTATATTTTTTGATAATATAGGTGGTAGTATTGGTTGGGGTATTAGTGGTGGTGGTATTTTATTTTAATATTTTTATAATAATTATGATAATAATGTTTATCCACATAGTCTATTCATTAAATGTATTGATTCTTTTTTACTTATTCAACACATACCATTTCCAACACACTATATTAGTCATATACTAGACTTAGTAGTTACTCCAATATCTAATATTTTATTTAAACCTCTTATAAGTTTACCTCCAATAAGTGATACTAATGTTATTTCACTACAAATGTATCTTCATTCCAAACATACTGTGAAAAACAAAAACTTTATATAGGGATATTAAATATTTTCAGATAATATTAAATAAAATCTTCATAATATAATATCTATTAGTAATTCATTAAATACCTATATATAATTAAACCTTGTCACATTTTCTTCAATTAAGACTACATATTTTAAAGTTAAAGTAAATAAACCATGGTCTAATAGTTATACATCAGAAGCAAAAATATCAACTAAAATTTGAAATAATGTATTTAAAATATCCTTCTATCACTATAATTATCTATAGTACGAGATGCATACGGAATGAAACTTTTAATAGATAAAAGAAATTATTATAAAAATCATATATTCTCTTATGGAATTAATTCTAAGAAATAGTATTCTATTACTAGAAAACTCATAGGTATACCTATAGTGTATAGTGTCACTAGAGTGAATCACATTTAAATTATCCTCCTTTTTCAGATGGAAACTTATGTTTCTTATTTATTGAGTATTTTGAATCTAAAGTTATTAATATTTGTAATACATTAAATAATATTATATTAAATGAGGATATTAGTAATCCTTCAATGTCCGTTCACACACCCTTTTCTTCATTTGATACTTTTCTCCCTCTTTCAATTATTGCTATTTATAAGTATATAATTACGTCTTCTTCATCGTATGATCATCTTCCTATTTATTTCCTTAAGAAATTAGCTAATACTTTTACTCCTATATTTTATAAGATTATAATTAATTTACTAAATAACTGTTAAATTCCGAAATTCTTAAAATCATCTTTGATATGCTCAATCATAAAAAGGCCATGCCTTGATTCTAATGATTTTGGCTAATTTAGACCTATATCCATCCTTCCTATTGTAAGTAAATTTTTCGAAAAAAATATATCTAAGCAACTCATTAATTATATAAATAATAATATACTTTGTTATATATACCAAAGGAGCATATAATAAAGACCATAATACTGAAACTTTTTAGGTCGCTACCATGAATGATATGTATTTCCCTACCTACTTGATAAAGTGTAAGAGTAATCATTCAGCTGAATATGGGTCCGCAAATATTAGCTAACTCAGATCGCCTAATATACAGTATAATAATAAGTATATTAGTATACATAATATGTACATTTGTTATAAATAAGTGCTATTAATTTATGACCATTCTATGGGGTGTGATAATTCCTCGAAGTTAAAATTGAGATAATTCGAACCTTAACAACGTACAGAGAATATATTATAAAAGGAAATAAATCAGTATACCTATACTCGAAATATGTATCTTATTTGTATACAATAATAGGTTTGTTATTATACAATACTTGGTTAATAGTATATATGAAACTATTCGCAACATTGCAATGTAGCATGCTTCATGATATATTAATACATATTATAATATTAAAATAGATACAATTATAATTTCTAAGGAATATATATATATATATATATATATATATATTAAATTGAATTTTTTAATTAAATTTAATGTACTTTTAAAAAATTATAAATAAGTATATACTATAATATATATTAATGATATAAAAAGTATGTAGGGGAGGAACAGGAGTAGTGGCCGAAAATTAATATGCCTTAGAATACTTCTAATATATCGATAAATACTGAATTTGAATATCTTATTTTTTTTGAATTAGCTAGAAATCATATAGTTATAGAATACTGTGATTTCACTTTTATATATAAAGTATATTATTGAATAATATTAACGATTGCTTAGTCATTAAAAAAAAGAACTAAAATAATAAATACAGAAGTAGTGGCCGCTAGTACCAGAAAATGCAATAGGTGTCTCGTAATGTATTCGATTTAAATATTTTAAATTATTTAATTTGTATTTAAATTTTTTAAGATTATTAATTATATTTATGATGCATACGCACCTTTATTTTATTCAATGATTTAATTACATATTATACACACTCATATACATAAATAAGTATATATATTTATATTACTAGAAATTTTTACTTTACAGTTTTACTACATTAGACTACCTACTTGATACCTACATATTATTACTCTCTTTTTTTGTATATATGAATTGATTATAATTTATGAAATTTGTAAAACAAGCATAAATATATGTATAATAATACATATATAATAACTATGATAAATATAATCTGTATATTGGCAGACCTATGCATATGCTAAATATAATTAAAAATGATGTTGACAGTGCTTATAGTTTTAATTGTATAATGTAATTTAAAATATACTGCCCTATCTTTGACATGTACAATATCTAACTTGAGGGATGCCCTTAATAAGTGTCATGCTTATTATTTAGATACTTAACTTGTAATTATTAATTAATAAAACAATACAAATTAATACGGTGTTACTCTACGGAGTAATATTTTAATACATTTCTGGAGCTCAAAGGGTTAAAATAATCAATATTTATAGAACACATTATTACTTTTTATGATAATAAATATTATAATATTAATATAAATGAAGATTTTTTTAATTAATTTATACTTAATTATACAACATATAGTATAATAGCATCATTAACAAAATTATTAAATAAATGAAAGTTATTTGAATGCTTTAAAATTACAAGTTTTAAATATATAAATAGTGTCACAAAATATGCTTTATATTAACAAATTGTAACTTACATTCACGATTTTAAACATATTTTAAAAGTCATTACAAAGTAGATTTACGAATTTGATTAATAATACACAATATTGATTTAGAAAAATGATTTCCATCAGATGCATTACATTAATAAATATAAAAAATTATATTGGCAATAATAATTATAATAATTATATACCTACATATTTTTCCACAAAATAATGATATCTGAAGTCTTTGGAATCGATTTATACACAATAAACTATTATTACATAATAAATACTACTACATATAATGCTATAAAGAGTTAATTTTAATTCATAATATCCATAATTATTCCTAAAATTAACAATTATTTAATAATTAAAATATTAGAATAGACATAATAGTCTATCGACACTCTAATTTCAAATGACATTTTATTTTAGGATAGATTATAAAAATATAAAGATGGCTAACATTCATGTCGTTGTACAAATAACATTTGTTTAATATGTAGATTATAACCAAGTTTATACGACCTATATTGACCTATATTACATTACACATTATATATAAATATACATACTAGTTATTTGAAATCCAACAAGTATGTGTATAACGTAGATTATGTGAACAATGCAGCACTGTTTTAATACATTATCAACAATCTATAATACATTTTAGAAGGTAATAATGTTAATTGTAAATGGAAGCTCAGAATACATTTATTTGATATTCTAGATAAATATTTTGTAGATAAATTATAAGTTATATTGTATTTGAATATTTACTAGAATTTGCACAGAAACATAAATCGTATTGGCTAATACTCTTCATCCTCAAAAAAAATCTAGGAAAAGTACATGGCATTCTTCAGATGGTAAAACGCACAACCAAATTGACTTTATACTAACACCGCAACGATTTATATCCAGAATTAATAAAGCATCAACAAGAACATACCCAGGAGACGATATATACAGTGACCATTATTTAGTATTATATAACCTAAAAATAAAATTGAAGCGTAGCAAAAATGGAAAATGGTCTAGGATAAGATATTACGTGGATAAGCTACTAAACCCTGATATTAAAGATACATTTCAAAAAGAGATAAAAGACAAATTTGCGAAAATAGATATAAGTAATCAATCGTCAAACGTATCTTATAATGAGATAGCAGCTATTATGACGAATGCAGCAAATATAATGTTAGTGAAAGTGAGGAAAAGCAGGTATGGATAACAGATGAGCTACTATATGTATGTGATGAGAGAAGAAGGTTAAAACCATTAAAGAAACTGTCTAATGAAAATGAAAGTAAATATAGGAGTGTAAACACTATATTAAGAAAATCTATGAAAGACACAAAGGAAAAATGGATTCAAAATCAATGCTTGGAAATAGAAATTGACATGAAAATAGGCAGACATTCAAAACGAGCCAACCAAGTCCTAAAAGATCTAACGAATACACCGCAGAAAAAAATCATACAAATAATTGAAAAAAAGGGAATATCGGTGAAGGATGATACCGTAATTCTAAATAGATGGTCGAAAATTGTAAATATATTTATAATTATCAAATAACACCTGATAGAAATCTGCTAAGTAACAGAAAAAGTTACAGTGAGATTAGTCCTCCGATACTTAAATCAGAAGTGGAACAAGCAATAAGAAGTATAAAAAAAGGAAAAGCGGCGGATGTGGATACTATTCCAGGAGATTTACGCATGGTGGAGAATAAATGCTGACTGTTATGACAACATTATGCCAACAAATCTGGAAGACGCAGGAATGACCAGAGATGTGGTTAAAATCTTTAATTATTACGATACCTAAGAAAGGATATCTGAAGAAGTGTGCAAATTATAGAACAATCAGACTAATATGTCACTCAAGTAAGTTACTCCTAAGAATAATAAGTAACCGTATGAATCCGCAAGCAGAAGAGCTAATGGCAGAATTTAGGAAAAAGAGAAACACCTGAGAGTATATATTAAATAGCAGAATACTGGCAGAAAAACATATAGAGCAAAAAAAACATATTGACTTGAAATTATACCACAATTTCATAGATTACACAAAGCATTCGTCAGAGTTGGCATGAAGGTCTATGGAATGTGATGAGACAATTCAATGTTGAAGAAAGATTGATCTGCTTAATATAAAGTCTCTATAAAATGCACAGATCGCAGTAATAATAAATGGTTCAACTGGTAAATTCTTCAAAACGATAGTAGGAGTACGCCAGTGATGTTTATTATCCCATACACTTTTCAATATTTACCTAGAGGAAATAATGAGGGTCACGTTAGAAAACTATAAGGGTAGTGTAGTGATTTGAGGTAGGGAAAGTTGCAATATAATATTCGCAGATGACATTGACTTGATTGCAGGAACATTGGATGAGTTACAATTAATCACAAATAAACTTTACATTTCCTCAGTAGTATATGGAATAGAAATTAGTCAAGAGAAGAGTAAAGTAATAGTGAATGAAAGATATCAAGTGGAACTACCAAGATAAATAATCATGAGTGGAAAGATACTGGAAACGGTCGATAAATTTAAATATTTAGTAGTAACCTTAATTAAAAACGGTAAAAGTGTATCTGAGATAAATATAAGAATGTACACTGCTACCTCGGCATTAGTAAGATTAAAGACTATATGGAAAAGTAATAAAATCTCTATCCAGACAAAAATACTCCTATATAAATCACTAGTCCTATCGATTATGCTGTACGGATGCGAAACATGGACATTGACAGAAGACCTAGAAAGAAGAATAATTGCTTTTGAGACAAAATCATACATACCACTATCCTTGGTATATCATATAGAGAACATCAAATAAATGTATTTGTATACAATACGAAGAAATTGTGGGAAAAACAGAAAATATTCTATCGATTATCAAGCGAAGAAAATGAGCTATTTCGGACATGGGATGTTAGTTAATTAATTATAATGAATATTTATAAGTTTATAAACATTAATTATATATATATATATATATAAATTAATATAATTTAATTATATATAATAATATATTATTTGAAAAAAATGAAATTAATTGTTTATTGTTTTAACAAAAACTTCATAGTTCGTTAATCCTTACTAAATAGAAGTATAGCAACGACTACTTAACTGTTTCAACGGTTTGTAACACCGTACTAGGAATAGCTTTCTCTTTGTTTTCTTGTTTTACGTCATTTTCTGATACTGCATGTATATATATTATATATTATAATGCATATTCCTTAATATATGATAATAGATTTATAAATCAATTCTAGAAAATAAATATACATTTTTTTATATCTAAATGCGTTCGCTTAACTTTATAAAGTTCCATACATTATATTAAAATATTAAAATATCTATTTATATATATAGATAGCAAATTTAAATATTTTCAAATAATATAGGGA
>CAXHSG010000250.1:15000-25000 GCA_964019155.1 Osedax fenrisi
ATAATGTTTATCCACATAGTCTATTCATTAAATGTATTGATTCTTTTTTACTTATTCAACACATACCATTTCCAACACACTATATTAGTCATATACTAGACTTAGTAGTTACTCCAATATCTAATATTTTATTTAAACCTCTTATAAGTTTACCTCCAATAAGTGATACTAATGTTATTTCACTACAAATGTATCTTCATTCCAAACATACTGTGAAAAACAAAAACTTTATATAGGGATATTAAATATTTTCAGATAATATTAAATAAAATCTTCATAATATAATATCTATTAGTAATTCATTAAATACCTATATATAATTAAACCTTGTCACATTTTCTTCAATTAAGACTACATATTTTAAAGTTAAAGTAAATAAACCATGGTCTAATAGTTATACATCAGAAGCAAAAATATCAACTAAAATTTGAAATAATGTATTTAAAATATCCTTCTATCACTATAATTATCTATAGTACGAGATGCATACGGAATGAAACTTTTAATAGATAAAAGAAATTATTATAAAAATCATATATTCTCTTATGGAATTAATTCTAAGAAATAGTATTCTATTACTAGAAAACTCATAGGTATACCTATAGTGTATAGTGTCACTAGAGTGAATCACATTTAAATTATCCTCCTTTTTCAGATGGAAACTTATGTTTCTTATTTATTGAGTATTTTGAATCTAAAGTTATTAATATTTGTAATACATTAAATAATATTATATTAAATGAGGATATTAGTAATCCTTCAATGTCCGTTCACACACCCTTTTCTTCATTTGATACTTTTCTCCCTCTTTCAATTATTGCTATTTATAAGTATATAATTACGTCTTCTTCATCGTATGATCATCTTCCTATTTATTTCCTTAAGAAATTAGCTAATACTTTTACTCCTATATTTTATAAGATTATAATTAATTTACTAAATAACTGTTAAATTCCGAAATTCTTAAAATCATCTTTGATATGCTCAATCATAAAAAGGCCATGCCTTGATTCTAATGATTTTGGCTAATTTAGACCTATATCCATCCTTCCTATTGTAAGTAAATTTTTCGAAAAAAATATATCTAAGCAACTCATTAATTATATAAATAATAATATACTTTGTTATATATACCAAAGGAGCATATAATAAAGACCATAATACTGAAACTTTTTAGGTCGCTACCATGAATGATATGTATTTCCCTACCTACTTGATAAAGTGTAAGAGTAATCATTCAGCTGAATATGGGTCCGCAAATATTAGCTAACTCAGATCGCCTAATATACAGTATAATAATAAGTATATTAGTATACATAATATGTACATTTGTTATAAATAAGTGCTATTAATTTATGACCATTCTATGGGGTGTGATAATTCCTCGAAGTTAAAATTGAGATAATTCGAACCTTAACAACGTACAGAGAATATATTATAAAAGGAAATAAATCAGTATACCTATACTCGAAATATGTATCTTATTTGTATACAATAATAGGTTTGTTATTATACAATACTTGGTTAATAGTATATATGAAACTATTCGCAACATTGCAATGTAGCATGCTTCATGATATATTAATACATATTATAATATTAAAATAGATACAATTATAATTTCTAAGGAATATATATATATATATATATATATATATATTAAATTGAATTTTTTAATTAAATTTAATGTACTTTTAAAAAATTATAAATAAGTATATACTATAATATATATTAATGATATAAAAAGTATGTAGGGGAGGAACAGGAGTAGTGGCCGAAAATTAATATGCCTTAGAATACTTCTAATATATCGATAAATACTGAATTTGAATATCTTATTTTTTTTGAATTAGCTAGAAATCATATAGTTATAGAATACTGTGATTTCACTTTTATATATAAAGTATATTATTGAATAATATTAACGATTGCTTAGTCATTAAAAAAAAGAACTAAAATAATAAATACAGAAGTAGTGGCCGCTAGTACCAGAAAATGCAATAGGTGTCTCGTAATGTATTCGATTTAAATATTTTAAATTATTTAATTTGTATTTAAATTTTTTAAGATTATTAATTATATTTATGATGCATACGCACCTTTATTTTATTCAATGATTTAATTACATATTATACACACTCATATACATAAATAAGTATATATATTTATATTACTAGAAATTTTTACTTTACAGTTTTACTACATTAGACTACCTACTTGATACCTACATATTATTACTCTCTTTTTTTGTATATATGAATTGATTATAATTTATGAAATTTGTAAAACAAGCATAAATATATGTATAATAATACATATATAATAACTATGATAAATATAATCTGTATATTGGCAGACCTATGCATATGCTAAATATAATTAAAAATGATGTTGACAGTGCTTATAGTTTTAATTGTATAATGTAATTTAAAATATACTGCCCTATCTTTGACATGTACAATATCTAACTTGAGGGATGCCCTTAATAAGTGTCATGCTTATTATTTAGATACTTAACTTGTAATTATTAATTAATAAAACAATACAAATTAATACGGTGTTACTCTACGGAGTAATATTTTAATACATTTCTGGAGCTCAAAGGGTTAAAATAATCAATATTTATAGAACACATTATTACTTTTTATGATAATAAATATTATAATATTAATATAAATGAAGATTTTTTTAATTAATTTATACTTAATTATACAACATATAGTATAATAGCATCATTAACAAAATTATTAAATAAATGAAAGTTATTTGAATGCTTTAAAATTACAAGTTTTAAATATATAAATAGTGTCACAAAATATGCTTTATATTAACAAATTGTAACTTACATTCACGATTTTAAACATATTTTAAAAGTCATTACAAAGTAGATTTACGAATTTGATTAATAATACACAATATTGATTTAGAAAAATGATTTCCATCAGATGCATTACATTAATAAATATAAAAAATTATATTGGCAATAATAATTATAATAATTATATACCTACATATTTTTCCACAAAATAATGATATCTGAAGTCTTTGGAATCGATTTATACACAATAAACTATTATTACATAATAAATACTACTACATATAATGCTATAAAGAGTTAATTTTAATTCATAATATCCATAATTATTCCTAAAATTAACAATTATTTAATAATTAAAATATTAGAATAGACATAATAGTCTATCGACACTCTAATTTCAAATGACATTTTATTTTAGGATAGATTATAAAAATATAAAGATGGCTAACATTCATGTCGTTGTACAAATAACATTTGTTTAATATGTAGATTATAACCAAGTTTATACGACCTATATTGACCTATATTACATTACACATTATATATAAATATACATACTAGTTATTTGAAATCCAACAAGTATGTGTATAACGTAGATTATGTGAACAATGCAGCACTGTTTTAATACATTATCAACAATCTATAATACATTTTAGAAGGTAATAATGTTAATTGTAAATGGAAGCTCAGAATACATTTATTTGATATTCTAGATAAATATTTTGTAGATAAATTATAAGTTATATTGTATTTGAATATTTACTAGAATTTGCACAGAAACATAAATCGTATTGGCTAATACTCTTCATCCTCAAAAAAAATCTAGGAAAAGTACATGGCATTCTTCAGATGGTAAAACGCACAACCAAATTGACTTTATACTAACACCGCAACGATTTATATCCAGAATTAATAAAGCATCAACAAGAACATACCCAGGAGACGATATATACAGTGACCATTATTTAGTATTATATAACCTAAAAATAAAATTGAAGCGTAGCAAAAATGGAAAATGGTCTAGGATAAGATATTACGTGGATAAGCTACTAAACCCTGATATTAAAGATACATTTCAAAAAGAGATAAAAGACAAATTTGCGAAAATAGATATAAGTAATCAATCGTCAAACGTATCTTATAATGAGATAGCAGCTATTATGACGAATGCAGCAAATATAATGTTAGTGAAAGTGAGGAAAAGCAGGTATGGATAACAGATGAGCTACTATATGTATGTGATGAGAGAAGAAGGTTAAAACCATTAAAGAAACTGTCTAATGAAAATGAAAGTAAATATAGGAGTGTAAACACTATATTAAGAAAATCTATGAAAGACACAAAGGAAAAATGGATTCAAAATCAATGCTTGGAAATAGAAATTGACATGAAAATAGGCAGACATTCAAAACGAGCCAACCAAGTCCTAAAAGATCTAACGAATACACCGCAGAAAAAAATCATACAAATAATTGAAAAAAAGGGAATATCGGTGAAGGATGATACCGTAATTCTAAATAGATGGTCGAAAATTGTAAATATATTTATAATTATCAAATAACACCTGATAGAAATCTGCTAAGTAACAGAAAAAGTTACAGTGAGATTAGTCCTCCGATACTTAAATCAGAAGTGGAACAAGCAATAAGAAGTATAAAAAAAGGAAAAGCGGCGGATGTGGATACTATTCCAGGAGATTTACGCATGGTGGAGAATAAATGCTGACTGTTATGACAACATTATGCCAACAAATCTGGAAGACGCAGGAATGACCAGAGATGTGGTTAAAATCTTTAATTATTACGATACCTAAGAAAGGATATCTGAAGAAGTGTGCAAATTATAGAACAATCAGACTAATATGTCACTCAAGTAAGTTACTCCTAAGAATAATAAGTAACCGTATGAATCCGCAAGCAGAAGAGCTAATGGCAGAATTTAGGAAAAAGAGAAACACCTGAGAGTATATATTAAATAGCAGAATACTGGCAGAAAAACATATAGAGCAAAAAAAACATATTGACTTGAAATTATACCACAATTTCATAGATTACACAAAGCATTCGTCAGAGTTGGCATGAAGGTCTATGGAATGTGATGAGACAATTCAATGTTGAAGAAAGATTGATCTGCTTAATATAAAGTCTCTATAAAATGCACAGATCGCAGTAATAATAAATGGTTCAACTGGTAAATTCTTCAAAACGATAGTAGGAGTACGCCAGTGATGTTTATTATCCCATACACTTTTCAATATTTACCTAGAGGAAATAATGAGGGTCACGTTAGAAAACTATAAGGGTAGTGTAGTGATTTGAGGTAGGGAAAGTTGCAATATAATATTCGCAGATGACATTGACTTGATTGCAGGAACATTGGATGAGTTACAATTAATCACAAATAAACTTTACATTTCCTCAGTAGTATATGGAATAGAAATTAGTCAAGAGAAGAGTAAAGTAATAGTGAATGAAAGATATCAAGTGGAACTACCAAGATAAATAATCATGAGTGGAAAGATACTGGAAACGGTCGATAAATTTAAATATTTAGTAGTAACCTTAATTAAAAACGGTAAAAGTGTATCTGAGATAAATATAAGAATGTACACTGCTACCTCGGCATTAGTAAGATTAAAGACTATATGGAAAAGTAATAAAATCTCTATCCAGACAAAAATACTCCTATATAAATCACTAGTCCTATCGATTATGCTGTACGGATGCGAAACATGGACATTGACAGAAGACCTAGAAAGAAGAATAATTGCTTTTGAGACAAAATCATACATACCACTATCCTTGGTATATCATATAGAGAACATCAAATAAATGTATTTGTATACAATACGAAGAAATTGTGGGAAAAACAGAAAATATTCTATCGATTATCAAGCGAAGAAAATGAGCTATTTCGGACATGGGATGTTAGTTAATTAATTATAATGAATATTTATAAGTTTATAAACATTAATTATATATATATATATATATAAATTAATATAATTTAATTATATATAATAATATATTATTTGAAAAAAATGAAATTAATTGTTTATTGTTTTAACAAAAACTTCATAGTTCGTTAATCCTTACT
Organism: Osedax fenrisi; assembly: GCA_964019155.1. Taxonomy (NCBI): domain Eukaryota; kingdom Metazoa; phylum Annelida; class Polychaeta; order Sabellida; family Siboglinidae; genus Osedax; species Osedax fenrisi. Next base: position 20,915 of record CAXHSG010000250.1, read on the forward strand.
AAATAGAAGTATAGCAACGACTACTTAACTGTTTCAACGGTTTGTAACACCGTACTAGGAATAGCTTTCTCTTTGTTTTCTTGTTTTACGTCATTTTCTGATACTGCATGTATATATATTATATATTATAATGCATATTCCTTAATATATGATAATAGATTTATAAATCAATTCTAGAAAATAAATATACATTTTTTTATATCTAAATGCGTTCGCTTAACTTTATAAAGTTCCATACATTATATTAAAATATTAAAATATCTATTTATATATATAGATAGCAAATTTAAATATTTTCAAATAATATAGGGAACTTTATAAAGTTATTATAAATATATATATTACACATGTTATTTTTGGATTATAATTAACATTATTTAAAAATATATTTTGAAGTTAATAAAGATATATAAATATAAATAAGTAAATAGCAGATACATTAATAGTAAATAAAGAAGAAATATATAATCTTAAATAAATATTTTGTAATAATTTTATAATCTTAATGTATATATCATCACTATCCATATAAAAATAATAGTATTGTTATTTATCATTTTATAAGTATTCATAAGTTATTATAATAAATATATTTATGTAAAAATATGATAGGAAAATAAATAATTTAATACATTTCTTTATAATTCAAATATATCAAATAAATATACGCTTAAATAATACAATATATATATAAGAATATAGGCACAAATAAACGTAAAAATAATACAAATTTGATATTTAACAAATATAATATACAAATATAATAATAAATGAATTGACAGTCATAAATGTATTAACAACAATAATAGTAGGTATTTAACCTATTACACATTTTACAGAATAATATATCATTACTATCTAGATATGTAACACATATGATATATCATTCTACATCTTCGGTATGAATTATATCATTTAATTGTCACGTGATTATTATAATTATTATGTTTTAATTTATTATTAAATATAAATATTAATAGGTTGAAATATGATTTATTTAAAATTTTAACTAAGATATATGTGTTCATATTTATTATACATAAGTAATAAAGTAAATCTTCATTCCGAGCTGACGATATAAAAGAGAGATATTTCTATTATAGAATATAGTAGGATATCACTGATCCGTAGGATTGTTATTGTGTTCTGGATTTCATATGGCTTATATAAATAGTGCATGCTCTATATCTCTCTCAATGTTAACTTGGATTGATAGCACTCATTAATAACATCAGCATGGATAACTTACAACTTATATAATATATTATACTGTTAAATATGTATTAAGTTATATAACTGTATACCTATATGCAGATATTTTATAAACATATTTATTTGAGAAAATTAACCTTTATAACTGTTGTGCGATAAATATATTAAACATGCTATTATCGACAACATTAATCCAACATATATTAGTGAAATTTGTTCATTACTTGATGCTAGAGTGAAATTAATATTTAGATTAATTATATATATTATATATTCATATATATATATATATGTTGTAAGGTATATTATTAGTATTATACAAGTGTGTGCACTGTAGCGTATCATATGCATTCCTGTTTCCATTGTTGATATGCATGAATGATTTGATAAAAGTCATATCCTAAATTCAACAAGTCACTTCTAGAAATACAGTCAGTACTTAAACATCTATATTATATATATAAAACAAGCGTAGTGCATATAACATTGGTGACAGCGGTATCCAGTGCTGACTAGGACCAGTGGCTAGAGGAAGAAATTGAAATACAACATAGGATAACAGGTTTGTGTATTGATATTGTTACTTTGCATACACTTGTATAATAAAATATTATTTTAGATAATAAAATATTATTTTTAAAATAATATTTTTAGTTTATTTACGTAATTAAACATAGTTATAAGAGGGATATAGAAGATATGGGAGAAGATAGTAAGCCAGTAGGTAGACCTGCTAAGAAAGATTTAGCATATGTTAAACTAGATTATTTTAATGAGGGTACAGATGCTGGTGAGTGGATTGCAAGAGCTGAGGAATGTGTAGATTTATTGGGGCATAAGGGTGAGGATGCGGCAGGGTATATTTTATATCATATAAGAGGTGGTGCAAAATTAGAATTATCAATGTTAGGCAATAAACTTTTAAATAAAGAGCATATATTTAATAGTTTAAGGGAGAGATGTAGTAGTAGGAGGTCACGGGGTGAGAGGTTACATGATTTAGTTGATAGGAAACAACGAGAAGGGGAGAATATTACTATGTTTATAGATGCTATATTAAAATTAGGGTTAAGTTTGAAAGAGGATGTAGATGGGTGGGAGGGGCTAATGACAGATTCATTCAAAACAAATGTATTTGACTGCGAATTACGGCGATATTTATTAATATCAGGAAAAAAAAAAGTTTTTCTGAAATACGCTCAATGGCGAGGGAGTTTGAATCTATGAGTAATGTGAAGGAGGGTGGTATATGCTATAAGATAGAAACTAATAAAGTAATAGGTGAAGTAACTAATAGAGGGAATGATGGTAGTAGGTTGGAGGAACGTATACAAATATTAGAGAGGAGGAATACTGAGTTGGAAGGTAGATTAAGAGGTAACTGGACAGACAGAGTTAGATGTTTTACATGTGGAGGGGAAGGGCATACTAGTAGATGGTGTAGGAATAGGAATTTAAACCGCCAACCTTTCCAGTAGATCAGGCAACTAGGAAAGGGGCGAATGCCTGGAAAATAAAGGGGGGTACAAGGGAAATAGGTAATAATAATAGGTTAATAGGAAGATGTCCTAGGGAAAAGGTAGTAATAAATCGGATGGTAGTTGAATGTTTAATAGATACAGGTAGTCAGGTTTCAGTGATATCAGAGGGGATGGTAAGGTCATTAGACTTGAAAGTAATACCTGTAAACCCAAAAGTTGATTTAAAAACAGCAAATGGCACTAAATTAGACTATAGGGGACAAGTAATAACGGATATTATATTATGGGGTAAGAAGAGTGAGAAGGTAGGTTTCATAGTAACTAATATTAAGGGATTGTTTATAATAGGTATGAATATTTTACAGACTTATGGGGTTATATCGATTACTGGAGTGAGTAGGGGAATTCATATAAGAAGTAGGGTATCAAATGGAATAAGTAGTGTTAGTATTAATAATGAGGAGATAGTAAAAGTTTATATAGGGTGTAAAAATAGAATTTTTAAGGAGAGCATAGAAAAATTAACTTATAAATATAGAAAAATATTTTTTTTAAATAATGATAGATTAGCTTCTGCTAAAGTAGGATTACACAGTATTAGAACAATAGACAAAATACCGGTCGCTCAACCTTATAGACGAATAATACCTTCCCAGGTAGAGGCAGTGAAGAATCAGATTGTTAAGTGGGAGATGGGAGGGGTAATAGTTAAGTCCAATAGTGAATATGCAAGTCCACTAGTGGTAGTAAAAAAGGGTACAGGAGAAATTAGATTATGTGTAGACTATAGGCAGCTGAATAATAAGACTATTAAGGATGCATATCCAATTCCTAGGATATATGATTCATTAGAGGCACTAGGGGGAGCTAAAGTATTTTCGTCTTTCGATTTAAAGTCAGCATATCACCAGATAAAAATAGTAAAAGAGGATCAATTTAAAACAGCATTCAGTTCCCCGTGGGGACTCTACGAGTTTACTAGAATGCCATTTGGGTTAACCAATGCTCCAGCTACATTTCAGAGAGTAATATCAAACTTATTTAGATCAGAGATGTATAAATTTGTAGTATGTTATTTAGATGATATATTAGTTTATTCTAAGACATGGAAGGAACATTTAGGACATATTGAAGTTGTAATGATGAGGTTGGAAGAAGCTGGATTTCAGTTAAATACAGGGAAATGTAGATTATTTATAAATGAAATACATTTTCTAGGCTTTAAGATATCAGATAAAGGGATAGGAACGATACCGGATAAGATTAAGACGATAATAGAGTGGAAAAGGCCAAAGAACTTGAAGGAGTTAAGGTCATTCTTGGGTGTAGGATCATATTATCGTAGGTTTATAGAAGGATATACTAAGATTGTACATCCATTATTAAAATTAAC
>CAXHSG010000250.1:30000-32500 GCA_964019155.1 Osedax fenrisi
AGTAGTAGTAGTAGTAGTAGTAGTAGTAGTAGTAGTAGTAGTAGTAGTAGTAGTAGTAGTAGTAGTAGTAGTAGTAGTAGTAGTAGTAGTAGTAGTAGTAGTAGTAGTAGTAGTAGTAGTAGTAGTAGTAGTAGTAGTAGTAGTAGTAGTAGTAGTAGTAGTAGTAGTAGTAGTAGTAGTAGTAGTAGTAGTAGTAGTAGTAGTAGTAGTAGTAGTAGTAGTAGTAGTAGTAGTAGTAGTAGTAGTAGTAGTAGTAGTAGTAGTAGTAGTAGTAGTAGTAGTAGTAGTAGTAGTAGTAGTAGTAGTAGTAGTAGTAGTAGTAGTAGTAGTAGTAGTAGTAGTAGTAGTAGTAGTAGTAGTAGTAGTAGTAGTAGTAGTAGTAGTAGTAGTAGTAGTAGTAGTAGTAGTAGTAGTAGTAGTAGTAGTAGTAGTAGTAGTAGTAGTAGTAGTAGTAGTAGTAGTAGTAGTAGTAGTAGTAGTAGTAGTAGTAGTAGTAGTAGTAGTAGTAGTAGTAGTAGTAGTAGTAGTAGTAGTAGTAGTAGTAGTAGTAGTAGTAGTAGTAGTAGTAGTAGTAGTAGTAGTAGTAGTAGTAGTAGTAGTAGTAGTAGTAGTAGTAGTAGTAGTAGTAGTAGTAGTAGTAGTAGTAGTAGTAGTAGTAGTAGTAGTAGTAGTAGTAGTAGTAGTAGTAGTAGTAGTAGTAGTAGTAGTAGTAGTAGTAGTAGTAGTAGTAGTAGTAGTAGTAGTAGTAGTAGTAGTAGTAGTAGTAGTAGTAGTAGTAGTAGTAGTAGTAGTAGTAGTAGTAGTAGTAGTAGTAGTAGTAGTAGTAGTAGTAGTAGTAGTAGTAGTAGTAGTAGTAGTAGTAGTAGTAGTAGTAGTAGTAGTAGTAGTAGTAGTAGTAGTAGTAGTAGTAAATGTAAATAAATGTAAATAGTTTATTATACACTGCATTAATGTTTTATAAACATTCTTAGAGTGTGAACGAATAAATTAAACAGAACAAATATTACTAATTGTTTTTAGCATTTAAAAACATAACATGATAAATATATACATACATATATGTGTATATAAATATATAAACGTATATAAATAAATATACACAAATATACAGATACATACAATACTTTCGTATATGTTATAAACTTTAGAATATTATTATACAATTATTACAATCAATAGTTATTTAATATATAACGATGTAAATGTTTCTTGAACGTATAATGGTTAATCATATTCTTAATGTTGGATGGAAGTTTGTTCCAAAGGTAAGGGGCATACCACCGATAAGATAGCTCGCCATATATTGAAGAATTAATTTTAGGTAGTTCAAGGTTAATTGTAGAATTAGATCTCAATTGCGAGTTATTAATAGATAACTGTAGCATATTATATATATACATAGGTTTCTTAAATACTATAGCTTTATGCGTTATAGTTTTATGCGTTATAGTGAGTATTTTATATATAATAGATTGCTTAGTATTATGCCAATTGATTTTAGAACGAAGTTCAGAAATACTTGTAGAATAATCAGTATAAGGAATTTTAAATATAATTCGAATGCACCTATTTATAATGGAATCACATTTTTTTAGTAATGTAGTATTAATTTTATAAAGAAAAGAGTTGCAGTAATTTAGTTTAGAAATAATTAGTGAAGTAGATAATATTTTAGCTGTATTTAGTGAAATGAAAGGGCGAATTTTTTTTAAATTGTAAACATTATATGATGCAGACTTAAGTATATCTTTTACATGTATTTCAGCCGATAGATCTTGTGAAATAGTTATTCCAAGATACTTTGTACTAGTAATAGGAGTAATATTATCTGTACCGATATAGATATTTGGAAATGCAGTGCGAGTTCTAGAAATATTAATTAGTTTAGTTTTATTTGAATTTATTAGTAAGTTATTATTAGTAAGCCAGTTAGTAGTAGAATTAATACAGTCTTGAAAATAATTATTTTGTGTAGAGTTAGTTGCAAATGTGTGTAATACAATATCATCTGCATATATATTATATTTTAGTAAAGTATATGATTGGAGTAATTTTGATAAAGGTCGTAGATATATAGAAAATAGAATTGGAGAAAGGACAGAACCTTGTGGGACACCGAAATTTAGTGGATAGGGTTGAGAAAATGAAGAATTAATTTTAACAGAGTATGTTCTAGTAGTAATGAAAGATTTAAACCAATTGAAAGCAGTTCCAGTAATACCAATATTGGAAAGTCTAGATAGTAATATAGTAAAGTCAATGGTATCAAATGCAGCAGTCATATCAATAAATAATAATTGCAAAGATTTGTGGTTGTCAAGTGAATGGTGAAGGCTATTCGTAAGTGCAATAATGGAAGTTTCAGTACTATGATGTTTACGGTATGCACTCTGGTAATTATCAAATAAATCATTATAGTCAAGATAAGATATGAGCTGTTTATAGATAACTTTTTCTAGAATCTTTGAGAGTAATGGTAATTGAGATAGAGGTCGATAAT
>CAXHSG010000250.1:37500-52500 GCA_964019155.1 Osedax fenrisi
ATAATGAATGTTTAAAAGATATTATTTTATATATTATAAAATGACTTTAATGGTAGCGAATAATTAGAAGAATGCGGCCATGTTTAACATGCTTTATTTGTATACTATTACATAATTTAAACTTATATATTTATATAACGTTCGTCTAACGTCGTTCGGTATAGACATGTATGTGATACGTTCATATATATATATATATATATATATATATATATATATGTATATATATATATATACTAAGTAATCTGGGTCACTCTATAATTTTTATTTCAGTTTAAAATTTAAAAATAATTAGAAATAATTTACTAAATTCAAATAATAATTCTAATACAATATTATTTTATTTAGATGTCCACATAAACTAGTATGTTACATATACTTGCAGGTTATACCAAGTCCCATACATATATATCGACATGTCTTCATACTAATTCAACTTAAGTAATAAACTTTCATTTACTATTTAACACATAGATGTGCACAATTGTAAAAATGAATATATAAAATGGCATACTGTTTGATATCAATTTAATTTCGATTACAAATGTATTTGTTCGTAATAATAATGCTTATATTTATATTTCACAAATTAATTCTATTATTTAGAATTTATATATTGTACAACGTTATCTAGATAACATTAGTAGATACTGCGTAAAAATATATTTGTATTCGTGACTAAATGGATAAATTAGTTGTAAAAAGATGGCATGTTCATTATCCTGAAATTAAATCTGATTTAATATCTAGCAATAAATGCGTTATACAAAAATAAGCTTAGACATTATGAAATAGTCCATTGGTATTCAATAATAGTGTTGATAAATAAATAGGTTATAAATAAATAAATTGATTTTAAATATAACCCATTAACACCTTCATTCATTGAAAGAATGGAAATGTTCATTTGATAAATTTAATGCATAGCAAAATTCAAATGATTACAATAATATTGAAAATCAATGACCTTATGTCAGAGATACCAATAATGTTTATATTAATTTAATGAATATTAGATAAATAAGAGCGAATTTCACATTAAATAATTCTTTTTTAAATAATAATAAATTTCCTAGTATAATATGTTTCACTGAAACTTGGTTAATTTAAGCGAATTTTATTCTGCTGTAATCAGTGATATAACGGGAGATAAATATTATTTTCTTCATAGTACTATATTTTTTGATAATATAGGTGGTAGTATTGGTTGGGGTATTAGTGGTGGTGGTATTTTATTTTAATATTTTTATAATAATTATGATACTAATGTTTATCCACATAGTCTATTCATTAAATGTATTGATTCTTTTTTACTTATTCAACACATACCATTTCCAACACACTATATTAGTCATATACTAGACTTAGTAGTTACTCCAATATCTAATATTTTATTTAAACCTCTTATAAGTTTACCTCCAATAAGTGATACTAATGTTATTTCACTACAAATGTATCTTCATTCCAAACATACTGTGAAAAACAAAAACTTTATATAGGGATATTAAATATTTTCAGATAATATTAAATAAAATCTTCATAATATAATATCTATCAGTAATTCATTAAATACCTATATATAATTAAACCTTGTCACATTTTCTTCAATTAAGACTACATATTTTAAAGTTAAAGTAAATAAACCATGGTCTAATAGTTATACATCAGAAGCAAAAATATCAACTAAAATTTGAAATAATGTATTTAAAATATCCTTCTATCACTATAATTATCTATAGTACGAGATGCATACGGAATGAAACTTTTAATAGATAAAAGAAATTATTATAAAAATCATATATTCTCTTATGGAATTAATTCTAAGAAATTGTATTCTATTACTAGAAAACTCATAGGTATACCTATAGTGTATAGTGTCACTAGAGTGAATCACATTTAAATTATCCTCCTTTTTCAGATGGAAAGTTATGTTTCTTATTTATTGAGTATTTTGAATCTAAAGTTATTAATATTTGTAATAAATTAAATAATATTATATTAAATGAGGATATTAGTAATCCTTCAATGTCCGTTCACACACCCTTTTCTTCATTTGATACTTTTCTCCCTCTTTCAATTATTGCTATTTATAAGTATATAATTACGTCTTCTTCATCGTATGATCATCTTCCTATTTATTTCCTTAAGAAATTAGCTAATACTTTTACTCCTATATTTTATAAGATTATAATTAATTTACTAAATAACTGTTAAATTCCGAAATTCTTAAAATCATCTTTGATATGCTCAATCATAAAAAGGCCATGCCTTGATTCTAATGATTTTGGCTAATTTAGACCTATATCCATCCTTCCTATTGTAAGTAAATTTTTCGAAAAAAATATATCTAAGCAACTCATTAATTATATAAATAATAATATACTTTGTTATATATACTGTAATATAATATATATAATTAGACACGCCCACATTATTAGTGATAAACACTTCACTTGTATCTTAGCAGTCAAACCAATAGCACTTACGTTAATCTATAATAGCTAATACTATATACCCCAAACCACGAAGAATCATCTGCAGAGTACTCTGGCAGATATCTTGAAGATACCCAAAGGTAATACATCCTACATATAATAGTATACCCAATACATATATTATATATATATTATACATTATATATTTAGGATAAGATTATCATAATCTTAATATATAAGTTATAACTCTATAGACGAACCAATTGATATATAATAACATATTACATGGTGACAGCGGTTGTTCTTTAACTAGATAGTTAAATAGTGATATTAGTTACGTGGTATTAAGATTTGGGATTAAAATCATAATTATAAGGCAAGCTTATTATTAGATTCGACATACATTAAGTACAGTGTACTTAGATTATTACATAACAAGTTGTTATTGTAAATTAATTAAAAATTAATTAGAAAAAAAAAAAAAAAAAAAACTAATTAAAAATTAATTAAATATATAAAAATATACATTGTATATTTATTACATAATAAGTTACTGGATATTATTAATTGTTTATTTTAATAGTGTATATAACTATCTTATGGGTAATTAATTTAATACCATAGAATAGGTTGTTTAATATATATATAAATATATTTATATTCACACAGAATTTACAGAAATAACATAATATTAGTACATTTATTATAAAAATGAGTGAATGTAGAATCCCAGAAATATTAATTGTAGATAAAATCAGAGGGGCCGAAATATATAAAAGATGGATACAATCTTATGAAATTTATGAAAATGCTAGAGAATTGGAAAACAAATCAGAAAAGTCACAAGTCGGTATATTTCTAAATACAATAGGATCAGATGGCGTAGATATATACAATTCATTTGAAGATGAAACTATCGAAGTAATGATAGATGAAAAAAAAACAAAATCCTCTGGTAAGAAAAACTTAGAGTGGATAAAAGACAAGTTTAAAGCGTATTTCATTCCAAAAAGAAACTTGACATATGAAAGATATGTATTTTTTAAACGTGATCAATTTGAAAGCGAGAATATTGAATGCTACTATGCTGAATTACGAAAACTGGCTATGACTTGCGAATTAAAAGATTTGAAAGATTCATTGATCAAAGATAGAATCATCATAGGCATGATTGACAATAATTTACGCCAGAGATTCCTACAAGAAGTTAAAGGTAAAGAAATTACAGCCGAAGAGGTAGTCCAAGCTACAAAAATAAAAGAAACAAGTAATAACCAAATGCAGAAAATCAATAATAAAGAATACGAAAATATTGATTATATTAATAAAAAAATCAATAAATATAAGAATAACGAAACTTATAATAAACCAAGCCAAAAGTTTAATAAAAAAAAATGCGGCAGATGTGATCGAATACATGAACCAAGGTCATGTAAAGCATTCAACACAAAATGCAATATCTGTAACAAGTTAGGACACTGGGCAAAGTGTTGTAAATCAAGGAGTGATAACTACAATCAGCGAACATACGAAACAAATGAAATTTGTTGTTAAAAAATAGACGAAAATTTTATATTTTTAGGCGAAATTAAAACTAACATTGAACAAAATAAATGGATAAAAGATTTAACAGTAAATTGTGAACAATTCGAAAAAGTTATTAAGTTTAAGATAGATACAGGCGCAAGCGTATCCGTAATGCCATATAATAAGTTATTACCAATTTTAAAGAAGACTAATATAATATTAAGAGGACCAAATAATACTGAAATTAATGCTAAGGGATACTTAGAAGCATTGATTACATATAAAGGTAAAACAATAAAAGAGGACATATTCATTTTAGAAAAACAAATGACAGGTTTACTCTCGAGAAAGGCATCAATAGAATTGGATATTGTCAAATTAGTAGATGCGCTAGATTGCCAGCTGGATCCTAAATTATTTGATGGATTAGGAAGTATTAATAGGAAATACAAAATTGAAATAAAAGAGGGAATAAAACCATATTCAATTAATGTACCAAGACCAGTTCCAGTACATCAACAAACGGAAGTCCAAAACGAACTACAGAAAATGATCGAATTAGGAGTAATCGAAGAAGCATGTGGTCCCACAGAATGGTGTAGCCCAATGGTTATTGCAAAGAAAGGAAACGGTAAAATAAGAATTTGCACAGATTTAACGAAGTTAAATGCAGCAGTGAAACGAGAGATACATCCTATGGCAACGGTCGAGGGTAGTCTAAGTAAAATCAAAGGAAACATTTTTTCAAAATTGGATGCAAATTCAGGGTTTTGGCAAATTCCATTAGAAAAAAAATGCTGGGCATTGACAACATTCCTAACGCCATGGGGGAGGTATTATTATAAAAAATTACCGTTTGGCTTAACCTCAGCTCCCGAAATATTTTGTAAAGAAATATCTAAAATCTTAAAAGACTGCAAGGGGCTAATCGTACACGTGGATGACGTATTAGTAATGGGAATGGATGCAGACGAACATGATAGAAATCTAAAAACAGTACTCAATAAAATAGTAGAATCAGGATTGACATTAAATAAAAATAAATGTGTATTCCGTAAAGAAGAAGTAGATTTCTTAGGGTTTAAAATTACCAGTAAAGGAATTAAAGCTGGACAAAAAGTCCAAGGAATCATAGATATTCCAACACCAACTAGCGTAAAAAGTGTCAGGAGTTTTCTTGGGATGATAAACCAATTTTCTCGATTTAACCCAAATATATCCGAATACAGTGCTCCATTAAGAGAATTGCTTAGGAAAGATTGTTCTTGGATTTGGGATACGAAGCAAGAAGAAAGTTTCAGAATATTGAAAGAAGAGTTACAGAATACGAAGACATTATCGTATTTCGATGTTAACAAGAAAACAATATTGACAACAGACGCATCGGATCACGGTATAGGTGCGATACTAACACAAGAAGACGAAAACGGAAACCGAAAAATGATTGGAGCAGCCAGTAGATCCCTAAGTGATACTGAGAAAAGATACGCAACTATAGAGAAGGAAGCGTTGGGCGTAGTATGGGCTCTTGAAAGATTTAACTATTATATAGTAGGTGCACCCATATACGTAGAAACCGATCATAAACCTTTAATAACTCTATTAGGAAGCAAAGAAATAGAGAAGGTGCCTATAAGAATCCAAAGGTACAGAATACGATTGATGAGATATGCCGTAAATATGAAATATATACCCGGTAAAAACAATATCATTGCCGATACATTATCAAGATACCCTTCGAAAGATACAGGGTGCGACCTATTAGAAATCGAAACCGAAGAGATGGCAAGTAGTGTTTTCGTACCTGGGGAATCATGTAAAATACAATCTATAATCAAAGCTCAGAATAATGATCCAGAGATAACATGGTTGAAGAAGAAGATTATTGAAGGATGGACAAAATCAGATTTGAAGCATAATTTAGGTCGAAAATATTATAATAGCCAACAATATTTATCAACGATTCAAGGTTGCTTAACGTACCAGAATAGAGCTATTATACCTGTCAGTATGAGAAAAGAAATGTTAAGAAATATCCATATAGGACACTTAGGAATCACGAAATGTCTAGAAAGGGCAAAAAAGAGTGTGTTTTGGTTTGGTATCTCAAACGATATCGACAAGGAAATAAGGGAATGTATAAACTGCAATATAAATGCAAGGACTCAACGAGAACCTGTAAAGATAGTACCAGTACCTTCCAAAGCTTGGGAAACAGTAGGCTCAGACTTATTTCAATTCAAGCAACAAAACTACATTATAGTGGTGGATTATTATTCCCGATATATTGAAACGATGTTATTGAAAGACATGAGATCGATCACAATAATTTCGTCATTAAAATCAATATTTGCACGACACGGTATTCCTGAGAACATGATCTCAGATAACGGAACTCAATACAGCAGCGAAGAATTCAAAGAATTTTCCAAAACATACAAGTTTAAACATTTAACATCATCACCAAAATATCCAAAAGGCAACGGAGTAGCTGAAAGAGCTATACAAACGCTAAAGCAGATCATGGAGAAATCTGAAGACCCATATTTAGGTCTATTGTCATATCGAAATACACCATTATCTTTCGGTAGATCCCCAGCTGAGTTTTTAATGAATCGTAGATTAAATACGACATTACCAGATCTACTAAATCAAAATATGATGCTCGAAAAAGATCATGTTGAATTCGTAATAGGATAGATCTAGTACCAGTTGAAAAAAACACAATTGTTACAAGATCAGGTAGGGAGGTTAGACCACATCAACGCTTGATTGAGCAATGAGGAGCCATATGCCTCATGGGATTTAAGGTGTAGAAATTTTAGATTAAAAATTTGGTATAAGGGTGTAATATAATATGTAACAAAATATATAATTAGACACGCCCACATTATTAGTGATAAACACTTCACTTGTGATTATTTAAGGTGTATAAATTTTAGATTAAAAATTTGGTATAAGGGTGTAATATAATATATATAATTAGACACGCCCACATTATTAGTGATAAACACTTCACTTGTATCTTAGCAGTCAAACCAATAGCACTTACGTTAATCTATAATAGCTAATACTATATACCCCAAACCACGAAGAATCATCTGCAGAGTACTCTGGCAGATATCTTGAAGCTACCCAAAGGTAATACATCCTACATATAATAGTATACCCAATACATATATTATATATATATTATACATTATATATTTAGGATAAGATTATCATAATCTTAATATATAAGTTATAACTCTATAGACGAACCAATTGATATATAATAACATATTACATATACCAAAGGAGCATATAATAAAGGCCATAATACTGAAACTTTTTAGGTCGCTACCATGAATGATATGTATTTCCCTACCTACTTGATAAAGTGTAAGAGTAATCATTCAGCTGAATATGGGTCCGCAAATATTAGCTAACTCAGATCGCCTAATATACAGTATAATAATAAGTATATTAGTATACATAATATGTACATTTGTTATAAATAAGTGCTATTAATTTATGACCATTCTATGGGGTGTGATAATTCCTCGAAGTTAAAATGGAGATAATTCGAACCTTAACAACGTACAGAGAATATATTATAAAAGGAAATAAATCAGTATACCTATACTCGAAATATGTATCTTATTTGTATACAATAATAGGTTTGTTATTATACAATACTTGGTTAATAGTATATTTGAAACTATTCGCAACATTGCAATGTAGCATGCTTCATGATATATTAATACATATTATAATATTAAAATAGATACAATTATAATTTCTAAGGAATATATATATATATATATTAAATTGAATTTTTTAATTAAATTTAATGTACTTTTAAAAAATTATAAATAAGTATATACTATAATATATATTAATGATATAAAATTAACAATTATTTAATAATTAAAATATTAGAATAGACATAATAGTCTATCGACACTCTAATTTCAAATGACATTTTATTTTAGGATAGATTATAAAAATATAAAGATGGCTAACATTCATGTCGTTGTACAAATAACATTTGTTTAATATGTAGATTATAACCAAGTTTATACGACCTATATTGACCTATATTACATTACACATTATATATAAATATACATACTAGTTATTTGAAATCCAACAAGTATGTGTATAACGTAGATTATGTGAACAATGCAGCACTGTTTTAATACATTATCAACAATCTATAATACATTTTAGAAGGTAATAATGTTAATTGTAAATGGAAGCTCAGAATACATTTATTTGATATTCTAGATAAATATTTTGTAGATAAATTATAAGTTATATTGTATTTGAATATTTACTAGAATTTGCACAGAAACATAAATCGTATTGGCTAATACTCTTCATCCTCAAAAAAAATCTAGGAAAAGTACATGGCATTCTTCAGATGGTAAAACGCACAACCAAATTGACTTTATACTAACACCGCAACGATTTATATCCAGAATTAATAAAGCATCAACAAGAACATACCCAGGAGACGATATATACAGTGACCATTATTTAGTATTATATAACCTAAAAATAAAATTGAAGCGTAGCAAAAATGGAAAATAGTCTAGGATAAGATATTACGTGGATAAGCTACTAAACCCTGATATTAAAGATACATTTCAAAAAGAGATAAAAGACAAATTTGCGAAAATAGATATAAGTAATCAACCTACAAACGTATCTTATAATGAGATAGCAGCTATTATGACGAATACAGCAAATATAATGTTAGTGAAAGTGAGGAAAAGCAGGTATGGATAACAGATGAGCTACTATATTTATGTGATGAGAGAAGAAGGTTAAAACCATTAAAGAAACTTTCTAGTGAAAATGAAAGTAAATATAGGAGTGTAAACACTATATTAAGAAAATGTATGAAAGACACAAAGGAAAAATGGATTCAAAATCAATGCTTGGAAATAGAAAATGACATGAAAATAGGAAGACATTCAAAACGAGCCAACCAAGTCCTAAAAGATCTAACGAATACACCGCAGAAGAAAATCATACAAATAATTGAAAAAAAGGGAATATCGGTGAAGGATGATACCGTAATTCTAAATAGATGGTCGAAAATTGTAAAGATATTTATAATTATCAAATAACACCTGATAGAAATCTGCTAAGTAACAGAAAAAGTTACAGTGAGATTAGTCCTCCGATAATTAAATCAGAAGTGGAACAAGCAATAAGAAGTATAAAAAAAGGAAAAGCGGCGGATGTGGATACTATTCCAGGAGAACAATTTACGCATGGTGGAGAAGTAATGCTGACTGTTATGACAACATTATGCCAACAAATCTGGAAGAAGCAGGAATTACCAGAGATGTGGTTAAAATCTTTAATTATTACGATACCTAAGAAAGGATATCTGAAGAAGTGTGCAAATTATAGAACAATCAGATTAATATGTCACTCAAGTAAGATACTCCTAAGAATAATAAGTAACCGTATTAATCCGCAAGCAGAAGAGCTAATGGCAGAAGAACAGGCAGAATTTAGGAAAAAGAGAAACACCTGAGAGCATATATTAAATATCAGAATACTGGCAGAAAAACATATAGAGCATGACTTGAAACTATACCACAATTTCATAGATTACAAAAAGCATTCGTCAGATTTGGCATGAAGGTCTATGGAATGTGATGAGACAATTCAATGTTGAAGAAAGATTTATCTGCTTAATATAAAGTCTCTATAAAATACACAGATCGCAGTAATAATAAATGGTTCAACTGGTAAATTCTTCAAAACGATAGTAGGAGTACGCCAATGACGTTTATTATCCCATACACTTTTCAACATTTACCTAGAGGAAATAATGAGGGTCACGTTAGAAAACTATAAGGGTAGTGTAGTGATTTGAGGTAGGGAAATTTGCAATATAATATTCGCAGATGACATTGACTTGATTGCAGGAACATTGGATGAGTTACAATTAATCACAAATAAACTTTACATTTCCTCAGTAGTATATGGAATAGAAATTAGCCTAGAGAAGAGTAAAGTAATAGTGAATGAAAGATATCAAGTGGAACTACCAAGATAAATAACCACGAGTGGAAAGATACTGGAAACGGTCGATAAATTTAAATATTTAGGAGTAACCTTAATTAAAAACGGTAAAAATGTATCTGAGATAAATATAAGAATGTACACTGCTACCTCGGCATTAGTAAGATTAAAGACTATATGGAAAAGTAATAAAATCTCTATCCAGACAAAAATACTCCTATATAAATCACTAGTCCTATCGATTATGCTGTACGGATGCGAAACATGGAAATTGACAGAAGACCTAGAAAGAAGAATAATTGCTTTTGAGACAAAATCATACATACCACTATCCTTGGTATATCATATAGAGAACATCAAATAAATGTATTTGTATACAATACGAAGAAATTGTGGGAAAAACAGAAAATATTCTATCGATTATCAAGCGAAGAAAATGAGCTATTTCGGACATGGGATGTTAGTTAATTAATTATAATGAATATTTATAAGTTTATAAACATTAATTATATATATATATATATATATATAAATTAATATAATTTAATTATATATAATAATATATTATTTGAAAAAATGAAATTAATTGTTTATTGTTTTAACAAAAACTTCATAGTTCGTTAATCCTTACTAAATAGAAGTATAGCAACGACTACTTAACTGTTTCAACGGTTTGTAACACCGTACTAGGAATAGCTTTCTCTTTGTTTTCTTGTTTTACTTCATTTTCTGATACTGCATGTATATATTATATATTATAATGCATATTCCTTAATATATGATAATAGATTTATAAATCAATTATAGAAAATAAATATACATTTTTTTATATCTAAATGCGTTCGCTTAACTTTATAAACTTCCATACATTATATTAAAATATTAAAATATCTATTTATATATATAGATAGCAAATTTAAATATTTTCAAATAATATAGGGAACTTTATAAAGTTATTATAAATATATATATTACACATATTATTTTTGGATTACAATTAACATTATTTAAAAACATATTTTGAAGTTAATAAAGATATATAAATATAAATAAGTAAATAGCAGATACATTAATAGTAAATAAAGAAGAAATATATAATCTTAAATAAATATTTTGTAATAATTGTATAATCTTAATGTATATATCATCACTATCCATATAAAAATAATAGTTGATCACTTTACCTACTGTTATTTATCATTTTTAAATATTCATAATTTATTATAATAAATATATTCATGTAAGAATATGATAGGAAAATAAATAATTTAACACATTTCTTAATAATTCATATATATCAAATAAATATACGTTTAAATAATACAATATATATATATATATAAGAATATAGGCACAAATAAACGTAAAAATAATACAAATTTGATATTTAACAAATATAATATACAAATATATTAATAAATGAATTGACAATCATAAATGTATTAACAACAATAATAGTAGGTATGTAACCTATTACATATTTTACAGAATAATATATCATTACTATCTAGATATGTAACACATATGATATATCATTCTACATCTTCGGTATGAATTATATCATTTAATTGTCACGTGATTATTATAATTATTATGTTTTAATTTATTATTAACTATACATATTAATAGGTTGAAATGTGATTTATTTAAAATTGTAACTAAGATATATGTGTTCATATTTATTATACATAAGTAATAAAGTAAATCTTCATTCCGAGCTGACGATATAAAAGAGAGATATTTCTATTATAGAATATAGTAGGAGATCACTGATCCGTAGGATTGTTATTGTGTTCTGGATTTCATATGGCTTATATAAATAGTGCATGCTCTATATCTCTCTCAATGTTAACTTGGATTGATAGCACTCATTAATAACATCAGCATGGATAACTTACAGCTTATATAATATATTATACTGTTAAATATGTATTAAGTTATATAACTGTATACCTATATGCAGATATTTTATAAACATATTTATTTGAGAAAATTAACCTTTATAACTGTTGTGCGATAAATATATTAAACATGCTATTATCGACAACATTAATCCAACATATATTAGTGAAATGTGTTCATTACTTGATGCTAGAGTGAAATTAATATTTAGATTAATTATATATATTATATATTCATATATATATATATATGTTGTAAGGTATATTATTAGTATTATACAAGTGTGTGCACTGTAGCGTATCATATGCATTCCTGTTTCCATTGTTGATATGCATGAATGATTTGATAAAAGTCATATCCTAAATTCAACAAGTCACTTCTAGAAATACAGTCAGTACTTAAACATCTATATTAGATATATAAAACAAGCGTAGCGCATATAACATTGGTGACAGCGGTATCCAGTGCTGACTAGGACCAGTGGCTAGAGGAAGAAATTGAAATACAACATAGGATAACAGGTTTGTGTATTGATATTGTTACTTTGCATACACTTGTATAATAAAATATTATTTTAGATAATAAAATATTATTTTTAGTTTATTTACGTAATTAAACATAGTTATAAGAGGGATATAGAAGATATGGGAGAAGATATTAAGCCAGTAGGTAGACCTGCTAAGAAAGATTTAGCATATGTTAAACTAGATTATTTTAATGAGGGTATAGATGCTGGTGAGTGGATTGCAAGAGCTGAGGAATGTGTAGATTTATTGGGGCATAAGGGTGAGGATGCGGCAGGGTATATTTTATATCATATAAGAGGTGGTGCAAAATTAGAATTATCAATGTTAGGCAATAAACTTTTAAATAAAGAGCATATATTTAATAGTTTAAGGGAGAGATGTAGTAGTAGGAGGTCACGGGGTGAGAGGTTACATGATTTAGTTGATAGGAAACAACGAGAAGGGGAGAATATTACTATGTTTATAGATGCTATATTAAAATTAGGGTTAAGTTTGAAAGAGGATGTAGATGGATGGGAGGGGCTAATGACAGATTCATTCAAAACAAATGTATTTGACTGCGAATTACGGCGATATTTATTAATATCAGGAAAAAAAAAAGTTTTTCTGAAATACGCTCAATGGCGAGGGAGTTTGAATCTATGAGTAATGTGAAGGAGGGTGGTATATGCTATAAGATAGAAACTAATAAAGTAATAGGTGAAGTAACTAATAGAGGGAATGATGGTAGTAGGTTGGAGGAACGTATACAAATATTAGAGAGGAGGAATACTGAGTTGGAAGGTAGATTAAGAGGTAACTGGACAGACAGAGTTAGATGTTTTACATGTGGAGGGGAAGGGCATACTAGTAGATGGTGTAGGAATAGGAATTTAAACCGCCAACCTTTCCAGTAGATCAGGCAACTAGGAAAGGGGCGAATGCCTGGAAAATAAAGGGGGGTACAAGGGAAATAGGTAATAATAATAGGTTAATAGGAAGATGTCCTAGGGAAAAGGTAGTAATAAATCGGATGGTAGTTGAATGTTTAATAGATACAGGTAGTCAGGTTTCAGTGATATCAGAGGGGATGGTAAGGTCATTAGACTTGAAAGTAATACCTGTAAACCCAAAAGTTGATTTAAAAACAGCAAATGGCACTAAATTAGACTATAGGGGACAAGTAATAACGGATATTATATTATGGGGTAAGAAGAGTGAGAAGGTAGGTTTCATAGTAACTAATATTAAGGGATTGTTTATAATAGGTATGAATATTTTATAGACTTATGGGGTTATATCGATTACTGGAGTGAGTAGGGGAATTCATATAAGAAGTAGGGTATCAAATGGAATAAGTAGTGTTAGTATTAATAATGAGGAGATAGTAAAAGTTTATATAGGGTGTAAAAATAGAATTTTTAAGGAGAGCATAGAAAAATTAACTTATAAATATAGAAAAATATTTTTTTTAAATAATGATAGATTAGCTTCTGCTAAAGTAGGATTACAAAGTATTAGAACAATAGACAAAATATCGGTCGCTCAACCTTATAGACGAATAATACCTTCCCAGGTAGAGGCAGTGAAGAATCAGATTGTTAAGTGGGAGATGGGAGGGGTAATAGTTAAGTCCAATAGTGAATATGCAAGTCCACTAGTGGTAGTAAAAAAGGGTACAGGAGAAATTAGATTATGTGTAGACTATAGGCAGCTGAATAATAAGACTATTAAGGATGCATATCCAATTCCTAGGATAGATGATTCATTAGAGGCACTAGGGGGAGCTAAAGTATTTTCGTCTTTCGATTTAAAGTCAGCATATCACCAGATAAAAATAGTAAAAGAGGATCAATTTAAAACAGCATTCAGTTCCCCGTGGGGACTCTACGAGTTTACCAGAATGCCATTTGGGTTAACCAATGCTCCAGCTACATTTCAGAGAGTAATATCAAACTTATTTAGATCAGAGATGTATAAATTTGTAGTATGTTATTTAGATGATATATTAGTTTATTCTAAGACATGGAAGGAACATTTAGGACATATTGAAGTTGTAATGATGAGGTTGGAAGAAGCTGGATTTCAGTTAAATACAGGGAAATGTAGATTATTTATAAATGAAATACATTTTCTAGGCTTTAAGATATCAGATAAAGGGATAGGAACGATACCGGATAAGATTAAGACGATAATAGAGTGGAAAAGGCCAAAGAACTTGAAGGAGTTAAGGTCATTCTTGGGTGTAGGATCATATTATCGTAGGTTTATAGAAGGATATACTAAGATTGTACATCCATTATTAAAATTAACGAAATCTGAGGCAGGGGTAGGTAGTATAAGTAAGAGAATGAGTAGACGGGTAAATATTAAGTGGAATGATGACAGAGCGATGCAGAAGATAAAAGATAAGTTAAGTAGTGCACCAATATTAGCATTACCTAGATTCGAGGAAGCATTCATATTAGAGACAGATGCATCACATATTGGTTTAGGTGCTGTTCTTAGCCAGGTGATAGATGGGGAGAGGAAGGTAATTGCATATGCTAGTAGATCATTAAAGGCAGGAGAAGAAAATCAAGCTAATTACTCGGCTAAGAAAC
>CAXHSG010000250.1:57500-67500 GCA_964019155.1 Osedax fenrisi
ACCTCTTATAAGTTTACCTCCAATAAGTGATACTAATGTTATTTCACTACAAATGTATCTTCATTCCAAACATACTGTGAAAAACAAAAACTTTATATAGGGATATTAAATATTTTCAGATAATATTAAATAAAATCTTCATAATATAATATCTATCAGTAATTCATTAAATACCTATATATAATTAAACCTTGTCACATTTTCTTCAATTAAGACTACATATTTTAAAGTTAAAGTAAATAAACCATGGTCTAATAGTTATACATCAGAAGCAAAAATATCAACTAAAATTTGAAATAATGTATTTAAAATATCCTTCTATCACTATAATTATCTATAGTACGAGATGCATACGGAATGAAACTTTTAATAGATAAAAGAAATTATTATAAAAATCATATATTCTCTTATGGAATTAATTCTAAGAAATTGTATTCTATTACTAGAAAACTCATAGGTATACCTATAGTGTATAGTGTCACTAGAGTGAATCACATTTAAATTATCCTCCTTTTTCAGATGGAAAGTTATGTTTCTTATTTATTGAGTATTTTGAATCTAAAGTTATTAATATTTGTAATACATTAAATAATATTATATTAAATGAGGATATTAGTAATCCTTCAATGTCCGTTCACACACCCTTTTCTTCATTTGATACTTTTCTCCCTCTTTCAATTATTGCTATTTATAAGTATATAATTACGTCTTCTTCATCGTATGATCATCTTCCTATTTATTTCCTTAAGAAATTAGCTAATACTTTTACTCCTATATTTTATAAGATTATAATTAATTTACTAAATAACTGTTAAATTCCGAAATTCTTAAAATCATCTTTGATATGCTCAATCATAAAAAGGCCATGCCTTGATTCTAATGATTTTGGCTAATTTAGACCTATATCCATCCTTCCTATTGTAAGTAAATTTTTCGAAAAAAATATATCTAAGCAACTCATTAATTATATAAATAATAATATACTTTGTTATATATACCAAAGGAGCATATAATAAAGGCCATAATACTGAAACTTTTTAGGTCGCTACCATGAATGATATGTATTTCCCTACCTACTTGATAAAGTGTAAGAGTAATCATTCAGCTGAATATGGGTCCGCAAATATTAGCTAACTCAGATCGCCTAATATACAGTATAATAATAAGTATATTAGTATACATAATATGTACATTTGTTATAAATAAGTGCTATTAATTTATGACCATTCTATGGGGTGTGATAATTCCTCGAAGTTAAAATTGAGATAATTCGAACCTTAACAACGTACAGAGAATATATTATAAAAGGAAATAAATCAGTATACCTATACTCGAAATATGTATCTTATTTGTATACAATAATAGGTTTGTTATTATACAATACTTGGTTAATAGTATATTTGAAACTATTCGCAACATTGCAATGTAGCATGCTTCATGATATATTAATACATATTATAATATTAAAATAGATACAATTATAATTTCTAAGGAATATATATATATATATATTAAATTGAATTTTTTAATTAAATTTAATGTACTTTTAAAAAATTATAAATAAGTATATACTATAATATATATTAATGATATAAAATTAACAATTATTTAATAATTAAAATATTAGAATAGACATAATAGTCTATCGACACTCTAATTTCAAATGACATTTTATTTTAGGATAGATTATAAAAATATAAAGATGGCTAACATTCATGTCGTTGTACAAATAACATTTGTTTAATATGTAGATTATAACCAAGTTTATACGACCTATATTGACCTATATTACATTACACATTATATATAAATATACATACTAGTTATTTGAAATCCAACAAGTATGTGTATAACGTAGATTATGTGAACAATGCAGCACTGTTTTAATACATTATCAACAATCTATAATACATTTTAGAAGGTAATAATGTTAATTGTAAATGGAAGCTCAGAATACATTTATTTGATATTCTAGATAAATATTTTGTAGATAAATTATAAGTTATATTGTATTTGAATATTTACTAGAATTTGCACAGAAACATAAATCGTATTGGCTAATACTCTTCATCCTCAAAAAAAATCTAGGAAAAGTACATGGCATTCTTCAGATGGTAAAACGCACAACCAAATTGACTTTATACTAACACCGCAACGATTTATATCCAGAATTAATAAAGCATCAACAAGAACATACACAGGAGACGATATATACAGTGACCATTATTTAGTATTATATAACCTAAAAATAAAATTGAAGCGTAGCAAAAATGGAAAATGGTCTAGGATAAGATATTACGTGGATAAGCTACTAAACCCTGATATTAAAGATACATTTCAAAAAGAGATAAAAGACAAATTTGCGAAAACAGATATAAGTAATCAATCTACAAACGTATCTTATAATGAGATAGCAGCTATTATGACGAATACAGCAAATATAATGTTAGTGAAAGTGAGGAAAAGCAGGTATGGATAACAGATGAGCTACTATATTTATGTGATGAGAGAAGAAGGTTAAAACCATTAAAGAAACTTTCTAGTGAAAATGAAAGTAAATATAGGAGTGTAAACACTATATTAAGAAAATGTATGAAAGACACAAAGGAAAAATGGATTCAAAATCAATGCTTGGAAATAGAAAATGACATGAAAATAGGAAGACATTCAAAACGAGCCAACCAAGTCCTAAAAGATCTAACGAATACACCGCAGAAGAAAATCATACAAATAATTGAAAAAAAGGGAATATCGGTGAAGGATGATACCGTAATTCTAAATAGATGGTCGAAAATTGTAAAGATATTTATAATTATCAAATAACACCTGATAGAAATCTGCTAAGTAACAGAAAAAGTTACAGTGAGATTAGTCCTCCGATAATTACATCAGAAGTGGAACAAGCAATAAGAAGTATAAAAAAAGGAAAAGCGGCGGATGTGGATACTATTCCAGGAGAACAATTTACGCATGGTGGAGAATAAATGCTGACTGTTATGACAACATTATGCCAACAAATCTGGAAGACGCAGGAATGACCAGAGATGTGGTTAAAATCTTTAATTATTACGATACCTAAGAAAGGATATCTGAAGAAGTGTGAAAATTATAGAACAATCAGATTAATATGTCACTCAAGTAAGATACTCCTAAGAATAATAAGTAACCGTATTAATCCGCAAGCAGAAGAGCTAATGGCAGAAGAACAGGCAGAATTTAGGAAAAAGAGAAACACCTGAGAGCATATATTAAATATCAGAATACTGGCAGAAAAACATATAGAGCATGACTTGAAACTATACCAAAATTTCATAGATTACAAAAAGCATTCGTCAGATTTGGCATGAAGGTCTATGGAATGTGATGAGACAATTCAATGTTGAAGAAAGATTGATCTGCTTAATATAAAGTCTCTATAAAATGCACAGAGCGCAGTAATAATAAATGGTTCAACTGGTAAATTCTTCAAAACGATAGTAGGAGTACGCCAATGACGTTTATTATCCCATACACTTTTCAACATTTACCTAGAGGAAATAATGAGGGTCACGTTAGAAAACTATAAGGGTAGTGTAGTGATTTGAGGTAGGGAAATTTGCAATATAATATTCGCAGATGACATTGACTTGATTGCAGGAACATTGGATGAGTTACAATTAATCACAAATAAACTTTACATTTCCTCAGTAGTATATGGAATAGAAATTAGTCAAGAGAAGAGTAAAGTAATAGTGAATGAAAGATATCAAGTGGAACTACCAAGATAAATAATCATGAGTGGAAAGATACTGGAAACGGTCGATAAATTTAAATATTTAGTAGTAACCTTAATTAAAAACGGTAAAAGTGTATCTGAGATAAATATAAGAATGTACACTGCTACCTCGGCATTAGTAAGATTAAAGACTATATGGAAAAGTAATAAAATCTCTATCCAGACAAAAATACTCCTATATAAATCACTATTCCTATCGATTATGCTGTACGGATGCGAAACATGGACATTGACAGAAGACCTAGAAAGAAGAATAATTGCTTTTGAGACAAAATCATACATACCACTATCCTTGGTATATCATATAGAGAACATCAAATAAATGTATTTGTATACAATACGAAGAAATTGTGGGAAAAACAGAAAATATTCTATCGATTATCAAGCGAAGAAAATGAGCTATTTCGGACATGGGATGTTAGTTAATTAATTATAATGAATATTTATAAGTTTATAAACATTAATTATATATATATATATATAAATTAATATAATTTAATTATATATAATAATATATTATTTGAAAAAATGAAATTAATTGTTTATTGTTTTAACAAAAACTTCATAGTTCGTTAATCCTTACTAAATAGAAGTATAGCCACGATTACTTAGCAGTTTCAACGGTTTGTAACACCGTACTAGGAATAGCTTTCTCTTTGTTTTCTTGTTTTACGTCATTTTCTGATACTGCATGTATATATTATATATTATAATGCATATTCCTTAATATATGATAATAGATTTATAAATCAATTCTAGAAAATAAATATACATTTTTTTATATCTAAATGCGTTCGCTTAACTTTATAAAGTTCCATACATTATATTAAAATATTAAAATATCTATTTATATATATAGATAGCAAATTTAAATATTTTCAAATAATATAGGGAACTTTATAAAGTTATTATAAATATATATATTACACATGTTATTTTTGGATTATAATTAACATTATTTAAAAATATATTTTGAAGTTAATAAAGATATATAAATATAAATAAGTAAATAGCAGATACATTAATAGTAAATAAAGAAGAAATATATAATCTTAAATAAATATTTTGTAATAATTTTATAATCTTAATGTATATATCATCACTATCCATATAAAAATAATAGTATTGTTATTTATCATTTTATAAGTATTCATAAGTTATTATAATAAATATATTTATGTAAAAATATGATAGGAAAATAAATAATTTAATACATTTCTTTATAATTCAAATATATCAAATAAATATACGCTTAAATAATACAATATATATATAAGAATATAGGCACAAATAAACGTAAAAATAATACAAATTTGATATTTAACAAATATAATATACAAATATAATAATAAATGAATTGACAGTCATAAATGTATTAACAACAATAATAGTAGGTATTTAACCTATTACACATTTTACAGAATAATATATCATTACTATCTAGATATGTAACACATATGATATATCATTCTACATCTTCGGTATGAATTATATCATTTAATTGTCACGTGATTATTATAATTATTATGTTTTAATTTATTATTAAATATAAATATTAATAGGTTGAAATGTGATTTATTTAAAATTTTAACTAAGATATATGTGTTCATATTTATTATACATAAGTAATAAAGTAAATCTTCATTCCGAGCTGACGATATAAAAGAGAGATATTTCTATTATAGAATATAGTAGGAGATCACTGATCCGTAGGATTGTTATTGTGTTCTGGATTTCATATGGCTTATATAAATAGTGCCTGCGCTATATCTCTCTCAATGTTAACTTGGATTGATAGCACTCATTAATAACATCAGCATGGATAACTTACAACTTATATAATATATTATACTGTTAAATATGTATTAAGTTATATAACTGTATACCTATATGCAGATATTTTATAAACATATTTATTTGAGAAAATTAACCTTTATAACTTTTGTGCGATAAATATATTAAACATGCTATTATCGACAACATTAATCCAATATATATTAGTGAAATGTGTTCATTACTTGATGCTAGAGTGAAATTAATATTTAGATTAATTATATATATTATATATTCATATATATATATATATATGTTGTAAGGTATATTATTAGTATTATACAAGTGTGTGCACTGTAGCGTATCATATGCATTCCTGTTTCCATTGTTGATATGCATGAATGATTTGATAAAAGTCATATCCTAAATTCAACAAGTCACTTCTAGAAATACAGTCAGTACTTAAACATCTATATTAGATATATAAAACAAGCGTAGCGCATATAACATTGGTGACAGCGGTATCCAGTGCTGACTAGGACCAGTGGCTAGAGGAAGAAATTGAAATACAACATAGGATAACAGGTTTGTGTATTGATATTGTTACTTTGCATACACTTGTATAATAAAATATTATTTTAGATAATAAAATATTATTTTTAAAATAATATTTTTAGTTTATTTACGTAATTAAACATAGTTATAAGAGGGATATAGAAGATATGGGAGAAGATAGTAAGCCAGTAGGTAGACCTGCTAAGAAAGATTTAGCATATGTTAAACTAGATTATTTTAATGAGGGTACAGATGCTGGTGAGTGGATTGCAAGAGCTGAGGAATGTGTAGATTTATTGGGGCATAAGGGTGAGGATGCGGCAGGGTATATTTTATATCATATAAGAGGTGGTGCAAAATTAGAATTATCAATGTTAGGCAATAAACTTTTAAATAAAGAGCATATATTTAATAGTTTAAGGGAGAGATGTAGTAGTAGGAGGTCACGGGGTGAGAGGTTACATGATTTAGTTGATAGGAAACAACGAGAAGGGGAGAATATTACTATGTTTATAGATGCTATATTAAAATTAGGGTTAAGTTTGAAAGAGGATGTAGATGGGTGGGAGGGGCTAATGACAGATTCATTCAAAACAAATGTATTTGACTGCGAATTACGGCGATATTTATTAATATCAGGAAAAAAAAAAAGTTTTTCTGAAATACGCTCAATGGCGAGGGAATTTGAATCTATGAGTAATGTGAAGGAGGGTGTATATGCTATAAGATAGAAACTAATAAAGTAATAGGTGAAGTAACTAATAGAGGGAATGATGGTAGTAGGTTGGAGGAACGTATACAAATATTAGAGAGGAGGAATACTGAGTTGGAAGGTAGATTAAGAGGTAACTGGACAGACAGAGTTAGATGTTTTACATGTGGAGGGGAAGGGCATACTAGTAGATGGTGTAGGAATAGGAATTTAAACCGCCAACCTTTCCAGTAGATCAGGCAACTAGGAAAGGGGCGAATGCCTGGAAAATAAAGGGGGGTACAAGGGAAATAGGTAATAATAATAGGTTAATAGGAAGATGTCCTAGGGAAAAGGTAGTAATAAATCGGATGGTAGTTGAATGTTTAATAGATACAGGTAGTCAGGTTTCAGTGATATCAGAGGGGATGGTAAGGTCATTAGACTTGAAAGTAATACCTGTAAACCCAAAAGTTGATTTAAAAACAGCAAATGGCACTAAATTAGACTATAGGGGACAAGTAATAACGGATATTATATTATGGGGTAAGAAGAGTGAGAAGGTAGGTTTCATAGTAACTAATATTAAGGGATTGTTTATAATAGGTATGAATATTTTACAGACTTATGGGGTTATATCGATTACTGGAGTGAGTAGGGGAATTCATATAAGAAGTAGGGTATCAAATGGAATAAGTAGTGTTAGTATTAATAATGAGGAGATAGTAAAAGTTTATATAGGGTGTAAAAATAGAATTTTTAAGGAGAGCATAGAAAAATTAACTTATAAATATAGAAAAATATTTTTTTTAAATAATGATAGATTAGCTTCTGCTAAAGTAGGATTACACAGTATTAGAACAATAGACAAAATACCGGTCGCTCAACCTTATAGACGAATAATACCTTCCCAGGTAGAGGCAGTGAAGAATCAGATTGTTAAGTGGGAGATGGGAGGGGTAATAGTTAAGTCCAATAGTGAATATGCAAGTCCACTAGTGGTAGTAAAAAAAGGTACAGGAGAAATTAGATTATGTGTAGACTATAGGCAGCTGAATAATAAGACTATTAAGGATGCATATCCAATTCCTAGGATAGATGATTCATTAGAGGCACTAGGGGGAGCTAAAGTATTTTCGTCTTTCGATTTAAAGTCAGCATATCACCAGATAAAAATAGTAAAAGAGGATCAATTTAAAACAGCATTCAGTTCCCCGTGGGGACTCTACGAGTTTACTAGAATGCCATTTGGGTTAACCAATGCTCCAGCTACATTTCAGAGAGTAATATCAAACTTATTTAGATCAGAGATGTATAAATTTGTAGTATGTTATTTAGATGATATATTAGTTTATTCTAAGACATGGAAGGAACATTTAGGACATATTGAAGTTGTAATGATGAGGTTGGAAGAAGCTGGATTTCAGTTAAATACAGGGAAATGTAGATTATTTATAAATGAAATACATTTTCTAGGCTTTAAGATATCAGATAAAGGGATAGGAACGATACCGGATAAGATTAAGACGATAATAGAGTGGAAAAGGCCAAAGAACTTGAAGGAGTTAAGGTCATTCTTGGGTGTAGGATCATATTATCGTAGGTTTATAGAAGGATATACTAAGATTGTACATCCATTATTAAAATTAACGAAATCTGAGGCAGGGGTAGGTAGTATAAGTAAGAGAATGAGTAGACGGGTAAATATTAAGTGGGATGATGACTGTGAAAGAGCGATGCAGAAGATAAAAGATAAGTTAAGTAGTGCACCAATATTAGCATTACCTAGATTCGAGGAAGCATTCATATTAGAGACAGATGCATCACATATTGGTTTAGGTGCTGTTCTTAGCCAGGTGATAGATGGGGAGAGGAAGGTAATTGCATATGCTAGTAGATCATTAAAGGCAGGAGAAGAAAATCAAGCTAATTACTCGGCTAAGAAACTAGAGTTTCTTGCCGTAGTATGGGCGGTAACTGATAAATTTAAACATTACTTAATGGGGGCTAAACAGTGTACAATATTTACAGATAATAGCGCTGTAGCGTGTATAGAAAATAAGAAACAGTTAACAGCTTTAGAGCAGAGGTGGGTATCAAGACTAGCGCCATTTCCAATACGTTTTAAATATAGAACAGGTAGTACAAATACAGTAGCAGATGCGTTATCTAGGAGATGTGAGGAGAATAATGAGGTAGAAGGGGATGATTTCAAAAGATTATATGAGGATGATCTAGAGATCAATGATATTAGTATAATAGCAGGCATAGAGGAAGGGAAGATAAGGGAGATGCAAATGGAGGAGCATAGGTTAAAAGAGATAATAAAACATTTAGAAAGTGGGTCAATAAATAATGATAACTACATAATAGAAGAAGGAGTTCTATATAAAAATAGGAAAAATGGTGATAAGGTATTGGTAGTTCCACGTGAGTTAATTAGGGAGATCTTACAAGGGGTACACGATGCCAATGGTCACCAGGGTATAGATAGAACGGTAGCGAGAATCAGTCTAAAGTATACCTGGGTAGGTAGATATAGAGATATTAAGGAGTATATAGATAAGTGCGAAATATGTCAAGTATCTAAGGGAGGGGGTAGAAATCCTAAAATAGATATGGGATATTTAGGTGCAACTAGACCATTGGAGTTAGTGTTTCTAGACTTCGTTAATATTGATAAATCCTCAGATGGAAGAGAGAGTATATTAGTAATGACCGATTCATATACTAAGTTTACTAGAGCTATTCCTACTAGAAATCAGTTAGCAATTACGGTAGCTAAAATATTAATGAATGAGTGGATCTATTGTTATGGGACTCCGGAGAGAATACATACCGACCAAGGACGTAATTTTCAAGCGGAAGTAGTTAGGGAAATATGTAAGTTATTTAATATTAACCAAAGTAGGACTAGTCCTTATCATCCAGAAGGTAATGGACAATGCGAACGCATGAATAGATCTATTATTAATTTATTAAGAGTTTTGTGTACGGAAGAAAAGTCCAAATGGCCGATTCATTTACCCAAAATGATTCATGCGTATAATATTATGCCTCATGCGACAACAGGGTTTTCTCAATTTTTTTTAATGTTTGGACGTGAAGAAAAATTACCAGTTGATTTAAGATTAGAGAGGTATGGGAGAGGCACGGACAGTGATTGGTTATGGGAGACGAAGCAGAAAATGTGAGAAATCGGCAGT
>CAXHSG010000250.1:72500-75000 GCA_964019155.1 Osedax fenrisi
GTAGTAGTAGTAGTAGTAGTAGTAGTAGTAGTAGTAGTAGTAGTAGTAGTAGTAGTAGTAGTAGTAGTAGTAGTAGTAGTAGTAGTAGTAGTAGTAGTAGTAGTAGTAGTAGTAGTAGTAGTAGTAGTAGTAGTAGTAGTAGTAGTAGTAGTAGTAGTAGTAGTAGTAGTAGTAGTAGTAGTAGTAGTAGTAGTAGTAGTAGTAGTAGTAGTAGTAGTAGTAGTAGTAGTAGTAGTAGTAGTAGTAGTAGTAGTAGTAGTAGTAGTAGTAGTAGTAGTAGTAGTAGTAGTAGTAGTAGTAGTAGTAGTAGTAGTAGTAGTAGTAGTAGTAGTAGTAGTAGTAGTAGTAGTAGTAGTAGTAGTAGTAGTAGTAGTAGTAGTAGTAGTAGTAGTAGTAGTAGTAGTAGTAGTAGTAGTAGTAGTAGTAGTAGTAGTAGTAGTAGTAGTAGTAGTAGTAGTAGTAGTAGTAGTAGTAGTAGTAGTAGTAGTAGTAGTAGTAGTAGTAGTAGTAGTAGTAGTAGTAGTAGTAGTAGTAGTAGTAGTAGTAGTAGTAGTAGTAGTAGTAGTAGTAGTAGTAGTAGTAGTAGTAGTAGTAGTAGTAGTAGTAGTAGTAGTAGTAGTAGTAGTAGTAGTAGTAGTAGTAGTAGTAGTAGTAGTAGTAGTAGTAGTAGTAGTAGTAGTAGTAGTAGTAGTAGTAGTAGTAGTAGTAGTAGTAGTAGTAGTAGTAGTAGTAGTAGTAGTAGTAGTAGTAGTAGTAGTAGTAGTAGTAGTAGTAGTAGTAGTAGTAGTAGTAGTAGTAGTAGTAGTAGTAGTAGTAGTAGTAGTAGTAGTAGTAGTAGTAGTAGTAGTAGTAGTAGTAGTAGTAGTAGTAGTAGTAGTAGTAGTAGTAGTAGTAGTAGTAGTAGTAGTAGTAGTAGTAGTAGTAGTAGTAGTAGTAGTAGTAGTAGTAGTAGTAGTAGTAGTAGTAGTAGTAGTAGTAGTAGTAGTAGTAGTAGTAGTAGTAGTAGTAGTAGTAGTAGTAGTAGTAGTAGTAGTAGTAGTAGTAGTAGTAGTAGTAGTAGTAGTAGTAGTAGTAGTAGTAGTAGTAGTAGTAGTAGTAGTAGTAGTAGTAGTAGTAGTAGTAGTAGTAGTAGTAGTAGTAGTAGTAGTAGTAGTAGTAGTAGTAGTAGTAGTAGTAGTAGTAGTAGTAGTAGTAGTAGTAGTAGTAGTAGTAGTAGTAGTAGTAGTAGTAGTAGTAGTAGTAGTATAGTAGTAGTAGTAGTAGTAGTAGTAGTAGTAGTAGTAGTAGTAGTAGTAGTAGTAGTAGTAGTAGTAGTAGTAGTAGTAGTAGTAGTAGTAGTAGTAGTAGTAGTAGTAGTAGTAGTAGTAGTAGTAGTAGTAGTAGTAGTAGTAGTAGTAGTAGTAGTAGTAGTAGTAGTAGTAGTAGTAGTAGTAGTAGTAGTAGTAGTAGTAGTAGTAGTAGTAGTAGTAGTAGTAGTAGTAGTAGTAGTAGTAGTAGTAGTAGTAGTAGTAGTAGTAGTAGTAGTAGTAGTAGTAGTAGTAGTAGTAGTAGTAGTAGTAGTAGTAGTAGTAGTAGTAGTAGTAGTAGTAGTAGTAGTAGTAGTAGTAGTAGTAGTAGTAGTAGTAGTAGTAGTAGTAGTAGTAGTAGTAGTAGTAGTAGTAGTAGTAGTAGTAGTAGTAGTAGTAGTAGTAGTAGTAGTAGTAGTAGTAGTAGTAGTAGTAGTAGTAGTAGTAGTAGTAGTAGTAGTAGTAGTAGTAGTAGTAGTAGTAGTAGTAGTAGTAGTAGTAGTAGTAGTAGTAGTAGTAGTAGTAGTAGTAGTAGTAGTAGTAGTAGTAGTAGTAGTAGTAGTAGTAGTAGTAGTAGTAGTAGTAGTAGTAGTAGTAGTAGTAGTAGTAGTAGTAGTAGTAGTAGTAGTAGTAGTAGTAGTAGTAGTAGTAGTAGTAGTAGTAGTAGTAGTAGTAGTAGTAGTAGTAGTAGTAGTAGTAGTAGTAGTAGTAGTAGTAGTAGTAGTAGTAGTAGTAGTAGTAGTAGTAGTAGTAGTAGTAGTAGTAGTAGTAGTAGTAGTAGTAGTAGTAGTAGTAGTAGTAGTAGTAGTAGTAGTAGTAGTAGTAGTAGTAGTAGTAGTAGTAGTAGTAGTAGTAGTAGTAGTAGTAGTAGTAGTAGTAGTAGTAGTAGTAGTAGTAGTAGTAGTAGTAGTAGTAGTAGTAGTAGTAGTAGTAGTAGTAGTAGTAGTAGTAGTAGTAGTAGTAGTAGTAGTAGTAGTAGTAGTAGTAGTAGTAGTAGTAGTAGTAGTAGTAGTAGTAGTAGTAGTAGTAGTAGTAGTAGTAGTAGTAGTAGTAGTAGTAGTAGTAGTAGTAGTAGTAGTAGTAGTAGTAGTAGTAGTAGTAGTAGTAGTAGTAGTAGTAGTAGTAGTAGTAGTAGTAGTAGTAGTAGTAGTAGTAGTAGTAGTAGTAGTAGTAGTAGTAGTAGTAGTAGTAGTAGTAGTAGTAGTAGTAGTAGT
>CAXHSG010000250.1:80000-95000 GCA_964019155.1 Osedax fenrisi
TCTTATAAGTTTACCTCCAATAAGTGATACTAATGTTATTTCACTACAAATGTATCTTCATTCCAAACATACTGTGAAAAACAAAAACTTTATATAGGGATATTAAATATTTTCAGATAATATTAAATAAAATCTTCATAATATAATATCTATCAGTAATTCATTAAATACCTATATATAATTAAACCTTGTCACATTTTCTTCAATTAAGACTACATATTTTAAAGTTAAAGTAAATAAACCATGGTCTAATAGTTATACATCAGAAGCAAAAATATCAACTAAAATTTGAAATAATGTATTTAAAATATCCTTCTATCACTATAATTATCTATAGTACGAGATGCATACGGAATGAAACTTTTAATAGATAAAAGAAATTATTATAAAAATCATATATTCTCTTATGGAATTAATTCTAAGAAATTGTATTCTATTACTAGAAAACTCATAGGTATACCTATAGTGTATAGTGTCACTAGAGTGAATCACATTTAAATTATCCTCCCTTTTCAGATGGAAAGTTATGTTTCTTATTTATTGAGTATTTTGAATCTAAAGTTATTAATATTTGTAATAAATTAAATAATATTATATTAAATGAGGATATTAGTAATCCTTCAATGTCCGTTCACACACCCTTTTCTTCATTTGATACTTTTCTCCCTCTTTCAATTATTGCTATTTATAAGTATATAATTACGTCTTCTTCATCGTATGATCATCTTCCTATTTATTTCCTTAAGAAATTAGCTAATACTTTTACTCCTATATTTTATAAGATTATAATTAATTTACTAAATAACTGTTAAATTCCGAAATTCTTAAAATCATCTTTGATATGCTCAATCATAAAAAGGCCATGCCTTGATTCTAATGATTTTGGCTAATTTAGACCTATATCCATCCTTCCTATTGTAAGTAAATTTTTCGAAAAAAATATATCTAAGCAACTCATTAATTATATAAATAATAATATACTTTGTTATATATACTGTAATATAATATATATAATTAGACACGCCCACATTATTAGTGATAAACACTTCACTTGTATCTTAGCAGTCAAACCAATAGCACTTACGTTAATCTATAATAGCTAATACTATATACCCCAAACCACGAAGAATCATCTGCAGAGTACTCTGGCAGATATCTTGAAGATACCCAAAGGTAATACATCCTACATATAATAGTATACCCAATACATATATTATATATATATTATACATTATATATTTAGGATAAGATTATCATAATCTTAATATATAAGTTATAACTCTATAGACGAACCAATTGATATATAATAACATATTACATGGTGACAGCGGTTGTTCTTTAACTAGATAGTTAAATAGTGATATTAGTTACGTGGTATTAAGATTTGGGATTAAAATCATAATTATAAGGCAAGCTTATTATTAGATTCGACATACATTAAGTACAGTGTACTTAGATTATTACATAACAAGTTGTTATTGTAAATTAATTAAAAATTAATTAGAAAAAAAAAAAAAAAAAAAACTAATTAAAAATTAATTAAATATATAAAAATATACATTGTATATTTATTACATAATAAGTTACTGGATATTATTAATTGTTTATTTTAATAGTGTATATAACTATCTTATGGGTAATTAATTTAATACCATAGAATAGGTTGTTTAATATATATATAAATATATTTATATTCACACAGAATTTACAGAAATAACATAATATTAGTACATTTATTATAAAAATGAGTGAATGTAGAATCCCAGAAATATTAATTGTAGATAAAATCAGAGGGGCCGAAATATATAAAAGATGGATACAATCTTATGAAATTTATGAAAATGCTAGAGAATTGGAAAACAAATCAGAAAAGTCACAAGTCGGTATATTTCTAAATACAATAGGATCAGATGGCGTAGATATATACAATTCATTTGAAGATGAAACTATCGAAGTAATGATAGATGAAAAAAAAACAAAATCCTCTGGTAAGAAAAACTTAGAGTGGATAAAAGAAAAGTTTAAAGCGTATTTCATTCCAAAAAGAAACTTGACATATGAAAGATATGTATTTTTTAAACGTGATCAATTTGAAAGCGAGAATATTGAATGCTACTATGCTGAATTACGAAAACTGGCTATGACTTGCGAATTCAAAGATTTGAAAGATTCATTGATCAAAGATAGAATCATCATAGGCATGATTGACAATAATTTACGCCAGAGATTCCTACAAGAAGTTAAAGGTAAAGAAAGTACAGCCGAAGAGGTAGTCCAAGCTACAAAAATAAAAGAAACAAGTAATAACCAAATGCAGAAAATCAATAATAAAGAATACGAAAATATTGATTATATTAATAAAAAAATCAATAAATATAAGAATAACGAAACTTATAATAAACCAAGCCAAAAGTTTAATAAAAAAAAATGCGGCAGATGTGATCGAATACATGAACCAAGGTCATGTAAAGCATTCAACACAAAATGCAATATCTGTAACAAGTTAGGACACTGGGCAAAGTGTTGTAAATCAAGGAGTGATAACTACAATCAGCGAACATACGAAACAAATGAAATTTGTTGTTCAAAAATAGACGACAATTTTATATTTTTAGGCGAAATTAAAACTAACATTGAACAAAATAAATGGATAAAAGATTTAACAGTAAATTGTGAACAATTCGAAAAAGTTATTAAGTTTAAGATAGATACAGGCGCAAGCGTATCCGTAATGCCATATAATAAGTTATTACCAATTTTAAAGAAGACTAATATAATATTAAGAGGACCAAATAATACTGAAATTAATGCTAAGGGATACTTAGAAGCATTGATTACATATAAAGGTAAAACAATAAAAGAGGACATATTCATTTTAGAAAAACAAATGACAGGTTTACTCTCGAGAAAGGCATCAATAGAATTGGATATTGTCAAATTAGTAGATGCGCTAGATTGCCAGCTGGATCCTAAATTATTTGATGGATTAGGAAGTATTAATAGGAAATACAAAATTGAAATAAAAGAGGGAATAAAACCATATTCAATTAATGTACCAAGACCAGTTCCAGTACATCAACAAACGGAAGTCCAAAACGAACTACAGAAAATGATCGAATTAGGAGTAATCGAAGAAGCATGTGGTCCCACAGAATGGTGTAGCCCAATGGTTATTGCAAAGAAAGGAAACGGTAAAATAAGAATTTGCACAGATTTAACGAAGTTAAATGCAGCAGTGAAACGAGAGATACATCCTATGGCAACGGTCGAGGGTAGTCTAAGTAAAATCAAAGGAAACATTTTTTCAAAATTGGATGCAAATTCAGGGTTTTGGCACATTCCATTAGAAAAAAAATGCTGGGCATTGACAACATTCCTAACGCCATGGGGGAGGTATTATTATAAAAAATTACCGTTTGGCTTAACCTCAGCTCCCGAAATATTTTGTAAAGAAATATCTAAAATCTTAAAAGACTGCAAGGGGCTAATCGTACACGTGGATGACGTATTAGTAATGGGAATGGATGCAGACGAACATGATAGAAATCTAAAAACAGTACTCAATAAAATAGTAGAATCAGGATTGACATTAAATAAAAATAAATGTGTATTCCGTAAAGAAGAAGTAGATTTCTTAGGGTTTAAAATTACCAGTAAAGGAATTAAAGCTGGACAAAAAGTCCAAGGAATCATAGATATTCCAACACCAACTAGCGTAAAAAGTGTCAGGAGTTTTCTTGGGATGATAAACCAATTTTCTCGATTTAACCCAAATATATCCGAATACAGTGCTCCATTAAGAGAATTGCTTAGGAAAGATTGTTCTTGGATTTGGGATACGAAGCAAGAAGAAAGTTTCAGAATATTGAAAGAAGAGTTACAGAATACGAAGACATTATCGTATTTCGATGTTAACAAGAAAACAATATTGACAACAGACGCATCGGATCACGGTATAGGTGCGATACTAACACAAGAAGACGAAAACGGAAACCGAAAAATGATTTGAGCAGCCAGTAGATCCCTAAGTGATACTGAGAAAAGATACGCAACTATAGAGAAGGAAGCGTTGGGCGTAGTATGGGCTCTTGAAAGATTTAACTATTATATAGTAGGTGCACCCATATACGTAGAAACCGATCATAAACCTTTAATAACTCTATTAGGAAGCAAAGAAATAGAGAAGGTGCCTATAAGAATCCAAAGGTACAGAATACGATTGATGAGATATGCCGTAAACATGAAATATATACCCGGTAAAAACAATATCATTGCCGATACATTATCAAGATACCCTTCGAAAGATACAGGGTGCGACCTATTAGAAATCGAAACCGAAGAGATGGCAAGTAGTGTTTTCGTACCTGGGGAATCATGTAAAATACAATCTATAATCAAAGCTCAGAATAATGATCCAGAGATAACATGGTTGAAGAAGAAGATTATTGAAGGATGGACAAAATCAGATTTGAAGCATAATTTAGGTCGAAAATATTATAATAGCCAACAATATTTATCAACGATTCAAGGTTGCTTAACGTACCAGAATAGAGCTATTATACCTGTCAGTATGAGAAAAGAAATGTTAAGAAATATCCATATAGGACACTTAGGAATCACGAAATGTCTAGAAAGGGCAAAAAAGAGTGTGTTTTGGTTTGGTATCTCAAACGATATCGACAAGGAAATAAGGGAATGTATAAACTGCAATATAAATGCAAGGACTCAACGAGAACCTGTAAAGATAGTACCAGTACCTTCCAAAGCTTGGGAAACAGTAGGCTCAGACTTATTTCAATTCAAGCAACAAAAATACATTATAGTGGTGGATTATTATTCCCGATATATTGAAACGATGTTATTGAAAGACATGAGAGCGATCACAATAATTTCGTCATTAAAATCAATATTTGCACGACACGGTATTCCTGAGAACATGATCTCAGATAACGGAACTCAATACAGCAGCGAAGAATTCAAAGAATTTTCCAAAACATACAAGTTTAAACATTTAACATCATCACCAAAATATCCAAAAGGCAACGGAGTAGCTGAAAGAGCTATACAAACGCTAAAGCAGATCATGGAGAAATCTGAAGACCCATATTTAGGTCTATTGTCATATCGAAATACACCATTATCTTTCGGTAGATCCCCAGCTGAGTTTTTAATGAATCGTAGATTAAATACGACATTACCAGATCTACTAAATCAAAATATGATGCTCGAAAAAGATCATGTTGAATTCAAAAAGAAGGTCATGGAGAAGAAACTCAAGGAAAAACAGTACAGCGACAACAAACTATCAAAAACTAAAAGAAGATTGGCACTGGATGAAGATGTCTATATTAAAGACATGGACAGAATGGGAACCGTAATACAATTCGATGATAACAATGAAAGAACGTACACAATAAAATCAAATGACAACACAATCAGGCGTAATAGGATAGATCTAGTACCAGTTGAAAAAAACACAATTGTTACAACATCAGGTAGGGAGGTTAGACCACCTCAACGCTTGATTGAGCAATGAGGAGCCATATGCCTCATGGGATTTAAGGTGTAGAAATTTTAGATTAAAAATTTGGTATAAGGGTGTAATATAATATGTAACAAAATATATAATTAGACACGCCCACATTATTAGTGATAAACACTTCACTTGTGATTATTTAAGGTGTATAAATTTTAGATTAAAAATTTGGTATAAGGGTGTAATATAATATATATAATTAGACACGCCCACATTATTAGTGATAAACACTTCACTTGTATCTTAGCAGTCAAACCAATAGCACTTACGTTAATCTATAATAGCTAATACTATATACCCCAAACCACGAAGAATCATCTGCAGAGTACTCTGGCAGATATCTTGAAGCTACCCAAAGGTAATACATCCTACATATAATAGTATACCCAATACATATATTATATATATATTATACATTATATATTTAGGATAAGATTATCATAATCTTAATATATAAGTTATAACTCTATAGACGAACCAATTGATATATAATAACATATTACATATACCAAAGGAGCATATAATAAAGGCCATAATACTGAAACTTTTTAGGTCGCTACCATGAATGATATGTATTTCCCTACCTACTTGATAAAGTGTAAGAGTAATCATTCAGCTGAATATGGGTCCGCAAATATTAGCTAACTCAGATCGCCTAATATACAGTATAATAATAAGTATATTAGTATACATAATATGTACATTTGTTATAAATAAGTGCTATTAATTTATGACCATTCTATGGGGTGTGATAATTCCTCGAAGTTAAAATGGAGATAATTCGAACCTTAACAACGTACAGAGAATATATTATAAAAGGAAATAAATCAGTATACCTATACTCGAAATATGTATCTTATTTGTATACAATAATAGGTTTGTTATTATACAATACTTGGTTAATAGTATATTTGAAACTATTCGCAACATTGCAATGTAGCATGCTTCATGATATATTAATACATATTATAATATTAAAATAGATACAATTATAATTTCTAAGGAATATATATATATATATATTAAATTGAATTTTTTAATTAAATTTAATGTACTTTTAAAAAATTATAAATAAGTATATACTATAATATATATTAATGATATAAAATTAACAATTATTTAATAATTAAAATATTAGAATAGACATAATAGTCTATCGACACTCTAATTTCAAATGACATTTTATTTTAGGATAGATTATAAAAATATAAAGATGGCTAACATTCATGTCGTTGTACAAATAACATTTGTTTAATATGTAGATTATAACCAAGTTTATACGACCTATATTGACCTATATTACATTACACATTATATATAAATATACATACTAGTTATTTGAAATCCAACAAGTATGTGTATAACGTAGATTATGTGAACAATGCAGCACTGTTTTAATACATTATCAACAATCTATAATACATTTTAGAAGGTAATAATGTTAATTGTAAATGGAAGCTCAGAATACATTTATTTGATATTCTAGATAAATATTTTGTAGATAAATTATAAGTTATATTGTATTTGAATATTTACTAGAATTTGCACAGAAACATAAATCGTATTGGCTAATACTCTTCATCCTCAAAAAAAATCTAGGAAAAGTACATGGCATTCTTCAGATGGTAAAACGCACAACCAAATTGACTTTATACTAACACCGCAACGATTTATATCCAGAATTAATAAAGCATCAACAAGAACATACCCAGGAGACGATATATACAGTGACCATTATTTAGTATTATATAACCTAAAAATAAAATTGAAGCGTAGCAAAAATGGAAAATGGTCTAGGATAAGATATTACGTGGATAAGCTACTAAACCCTGATATTAAAGATACATTTCAAAAAGAGATAAAAGACAAATTTGCGAAAATAGATATAAGTAATCAACCTACAAACGTATCTTATAATGAGATAGCAGCTATTATGACGAATACAGCAAATATAATGTTAGTGAAAGTGAGGAAAAGCAGGTATGGATAACAGATGAGCTACTATATTTATGTGATGAGAGAAGAAGGTTAAAACCATTAAAGAAACTTTCTAGTGAAAATGAAAGTAAATATAGGAGTGTAAACACTATATTAAGAAAATGTATGAAAGACACAAAGGAAAAATGGATTCAAAATCAATGCTTGGAAATAGAAAATGACATGAAAATAGGAAGACATTCAAAACGAGCCAACCAAGTCCTAAAAGATCTAACGAATACACCGCAGAAGAAAATCATACAAATAATTGAAAAAAAGGGAATATCGGTGAAGGATGATACCGTAATTCTAAATAGATGGTCGAAAATTGTAAAGATATTTATAATTATCAAATAACACCTGATAGAAATCTGCTAAGTAACAGAAAAAGTTACAGTGAGATTAGTCCTCCGATAATTAAATCAGAAGTGGAACAAGCAATAAGAAGTATAAAAAAAGGAAAAGCGGCGGATGTGGATACTATTCCAGGAGAACAATTTACGCATGGTGGAGAAGTAATGCTGACTGTTATGACAACATTATGCCAACAAATCTGGAAGAAGCAGGAATGACCAGAGATGTGGTTAAAATATTTAATTATTACGATACCTAAGAAAGGATATCTGAAGAAGTGTGAAAATTATAGAACAATCAGACTAATATGTCACTCAAGTAAGATACTCCTAAGAATAATAAGTAACCGTATGAATCCGCAAGCAGAAGAGCTAATGGCAGAATTTAGGAAAAAGAGAAACACCTGAGAGTATATATTAAATAGCAGAATACTGGCAGAAAAACATATAGAGCAAAAAAATACATATTGACTTGAAACTATACCACAATTTCATAGATTACAAAAAGCATTCGTCAGAGTTGGCATGAAGGTCTATGGAATGTGATGAGACAATTCAATGTTGAAGAAAGATTGATCTGCTTAATATAAAGTCTCTATAAAATGCACAGATCGCAGTAATAATAAATGGTTCAACTGGTAAATTCTTCAAAACGATAGTAGGAGTACGCCAATGACGTTTATTATCCCATACACTTTTCAACATTTACCTAGAGGAAATAATGAGGGTCACGTTAGAAAACTATAAGGGTAGTGTAGTGATTTGAGATAGGGAAATTTGCAATATAATATTCGCAGATGACATTGACTTGATTGCAGGAACATTAGATGAGTTACAATTAATCACAAATAAACTTTACATTTCCTCAGTAGTATATGGAATAGAAATTAGTCAAGAGAAGAGTAAAGTAATAGTGAATGAAAGATATCAAGTGGAACTACCAAGATAAATAATCATGAGTGGAAAGATACTGGAAACGGTCGATAAATTTAAATATTTAGTAGTAACCTTAATTAAAAACGGTAAAAGTGTATCTGAGATAAATATAAGAATGTACACTGCTACCTCGGCATTAGTAAGATTAAAGACTATATGGAAAAGTAATAAAATCTATATCCAGACAAAAATACTCCTATATAAATCACTAGTCCTATCGATTATGCTGTACGGATGCGAAACATGGACATTGACAGAAGACCTAGAAAGAAGAATAATTGCTTTTGAGACAAAATCATACATACCACTATCCTTGGTATATAATATAGAGAACATCAAATAAATGTATTTGTATACAATACGAAGAAATTGTGGGAAAAACAGAAAATATTCTATCGATTATCAAGCGAAGAAAAATGAGCTATTTCGGACATGGGATGTTAGTTAATTAATTATAATGAATATTTATAAGTTTATAAACATTAATTATATATATATATATATATATAAATTAATATAATTTAATTATATATAATAATATATTATTTGAAAAAATGAAATTAATTGTTTATTGTTTTAACAAAAACTTCATAGTTCGTTAATCCTTACTAAATAGAAGTATAGCCACGATTACTTAGCAGTTTCAACGGTTTGTAACACCGTACTAGGAATATCTTTCTCTTTGTTTTCTTGTTTTACTTCATTTTCTGATACTGCATGTATATATTATATATTATAATGCATATTCCTTAATATATGATAATAGATTTATAAATCAATTATAGAAAATAAATATACATTTTTTTATATCTAAATGCGTTCGCTTAACTTTATAAACTCCCATACATTATATTAAAATATTAAAATATCTATTTATATATATAGATAGCAAATTTAAATATTTTCAAATAATATAGGGAACTTTATAAAGTTATTATAAATATATATATTACACATATTATTTTTGGATTACAAT
The DNA here is from genome assembly GCA_964019155.1 of Osedax fenrisi. Taxonomy (NCBI): domain Eukaryota; kingdom Metazoa; phylum Annelida; class Polychaeta; order Sabellida; family Siboglinidae; genus Osedax; species Osedax fenrisi. The sequence goes on from CAXHSG010000250.1 coordinate 89,779, forward strand.
TAACTTATTTAAAAACATATTTTGAAGTTAATAAAGATATATAAATATAAATAAGTAAATAGCAGATACATTAATAGTAAATAAAGAAGAAATATATAATCTTAAATAAATATTTTGTAATAATTGTATAATCTTAATGTATATATCATCACTATCCATATAAAAATAATAGTTGATCACTTTACCTACTGTTATTTATCATTTTTAAATATTCATAATTTATTATAATAAATATATTCATGTAAGAATATGCTAGGAAAATAAATAATTTAACACATTTCTTAATAATTCAAATATATCAAATAAATATACGTTTAAATAATACAATATATATATATAAGAATATAGGCACAAATAAACGTAAAAATAATACAAATTTGATATTTAACAAATATAATATACAAATATATTAATAAATGAATTGACAATCATAAATGTATTAACAACAATAATAGTAGGTATGTAACCTATTACATATTTTACAGAATAATATATCATTACTATCTAGATATGTAACACATATGATATATCATTCTACATCTTCGGTATGAATTATATCATTTAATTGTCACGTGATTATTATAATTATTATGTTTTAATTTATTATTAACTATAAATATTAATAGGTTGAAATGTGATTTATTTAAAATTGTAACTAAGATATATGTGTTCATATTTATTATACATAAGTAATAAAGTAAATCTTCATTCCGAGCTGACGATATAAAAGAGAGATATTTCTATTATAGAATATAGTAGGAGATCACTGATCCGTAGGATTGTTATTGTGTTCTGGATTTCATATGGCTTATATAAATAGTGCCTGCTCTATATCTCTCTCAATGTTAACTTGGATTGATAGCACTCATTAATAACATCAGCATGGATAACTTACAACTTATATAATATATTATACTGTTAAATATGTATTAAGTTATATAACTGTATACCTATATGCAGATATTTTATAAACATATTTATTTGAGAAAATTAACCTTTATAACTGTTGTGCGATAAATATATTAAACATGCTATTATCGACAACATTAATCCAACATATATTAGTGAAATGTGTTCATTACTTGATGCTAGAGTGAAATTAATATTTAGATTAATTATATATATTATATATTCATATATATATATGTTGTAAGGTATATTATTAGTATTATACAAGTGTGTGCACTGTAGCGTATCATATGCATTCCTGTTTCCATTGTTGATATGCATGAATGATTTTATAAAAGTCATATCCTAAATTCAACAAGTCACTTCTAGAAATACAGTCAGTACTTAAACATCTATATTAGATATATAAAACAAGCGTAGCGCATATAACATTGGTGACAGCGGTATCCAGTGCTGACTAGGACCAGTGGCTAGAGGAAGAAATTGAAATACAACATAGGATAACAGGTTTGTGTATTGATATTGTTACTTTGCATACACTTGTATAATAAAATATTATTTTAGATAATAAAATATTATTTTTAGTTTATTTACGTAATTAAACATAGTTATAAGAGGGATATAGAAGATATGGGAGAAGATAGTAAGCCAGTAGGTAGACCTGCTAAGAAAGATTTAGCATATGTTAAACTAGATTATTTTAATGAGGGTACAGATGCTGGTGAGTGGATTGCAAGAGCTGAGGAATGTGTAGATTTATTGGGGCATAAGGGTGAGGATGCGGCAGGGTATATTTTATATCATATAAGAGGTGGTGCAAAATTAGAATTATCAATGTTAGGCAATAAACTTTTAAATAAAGAGCATATATTTAATAGTTTAAGGGAGAGATGTAGTAGTAGGAGGTCACGGGGTGAGAGGTTACATGATTTAGTTGATAGGAAACAACGAGAAGGGGAGAATATTACTATGTTTATAGATGCTATATTAAAATTAGGGTTAAGTTTGAAAGAGGATGTATATGGATGGGAGGGGCTAATGACAGATGCATTCAAAACAAATGTATTTGACTGCGAATTACGGCGATATTTATTAATATCAGGAAAAAAAAAAAGTTTTTCTGAAATACGCTCAATGGCGAGGGAGTTTGAATCTATGAGTAATGTGAAGGAGGGTGGTATATGCTATAAGATAGAAACTAATAAAGTAATAGGTGAAGTAACTAATAGAGGGAATGATGGTAGTAGGTTGGAGGAACGTATACAAATATTAGAGAGGAGGAATACTGAGTTGGAAGGTAGATTAAGAGGTAACTGGACAGACAGAGTTAGATGTTTTACATGTGGAGGGGAAGGGCATACTAGTAGATGGTGTAGGAATAGGAATTTAAACCGCCAACCTTTCCAGTAGATCAGGCAACTAGGAAAGGGGCGAATGCCTGGAAAATAAAGGGGGGTACAAGGGAAATAGGTAATAATAATAGGTTAATAGGAAGATGTCCTAGGGAAAAGGTAGTAATAAATCGGATGGTAGTTGAATGTTTAATAGATACAGGTAGTCAGGTTTCAGTGATATCAGAGGGGATGGTAAGGTCATTAGACTTGAAAGTAATACCTGTAAACCCAACAGTTGATTTAAAAACAGCAAATGGCACTAAATTAGACTATAGGGGACAAGTAATAACGGATATTATATTATGGGGTAAGAAGAGTTAGAAGGTAGGTTTCATAGTAACTAATATTAAGGGATTGTTTATAATAGGTATGAATATTTTACAGACTTATGGGGTTATATCGATTACTGGAGTGAGTAGGTGAATTCATATAAGAAGTAGGGTATCAAATGGAATAAGTAGTGTTAGTATTAATAATGAGGAGATAGTAAAAGTTTATATAGGGTGTAAAAATAGAATTTTTAAGGAGAGCATAGAAAAATTAACTTATAAATATAGAAAAATATTTTTTTTAAATAATGATAGATTAGCTTCTGCTAAAGTAGGATTACACAGTATTAGAACAATAGACAAAATATCGGTCGCTCAACCTTATAGACGAATAATACCTTCCCAGGTAGAGGCAGTGAAGAATCAGATTGTTAAGTGGGAGATGGGAGGGGTAATAGTTAAGTCCAATAGTGAATATGCAAGTCCACTAGTGGTAGTAAAAAAGGGTACAGGAGAAATTAGATTATGTGTAGACTATAGGCAGCTGAATAATAAGACTATTAAGGATGCATATCCAATTCCTAGGATAGATGATTCATTAGAGGCACTAGGGGGAGCTAAAGTATTTTCGTCTTTCGATTTAAAGTCAGCATATCACCAGATAAAAATAGTAAAAGAGGATCAATTTAAAACAGCATTCAGTTCCCCGTGGGGACTCTACGAGTTTACCAGAATGCCATTTGGGTTAACCAATGCTCCAGCTACATTTCAGAGAGTAATATCAAACTTATTTAGATCAGAGATGTATAAATTTGTAGTATGTTATTTAGATGATATATTAGTTTATTCTAAGACATGGAAGGAACATTTAGGACATATTGAAGTTGTAATGATGAGGTTGGAAGAAGCTGGATTTCAGTTAAATACAGGGAAATGTAGATTATTTATAAATGAAATACATTTTCTAGGCTTTAAGATATCAGATAAAGGGATAGGAACGATACCGGATAAGATTAAGACGATAATAGAGTGGAAAAGGCCAAAGAACTTGAAGGAGTTAAGGTCATTCTTGGGTGTAGGATCATATTATCGTAGGTTTATAGAAGGATATACTAAGATTGTACATCCATTATTAAAATTAACGAAATCTGAGGCAGGGGTAGGTAGTATAAGTAAGAGAATGAGTAGACGGGTAAATATTAAGTGGAATGATGACTGTGAAAGAGCGATGCAGAAGATAAAAGATAAGTTAAGTAGTGCACCAATATTAGCATTACCTAGATTCGAGGAAGCATTCATATTAGAGACAGATGCATCACATATTGGTTTAGGTGCTGTTCTTAGCCAGGTGATAGATGGGGAGAGGAAGGTAATTGCATATGCTAGTAGATCATTAAAGGCAGGAGAAGAAAATCAAGCTAATTACTCGGCTAAGAAACTAGAGTTTCTTGCCGTAGTATGGGCGGTAACTGATAAATTTAAACATTACTTAATGGGGGCTAAACAGTGTACAATATTTACAGATAATAGCGCTGTAGCGTGTATAGAAAATAAGAAACAGTTAACAGCTTTAGAGCAGAGGTGGGTATCAAGACTAGCGCCATTTCCAATACGTTTTAAATATAGAACAGGTAGTACAAATACAGTAGCAGATGCGTTATCTAGGAGATGTGAGGAGAATAATGAGGTAGAAGGGGATGATTTCAAAAGATTATATGAGGATGATCTAGAGATCAATGATATTAGTATAATAGCAGGCATAGAGGAAGGGAAGATAAGGGAGATGCAAATGGAGGAGCATAGGTTAAAAGAGATAATAAAACATTTAGAAAGTGGGTCAATAAATAATGATAACTACATAATAGAAGAAGGAGTTCTATATAAGAATAGGAAAAATGGTGATAAGGTATTGGTAGTTCCACGTGAGTTAATTAGGGAGATCTTACAAGGGGTACACGATGCCAATGGTCACCAGGGTATAGATAGAACGGTAGCGAGAATCAGTCTAAAGTATACCTGGGTAGGTAGATATAGAGATATTAAGGAGTATATAGATAAGTGCGAAATATGTCAAGTATCTAAGGGAGGGGGTAGAAATCCTAAAATAGATATGGGATATTTAGGTGCAACTAGACCATTGGAGTTAGTGTTTCTAGACTTCGTTAATATTGATAAATCCTCAGATGGAAGAGAGAGTATATTAGTAATGACCGATTCATATACTAAGTTTACTAGAGCTATTCCTACTAGAAATCAGTTAGCAATTACGGTAGCTAAGATATTAATGAATAAGTGGATCTATTGTTATGGGACTCCGGAGAGAATACATACCGACCAAGGACGTAATTTTCAAGCGGAAGTAGTTAGGGAAATATGTAAGTTATTTAATATTAACCAAAGTAGGACTAGTCCTTATCATCCAGAAGGTAATGGACAATGCGAACGCATGAATAGATCTATTATTAATTTATTAAGAGTTTTGTGTACGGAAGAAAAGTCCAAATGGCCGATTCATTTACCCAAAATGATTCATGCGTATAATATTATGCCTCATGCGACAACAGGGTTTTCTCCATTTTTTTTAATGTTTGGACGTGAAGAAAAATTACCAGTTGATTTAAGATTAGAGAGGTATGGGAGAGGCACGCAC
>CAXHSG010000250.1:100000-105000 GCA_964019155.1 Osedax fenrisi
AAAATATCCTTCTATCACTATAATTATCTATAGTACGAGATGCATACGGAATGAAACTTTTAATAGATAAAAGAAATTATTATAAAAATCATATATTCTCTTATGGAATTAATTCTAAGAAATTGTATTCTATTACTAGAAAACTCATAGGTATACCTATAGTGTATAGTGTCACTAGAGTGAATCACATTTAAATTATCCTCCTTTTTCAGATGGAAAGTTATGTTTCTTATTTATTGAGTATTTTGAATCTAAAGTTATTAATATTTGTAATACATTAAATAATATTATATTAAATGAGGATATTAGTAATCCTTCAATGTCCGTTCACACACCCTTTTCTTCATTTGATACTTTTCTCCCTCTTTCAATTATTGCTATTTATAAGTATATAATTACGTCTTCTTCATCGTATGATCATCTTCCTATTTATTTCCTTAAGAAATTAGCTAATACTTTTACTCCTATATTTTATAAGATTATAATTAATTTACTAAATAACTGTTAAATTCCGAAATTCTTAAAATCATCTTTGATATGCTCAATCATAAAAAGGCCATGCCTTGATTCTAATGATTTTGGCTAATTTAGACCTATATCCATCCTTCCTATTGTAAGTAAATTTTTCGAAAAAAATATATCTAAGCAACTCATTAATTATATAAATAATAATATACTTTGTTATATATACCAAAGGAGCATATAATAAAGGCCATAATACTGAAACTTTTTAGGTCGCTACCATGAATGATATGTATTTCCCTACCTACTTGATAAAGTGTAAGAGTAATCATTCAGCTGAATATGGGTCCGCAAATATTAGCTAACCCAGATCGCCTAATATACAGTATAATAATAAGTATATTAGTATACATAATATGTACATTTGTTATAAATAAGTGCTATTAATTTATGACCATTCTATGGGGTGTGATAATTCCTCGAAGTTAAAATGGAGATAATTCGAACCTTAACAACGTACAGAGAATATATTATAAAAGGAAATAAATCAGTATACCTATACTCGAAATATGTATCTTATTTGTATACAATAATAGGTTTGTTATTATACAATACTTGGTTAATAGTATATTTGAAACTATTCGCAACATTGCAATGTAGCATGCTTCATGATATATTAATACATATTATAATATTAAAATAGATACAATTATAATTTCTAAGGAATATATATACATATATATATATATATATATATATATATATAAAATTGAATTTTTTAATTAAATTTAATGTACTTTTAAAAAATTATAAATAAGTATATACTATAATATATATTAATGATATAAAAAGTATGTAGGGGAGGAACAGGAGTAGTGGCCGAAAATTAATATGCCTTAGAATACTTCTAATATATCGATAAATACTGAATTTGAATATCTTATTTTTTTTGAATTAGCTAGAAATCATATAGTTATAGAATACTGTGATTTCACTTTTATATATAAAGTATATTATTGAATAATATTAACGATTGCTTAGTCATTAAAAAAAAGAACTAAAATAATAAATACAGAAGTAGTGGCCGCTAGTACCAGAAAATGCAATAGGTGTCTCGTAATGTATTCGATTTAAATATTTTAAATTATTTAATTTGTATTTAAATTTTTTAAGATTATTAATTATATTTATGATGCATACGCACCTTTATTTTATTCAATGATTTAATTACATATTATACACACTCATATACATAAATAAGTATATATATTTATATTACTAGAAATTTTTACTTTACAGTTTTACTACATTAGACTACCTACTTGATACCTACATATTATTACTCTCTATATATATTTATAAATAATAATGAGTAACCAAAAATGGAATAATGAGAAAATGATGCAATTAAGTCTTAGAATGCCAGAAGCTACATCAGGTAGGCCATATTTATATTCTATTATAATATTATATTATAATATTGTAATATTATATTTATATATTATATTATAAGTATTATAATATTGCTAATTGATCTATTACTATTATTATACTATTAATTTTAAATATATATATATATATATATATAGATTATATATAATTATATAATAAGTAATATAAATAAAGCATTATATAATGTTATATAAAATATATAATATATAGCTTGTTTTACAAATTTCACAAATTATAATCAATTCATAAAATAAAAATAAATATAATATAAATATAATATATAATCTTATATTCTATTATATATATATATTATATATATATATATATATATATATATATATATATATATAATCTTATATTCTATTATATATATATTATATATATATATATATATATATATATATATAATAGAATATAAGATTATATATTATATTTATATTATATTTATTTTTATTTTTTTGTATATATGAATTGATTATAATTTGTGAAATTTGTAAAACAAGCATAAATATATGTATAATAATACATATATAATAACTATGATAAATATAATCTGTATATTGGCAGACCTATGCATATGCTAAATATAATTAAAAATGATGTTGACAGTGCTTATAGTTTTAATTGTATAATGTAATTTAAAATATACTGCCCTATCTTTGACATGTACAATATCTAACTTGAGGGATGCCCTTAATAAGTGTCATGCTTATTATTTAGATACTTAACTTGTAATTATTAATTAATAAAACAATACAAATTAATACGGTGTTACTCTACGGAGTAATATTTTAATAAATTTCTGGAGCTCAAAGGGTTAAAATAATCAATATTTATAGAACACATTATTACTTTTTATGATAATAAATATTATAATATTAATATAAATGAAGATTTTTTTAATTAATTTATACTTAATTATACAACATATAGTATAATAGCATCATTAACAAAATTATTAAATAAATGAAAGTTATTTGAATGCTTTAAAATTACAAGTTTTAAATATATAAATAGTGTCACAAAATATGCTTTATATTAACAAATTGTAACTTACATTCACGATTTTAAACATATTTTAAAAGTCATTACAAAGTAGATTTACGAATTTGATTAATAATACACAATATTGATTTAGAAAAATGATTTCCATCAGATGCATTACATTAATAAATATAAAAAATTATATTGGCAATAATAATTATAATAATTATATACCTACATATTTTTCCACAAAATAATGATATCTGAAGTCTTTGGAATCGATTTATACACAATAAACTATTATTACATAATAAATACTACTACATATAATGCTATAAAGAGTTAATTTTAATTCATAATATCCATAATTATTCCTAAAATTAAAAATTATTTAATAATTAAAATATTAGAATAGACATAATAGTCTATCGACACTCTAATTTCAAATGACATTTTATTTTAGGATAGATTATAAAAATATAAAGATGGCTAACATTCATGTAGTTGTACAAATAACATTTGTTTAATATGTAGATTATAACCAAGTTTATACGACCTATATTGACCTATATTACATTACACATTATATATAAATATACATACTAGTTATTTGAAATCCAACAAGTATGTGTATAACGTAGATTATGTGAACAATGCAGCACTGTTTTAATACATTATCTACAATCTATAATACATTTTAGAAGGTAATAATGTTAATTGTAAATGGAAGCTCAGAATAAATTTATTTGATATTCTAGATAAATATTTTTTAGATAAATTATAAGTTATATTGTATTTGAATATTTACTAGAATTTGCACAGAAACATAAATCGTATTGGCTAATACTCTTCATCCTCCAAAAAAATCTAGGAAAAGTACATGGCATTCTTCAGATGGTAAAACGCACAACCAAATTGACTTTATACTAACACCGCAACGATTTATATCCAGAATTAATAAAGCATCAACAAGAACATACCCAGGAGACGATATATACAGTGACCATTATTTAGTATTATATAACCTAAAAATAAAATTGAAGCGTAGCAAAAATGGAAAATGGTCTAGGATAAGATATTACGTGGATAAGCTACTAAACCCTGATATTAAAGATACATTTCAAAAAGAGATAAAAGACAAATTTGCGAAAATAGATATAAGTAATCAACCTACAAACGTATCTTATAATGAGATAGCAGCTAGTATGACGAATACAGCAAATATAATGTTAGTGAAAGTGAGGAAAAGCAGGTATGGATAACAGATGAGCTACTATATTTATGTGATGAGAGAAGAAGGTTAAAACCATTAAAGAAACTGTCTAGTGAAAATGAAAATAAATATAGGAGTGTAAACACTATATTAAGAAAATGTATGAAAGACACAAAGGAAAAATGGATTCAAAATCAATGCTTGGAAATAGAAAATGACATGAAAATAGGAAGACATTCAAAACGAGCCAACCAAGTCCTAAAAGATCTAACGAATACACCGCAGAAGAAAATCATACAAATAATTGAAAAAAAGGGAATATCGGTGAAGGATGATACCGTAATTCTAAATAGATGGTCGAAAATTGTAAAGATATTTATAATTATCAAATAACACCTGATAGAAATCTGCTAAGTAACAGAAAAAGTTACAGTGAGATTAGTCCTCCGATAATTAAATCAGAAGTGGAACAAGCAATAAGAAGTATACAAAAATGATAAGCGGCGGATGTGGATACTATTCCAGGAGAACAATTTACGCATGGTGGAGAATAAATGCTGACTGTTATAACAACATTATGCCAACAAATCTGGAAGACGCAGGAATGACCAGAGATGTGGTTAAAATCTTTAATTATTACGATACCTAAGAAAGGATATCTGAAGAAGTGTGAAAATTATAGAACAATCAGATTAATATGTCACTCAAGTAAGATACTCCTAAGAATAATAAGTAACCGTATTAATCCGCAAGCAGAAGAGCTAATGGCAGAAGAACAGGCAGAATTTAGGAAAAAGAGAAACACCTGAGAGCATATATTAAATATCAGAATACTGGCAGAAAAACATATAGAGCATGACTTGAAACTATACCACAATTTCATAGATTA
>CAXHSG010000251.1:10000-12500 GCA_964019155.1 Osedax fenrisi
AACGTAATTTCTCTGCGGTCTTGTTCTACGCACATAATATATTCTGTAAATTTATTTATTAAAACGAAATATTGTATTATAAAATTGAATACTTAACGTACATATGTATTCTATAGCTCTATTGAAAAATCGTTTAAAACTAAGTAGAAACCATATATAATACTTGTATAACAATATAGTGTAACGAAATATAAAGTAATACAATAAGAGTACTATGAAAATAAAATTAAAAATTAAAAATATAAATAACCCACTATAATAAGACCAGTAGAAACGTTATTTCTATGCGGTATTATGTTAGGCGTATAAAATTTCTGTTAAGAAAAATTATTTATTATACTGTATCAATAAAACATATACGCTAATATAAAATCGAATATTCGATGCGTATAAGTGTACTATAGCATTTTAGAAAGAGTGTAAAAAACTGAGTAGAATACATATACGATGTGTATATAACTATATAGGATAACGAAATGTAAATTATAATAATAATAGTACTATCGAATATAAAATAGATAAATTCATAAGTAAATAAATAACAAATTCAAAAAACGGGAAAACATATACGCTAATATAAAATCGAATATTCGATGCGTATAAGTGTACTGTAGCATTTTAGAAAGAGCGTAAAAAACTGAGTAGAATACATATACGATGTGTATATAACTATATAGGATAACGAAATGTAAATTATAATAACAATAGTACTATCGAATATAAAATAGATAAATTCATAAGTAAATAAATAACATATTCAAAATACGGGAAAACATATACGCTAATATAAAATCGAATATTCGATGCGTATAAGTGTACTATAGCATTTTAGAAAGAGCGTAAAAAACTGAGTAGAATACATATACGATGTGTATATAACTATATAGGATAACGAAATGTAAATTATAATAACAATAGTACTATCGAATATAAAATAGATAAATTCATAAGTAAATAAATAACATATTCAAAATACGGGAAAACATATACGCTAATATAAAATCGAATATTCGATGCGTATAAGTGTACTATAGCATTTTAGAAAGAGCGTAAAAAACTGAGTAGAATACATATACGATGTGTATATAACTATATAGGATAACGAAATGTAAATTATAATAACAATAGTACTATCGAATATAAAATAGATAAATTCATAAGTAAATAAATAACATATTCAAAATACGGGAAAACATATACGCTAATATAAAATCGAATATTCGATGCGTATAAGTGTACTATAGCATTTTAGAAAGAGCGTAAAAAACTGAGTAGAATACATATACGATGTGTATATAACTATATAGGATAACGAAATGTAAATTATAATAACAATAGTACTATCGAATATAAAATAGATAAATTCATAAGTAAATAAATAACATATTCAAAATACGGGAAAACATATACGCTAATATAAAATCGAATATTCGATGCGTATAAGTGTACTGTAGCATTTTAGAAAGAGTGTAAAAAACTGAGTAGAATACATATACGATGTGTATATAACTATATAGGATAACGAAATGTAAATTATAATAATAATAGTACTATCGAATATAAAATAGATAAATTCATAAGTAAATAAATAACAAATTCAAAAAACGGGAAAACATATACGCTAATATAAAATCGAATATTCGATGCGTATAAGTGTACTGTAGCATTTTAGAAAGAGCGTAAAAAACTGAGTAGAATACATATACGATGTGTATATAACTATATAGGATAACGAAATGTAAATTATAATAACAATAGTACTATCGAATATAAAATAGATAAATTCATAAGTAAATAAATAACATATTCAAAATACGGGAAAACATATACGCTAATATAAAATCGAATATTCGATGCGTATAAGTGTACTATAGCATTTTAGAAAGAGCGTAAAAAACTGAGTAGAATACATATACGATGTGTATATAACTATATAGGATAACGAAATGTAAATTATAAGAATAAGAGAACTATCGAAAAAATATTGTAAACTATATAAATTTCTATAAATAGTATAATATATTCAAATTTAATAACTAGTGGTATAGCGTAGTGGTACAGCTAATGACTCGTAATTAGAAGGTAACGAGTTCAAATCTAGCTGAATATATTTTTTTTAAATTCGTAATTATATATATAATATATTTTATTAATCGCGTCAACTGCGGGGGTAGAAATAAACTACTTAATAGTACAATAACGAAATTATACTCTATCGTTTTCAGAACTAAATATTTTCGAATTCATACTCTACCGTTTTCAGAACTAAATATTTTCGAATTCATACTCTACCGTTTTCTATACTAACCATATTCGAATTCATACTCTACCGTTTTCTATACTAACCATATTCGAATTCATACTCTACCGTTTTCTATACTAACCATATTCGAATTCATACTCTACCGTTTTCTATACTAACCATATTCGAATTCATACTCTACCGTTTTCTATACTAACCATATTCGAATTCATACTCTACCGTTTTCTATACTAACCA
>CAXHSG010000251.1:20000-22500 GCA_964019155.1 Osedax fenrisi
AATACAGAATTACCCGAAAATAATTACAGTCAACGTCTAAAAAGAATTGTTTTAATAAATAGAGCTTATCCCGAAGGCTATTTTTTACCAGTGATCTATCCATATAAGAAAAAGACCAGCAATCTTTACTCAATCGCTTGGCGACTGAGTGCGGATTACCCTCAACCAGTAAAATGCTCTACTCGAATTTTTCCATTTTTTACGATATACTCAAATAATGCTCAAAATTAAACAAACTAACTTTTTTTTGTAATTTAACATACTTGTGTATTTTTCTAAAAAAAAAATTTTTTATCTCGATTTACTTATATCAATATTTTAAATTAACAATGAAATATAATACATGTACAGGATACAAAAAAAATATATTTATTCAATTCCCATTAATTTAAAATATTTACAGATAAAATCAAAACCAGACACAAAAAAGACCAGAGAAACGTAATTTCTCTGCGGTCTTGTTCTACGCACATAATATATTCTGTAAATTTATTTATTAAAACGAAATATTGTATTATAAAATTGAATACTTAACGTACATATGTATTCTATAGCTCTATTGAAAAATCGTTTAAAACTAAGTAGAAACCATATATAATACTTGTATAACAATATAGTGTAACGAAATATAAAGTAATACAATAAGAGTACTATGAAAATAAAATTAAAAATTAAAAATATAAATAACCCACTATAATAAGACCAGTAGAAACGTTATTTCTATGCGGTATTATGTTAGGCGTATAAAATTTCTGTTAAGAAAAATTATTTATTATACTGTATCAATAAAACATATACGCTAATATAAAATCGAATATTCGATGCGTATAAGTGTACTATAGCATTTTAGAAAGAGTGTAAAAAACTGAGTAGAATACATATACGATGTGTATATAACTATATAGGATAACGAAATGTAAATTATAATAATAATAGTACTATCGAATATAAAATAGATAAATTCATAAGTAAATAAATAACAAATTCAAAAAACGGGAAAACATATACGCTAATATAAAATCGAATATTCGATGCGTATAAGTGTACTGTAGCATTTTAGAAAGAGCGTAAAAAACTGAGTAGAATACATATACGATGTGTATATAACTATATAGGATAACGAAATGTAAATTATAATAACAATAGTACTATCGAATATAAAATAGATAAATTCATAAGTAAATAAATAACATATTCAAAATACGGGAAAACATATACGCTAATATAAAATCGAATATTCGATGCGTATAAGTGTACTATAGCATTTTAGAAAGAGCGTAAAAAACTGAGTAGAATACATATACGATGTGTATATAACTATATAGGATAACGAAATGTAAATTATAATAACAATAGTACTATCGAATATAAAATAGATAAATTCATAAGTAAATAAATAACATATTCAAAATACGGGAAAACATATACGCTAATATAAAATCGAATATTCGATGCGTATAAGTGTACTATAGCATTTTAGAAAGAGCGTAAAAAACTGAGTAGAATACATATACGATGTGTATATAACTATATAGGATAACGAAATGTAAATTATAATAACAATAGTACTATCGAATATAAAATAGATAAATTCATAAGTAAATAAATAACATATTCAAAATACGGGAAAACATATACGCTAATATAAAATCGAATATTCGATGCGTATAAGTGTACTATAGCATTTTAGAAAGAGCGTAAAAAACTGAGTAGAATACATATACGATGTGTATATAACTATATAGGATAACGAAATGTAAATTATAATAACAATAGTACTATCGAATATAAAATAGATAAATTCATAAGTAAATAAATAACATATTCAAAATACGGGAAAACATATACGCTAATATAAAATCGAATATTCGATGCGTATAAGTGTACTGTAGCATTTTAGAAAGAGTGTAAAAAACTGAGTAGAATACATATACGATGTGTATATAACTATATAGGATAACGAAATGTAAATTATAATAATAATAGTACTATCGAATATAAAATAGATAAATTCATAAGTAAATAAATAACAAATTCAAAAAACGGGAAAACATATACGCTAATATAAAATCGAATATTCGATGCGTATAAGTGTACTGTAGCATTTTAGAAAGAGCGTAAAAAACTGAGTAGAATACATATACGATGTGTATATAACTATATAGGATAACGAAATGTAAATTATAATAACAATAGTACTATCGAATATAAAATAGATAAATTCATAAGTAAATAAATAACATATTCAAAATACGGGAAAACATATACGCTAATATAAAATCGAATATTCGATGCGTATAAGTGTACTATAGCATTTTAGAAAGAGCGTAAAAAACTGAGTAGAATACATATACGATGTGTATATAACTATATAGGATAACGAAATGTAAATTATAAGAATAAGAGAACTATCGAAAAAATATTGTAAACTATATAAATTTCTATAAATAGTATAATATATTCAAATTTAATAACTAGTGGTATAGCGTAGTGGTACAGC
>CAXHSG010000251.1:30000-34068 GCA_964019155.1 Osedax fenrisi
ATCCGAGTAGGACATATGATCCAATAAATAGTGACCGATTTAATGAGCCATTCGCGGTTTCACTTTGTGTAAGTTTGTACTTAGACATGCATGGCTTAATCTTTGAGACAAGCATATGACTACTGGCAGGATCAACCAGATAACTCTCAAAACTGCAATAAGAATAAATAGAATTACGATAAAACTATATAATCATGCAAAGAGTGTATCTAACTATATCGGAAATATAGTTATAAACCAACGTCAACCTATAACATCGTTGAAAACGAAAAAATAGATCGCGAACCTTGCGAAAATCTCCGCGTTCGTAAATTTAAGCGCAGCCGACACTCGAATACACGAGCCGTACGTACAAGAAATCAAGATGTAATAAAATATCTAGAAATATAAACACGTCGCGTAACGAACGAGCCAATATATACGGTTTGCGGTTAGACAATACAGAATTACCCGAAAATAATTACAGTCAACGTCTAAAAAGAATTGTTTTAATAAATAGAGCTTATCCCGAAGGCTATTTTTTACCAGTGATCTATCCATATAAGAAAAAGACCAGCAATCTTTACTCAATCGCTTGGCGACTGAGTGCGGATTACCCTCAACCAGTAAAATGCTCTACTCGAATTTTTCCATTTTTTACGATATACTCAAATAATGCTCAAAATTAAACAAACTAACTTTTTTTTGTAATTTAACATACTTGTGTATTTTTCTAAAAAAAAAATTTTTTATCTCGATTTACTTATATCAATATTTTAAATTAACAATGAAATATAATACATGTACAGGATACAAAAAAAATATATTTATTCAATTCCCATTAATTTAAAATATTTACAGATAAAATCAAAACCAGACACAAAAAAGACCAGAGAAACGTAATTTCTCTGCGGTCTTGTTCTACGCACATAATATATTCTGTAAATTTATTTATTAAAACGAAATATTGTATTATAAAATTGAATACTTAACGTACATATGTATTCTATAGCTCTATTGAAAAATCGTTTAAAACTAAGTAGAAACCATATATAATACTTGTATAACAATATAGTGTAACGAAATATAAAGTAATACAATAAGAGTACTATGAAAATAAAATTAAAAATTAAAAATATAAATAACCCACTATAATAAGACCAGTAGAAACGTTATTTCTATGCGGTATTATGTTAGGCGTATAAAATTTCTGTTAAGAAAAATTATTTATTATACTGTATCAATAAAACATATACGCTAATATAAAATCGAATATTCGATGCGTATAAGTGTACTATAGCATTTTAGAAAGAGTGTAAAAAACTGAGTAGAATACATATACGATGTGTATATAACTATATAGGATAACGAAATGTAAATTATAATAATAATAGTACTATCGAATATAAAATAGATAAATTCATAAGTAAATAAATAACAAATTCAAAAAACGGGAAAACATATACGCTAATATAAAATCGAATATTCGATGCGTATAAGTGTACTGTAGCATTTTAGAGAAGAGCGTAAAAAACTGAGTAGAATACATATACGATGTGTATATAACTATATAGGATAACGAAATGTAAATTATAATAACAATAGTACTATCGAATATAAAATAGATAAATTCATAAGTAAATAAATAACATATTCAAAATACGGGAAAACATATACGCTAATATAAAATCGAATATTCGATGCGTATAAGTGTACTATAGCATTTTAGAAAGAGCGTAAAAAACTGAGTAGAATACATATACGATGTGTATATAACTATATAGGATAACGAAATGTAAATTATAATAACAATAGTACTATCGAATATAAAATAGATAAATTCATAAGTAAATAAATAACATATTCAAAATACGGGAAAACATATACGCTAATATAAAATCGAATATTCGATGCGTATAAGTGTACTATAGCATTTTAGAAAGAGCGTAAAAAACTGAGTAGAATACATATACGATGTGTATATAACTATATAGGATAACGAAATGTAAATTATAATAACAATAGTACTATCGAATATAAAATAGATAAATTCATAAGTAAATAAATAACATATTCAAAATACGGGAAAACATATACGCTAATATAAAATCGAATATTCGATGCGTATAAGTGTACTATAGCATTTTAGAAAGAGCGTAAAAAACTGAGTAGAATACATATACGATGTGTATATAACTATATAGGATAACGAAATGTAAATTATAATAACAATAGTACTATCGAATATAAAATAGATAAATTCATAAGTAAATAAATAAATATTCAAAATACGGGAAAACATATACGCTAATATAAAATCGAATATTCGATGCGTATAAGTGTACTGTAGCATTTTAGAAAGAGTGTAAAAAACTGAGTAGAATACATATACGATGTGTATATAACTATATAGGATAACGAAATGTAAATTATAATAATAATAGTACTATCGAATATAAAATAGATAAATTCATAAGTAAATAAATAACAAATTCAAAAAACGGGAAAACATATACGCTAATATAAAATCGAATATTCGATGCGTATAAGTGTACTGTAGCATTTTAGAAAGAGCGTAAAAAACTGAGTAGAATACATATACGATGTGTATATAACTATATAGGATAACGAAATGTAAATTATAATAACAATAGTACTATCGAATATAAAATAGATAAATTCATAAGTAAATAAATAACATATTCAAAATACGGGAAAACATATACGCTAATATAAAATCGAATATTCGATGCGTATAAGTGTACTATAGCATTTTAGAAAGAGCGTAAAAAACTGAGTAGAATACATATACGATGTGTATATAACTATATAGGATAACGAAATGTAAATTATAAGAATAAGAGAACTATCGAAAAAATATTGTAAACTATATAAATTTCTATAAATAGTATAATATATTCAAATTTAATAACTAGTGGTATAGCGTAGTGGTACAGCTAATGACTCGTAATTAGAAGGTAACGAGTTCAAATCTAGCTGAATATATTTTTTTTAAATTCGTAATTATATATATAATATATTTTATTAATCGCGTCAACTGCGGGGGTAGAAATAAACTACTTAATAGTACAATAACGAAATTATACTCTATCGTTTTCAGAACTAAATATTTTCGAATTCATACTCTACCGTTTTCAGAACTAAATATTTTCGAATTCATACTCTACCGTTTTCTATACTAACCATATTCGAATTCATACTCTACCGTTTTCTATACTAACCATATTCGAATTCATACTCTACCGTTTTCTATACTAACCATATTCGAATTCATACTCTACCGTTTTCTATACTAACCATATTCGAATTCATACTCTACCGTTTTCTATACTAACCATATTCGAATTCATACTCTACCGTTTTCTATACTAACCATATTCGAATTCATACTCTACCGTTTTCTATACTAACCATATTCGAATTCATACTCTACCGTTTTCTATACTAACCATATTCGAATTCATACTCTACCGTTTTCTATACTAACCATATTCGAATTCATACTCTACCGTTTTCTATACTAACCATATTCGAATTCATACTCTACCGTTTTCTATACTAACCATATTCGAATTCATACTCTGCCGTTTTCCCAGCCATAATTTCGGATACATACTCTGCCGTTTTACAAGCCTGTATTTTTGGAATCATACTCTGCCGTTTTCCCAGCCATAATTTCGGATACATACTCTGCCGTTTTACAAGCCTGTATTTTTGGAATCATACTCTGCCGTTTTCCTAGCCATAATTTCGGATACATACTCTGCCGTTTTACAAGCCTGTATTTTTGGAATCATACTCTGCCGTTTTCCCAGCCATAATTTCGGATACATACTCTGCCGTTTTACAAGCCCCATGAATAACAAAAATCCAATGAAATCACGGCAAAAAAAAAAACCGTAAAACATTGAATTTTTTTTGAATGAGTTAGTCTAAGCTAACAAATCACCGAGTCAAAGGAAAAGTCTCAATAGATCGCAGTGTGGCGGCTGCTCTACTAAGTACGACCCCTCGACTCAGACCAAAGTCGTATACGATTGATTTTGTACCCTGACGTTGTACGGAAAT
>CAXHSG010000252.1:2500-5000 GCA_964019155.1 Osedax fenrisi
CGAGCCGTACGTACAAGAAATCAAGATGTAATAAAATATCTAGAAATATAAACACGTCGCGTAACGAACGAGCCAATATATACGGTTTGCGGTTAGACAATACAGAATTACCCGAAAATAATTACAGTCAACGTCTAAAAAGAATTGTTTTAATAAATAGAGCTTATCCCGAAGGCTATTTTTTACCAGTGATCTATCCATATAAGAAAAAGACCAGCAATCTTTACTCAATCGCTTGGCGACTGAGTGCGGATTACCCTCAACCAGTAAAATGCTCTACTCGAATTTTTCCATTTTTTACGATATACTCAAATAATGCTCAAAATTAAACAAACTAACTTTTTTTTGTAATTTAACATACTTGTGTATTTTTCTAAAAAAAAAATTTTTTATCTCGATTTACTTATATCAATATTTTAAATTAACAATGAAATATAATACATGTACAGGATACAAAAAAAATATATTTATTCAATTCCCATTAATTTAAAATATTTACAGATAAAATCAAAACCAGACACAAAAAAGACCAGAGAAACGTAATTTCTCTGCGGTCTTGTTCTACGCACATAATATATTCTGTAAATTTATTTATTAAAACGAAATATTGTATTATAAAATTGAATACTTAACGTACATATGTATTCTATAGCTCTATTGAAAGATCGTTTAAAACTAAGTAGAAACCATATATAATACTTGTATAACAATATAGTGTAACGAAATATAAAGTAATACAATAAGAGTACTATGAAAATAAAATTAAAAATTAAAAATATAAATAACCCACTATAATAAGACCAGTAGAAACGTTATTTCTATGCGGTATTATGTTAGGCGTATAAAATTTCTGTTAAGAAAAATTATTTATTATACTGTATCAATAAAACATATACGCTAATATAAAATCGAATATTCGATGCGTATAAGTGTACTGTAGCATTTTAGAAAGAGCGTAAAAAACTGAGTAGAATACATATACGATGTGTATATAACTATATAGGATAACGAAATGTAAATTATAATAACAATAGTACTATCGAATATAAAATAGATAAATTCATAAGTAAATAAATAACATATTCAAAATACGGGAAAACATATACGCTAATATAAAATCGAATATTCGATGCGTATAAGTGTACTATAGCATTTTAGAAAGAGCGTAAAAAACTGAGTAGAATACATATACGATGTGTATATAACTATATAGGATAACGAAATGTAAATTATAATAACAATAGTACTATCGAATATAGAATAGATAAATTCATAAGTAAATAAATAACATATTCAAAAAACGGGAAAACATATACGCTAATATAAAATCGAATATTCGATGCGTATAAGTGTACTATAGCATTTTAGAAAGAGCGTAAAAAACTGAGTAGAATACATATACGATGTGTATATAACTATATAGGATAACGAAATGTAAATTATAATAACAATAGTACTATCGAATATAAAATAGATAAATTCATAAGTAAATAAATAACATATTCAAAATACGGGAAAACATATACGCTAATATAAAATCGAATATTCGATGCGTATAAGTGTACTATAGCATTTTAGAAAGAGCGTAAAAAACTGAGTAGAATACATATACGATGTGTATATAACTATATAGGATAACGAAATGTAAATTATAATAACAATAGTACTATCGAATATAGAATAGATAAATTCATAAGTAAATAAATAACATATTCAAAAAACGGGAAAACATATACGCTAATATAAAATCGAATATTCGATGCGTATAAGTGTACTATAGCATTTTAGAAAGAGCGTAAAAAACTGAGTAGAATACATATACGATGTGTATATAACTATATAGGATAACGAAATGTAAATTATAATAACAATAGTACTATCGAATATAGAATAGATAAATTCATAAGTAAATAAATAACATATTCAAAAAACGGGAAAACATATACGCTAATATAAAATCGAATATTCGATGCGTATAAGTGTACTATAGCATTTTAGAAAGAGCGTAAAAAACTGAGTAGAATACATATACGATGTGTATATAACTATATAGGATAACGAAATGTAAATTATAATAACAATAGTACTATCGAATATAGAATAGATAAATTCATAAGTAAATAAATAACATATTCAAAAAACGGGAAAACATATACGCTAATATAAAATCGAATATTCGATGCGTATAAGTGTACTATAGCATTTTAGAAAGAGCGTAAAAAACTGAGTAGAATACATATACGATGTGTATATAACTATATAGGATAACGAAATGTAAATTATAATAACAATAGTACTATCGAATATAGAATAGATAAATTCATAAGTAAATAAATAACATATTCAAAAAACGGGAAAACATATACGCTAATATAAAATCGAATATTCGATGCGTATAAGTGTACTATAGCATTTTAGAAAGAGCGTAAAAAACTGAGTAGAATACATATACGATGTGTATATAACTATATAGGATAACGAAATGTAAATTATAAGAATA
>CAXHSG010000252.1:12500-15000 GCA_964019155.1 Osedax fenrisi
TTTCACTTTGTGTAAGTTTGTACTTAGACATGCATGGCTTAATCTTTGAGACAAGCATATGACTACTGGCAGGATCAACCAGATAACTCTCAAAACTGCAATAAGAATAAATAGAATTACGATAAAACTATATAATCATGCAAAGAGTGTATCTAACTATATCGGAAATATAGTTATAGACCAACGTCAACCTATAACATCGTTGAAAACGAAAAAATAGATCGCGAACCTTGCGAAAATCTCCGCGTTCGTAAATTTAAGCGCAGCCGACACTCGAATACACGAGCCGTACGTACAAGAAATCAAGGATGTAATAAAATATCTAGAAATATAAACACGTCGCGTAACGAACGAGCCAATATATACGGTTTGCGGTTAGACAATACAGAATTACCCGAAAATAATTACAGTCAACGTCTAAAAAGAATTGTTTTAATAAATAGAGCTTATCCCGAAGGCTATTTTTTACCAGTGATCTATCCATATAAGAAAAAGACCAGCAATCTTTACTCAATCGCTTGGCGACTGAGTGCGGATTACCCTCAACCAGTAAAATGCTCTACTCGAATTTTTCCATTTTTTACGATATACTCAAATAATGCTCAAAATTAAACAAACTAACTTTTTTTTGTAATTTAACATACTTGTGTATTTTTCTAAAAAAAAAATTTTTTATCTCGATTTACTTATATCAATATTTTAAATTAACAATGAAATATAATACATGTACAGGATACAAAAAAAATATATTTATTCAATTCCCATTAATTTAAAATATTTACAGATAAAATCAAAACCAGACACAAAAAAGACCAGAGAAACGTAATTTCTCTGCGGTCTTGTTCTACGCACATAATATATTCTGTAAATTTATTTATTAAAACGAAATATTGTATTATAAAATTGAATACTTAACGTACATATGTATTCTATAGCTCTATTGAAAAATCGTTTAAAACTAAGTAGAAACCATATATAATACTTGTATAACAATATAGTGTAACGAAATATAAAGTAATACAATAAGAGTACTATGAAAATAAAATTAAAAATTAAAAATATAAATAACCCACTATAATAAGACCAGTAGAAACGTTATTTCTATGCGGTATTATGTTAGGCGTATAAAATTTCTGTTAAGAAAAATTATTTATTATACTGTATCAATAAAACATATACGCTAATATAAAATCGAATATTCGATGCGTATAAGTGTACTATAGCATTTTAGAAAGAGTGTAAAAAACTGAGTAGAATACATATACGATGTGTATATAACTATATAGGATAACGAAATGTAAATTATAATAATAATAGTACTATCGAATATAAAATAGATAAATTCATAAGTAAATAAATAACAAATTCAAAAAACGGGAAAACATATACGCTAATATAAAATCGAATATTCGATGCGTATAAGTGTACTGTAGCATTTTAGAAAGAGCGTAAAAAACTGAGTAGAATACATATACGATGTGTATATAACTATATAGGATAACGAAATGTAAATTATAATAACAATAGTACTATCGAATATAAAATAGATAAATTCATAAGTAAATAAATAACATATTCAAAATACGGGAAAACATATACGCTAATATAAAATCGAATATTCGATGCGTATAAGTGTACTATAGCATTTTAGAAAGAGCGTAAAAACTGAGTAGAATACATATACGATGTGTATATAACTATATAGGATAACGAAATGTAAATTATAATAACAATAGTACTATCGAATATAAAATAGATAAATTCATAAGTAAATAAATAACATATTCAAAATACGGGAAAACATATACGCTAATATAAAATCGAATATTCGATGCGTATAAGTGTACTATAGCATTTTAGAAAGAGCGTAAAAAACTGAGTAGAATACATATACGATGTGTATATAACTATATAGGATAACGAAATGTAAATTATAATAACAATAGTACTATCGAATATAAAATAGATAAATTCATAAGTAAATAAATAACATATTCAAAATACGGGAAAACATATACGCTAATATAAAATCGAATATTCGATGCGTATAAGTGTACTATAGCATTTTAGAAAGAGCGTAAAAAACTGAGTAGAATACATATACGATGTGTATATAACTATATAGGATAACGAAATGTAAATTATAATAACAATAGTACTATCGAATATAAAATAGATAAATTCATAAGTAAATAAATAACATATTCAAAATACGGGAAAACATATACGCTAATATAAAATCGAATATTCGATGCGTATAAGTGTACTGTAGCATTTTAGAAAGAGTGTAAAAAACTGAGTAGAATACATATACGATGTGTATATAACTATATAGGATAACGAAATGTAAATTATAATAATAATAGTACTATCGAATATAAAATAGATAAATTCATAAGTAAATAAATAACAAATTCAAAAAACGGGAAAACATATACGCTAATATAAAATCGAATATTCGATGCGTATAAGTGTACTGTAGCATTTTAGAAAGAGCGTA
>CAXHSG010000253.1:37500-39418 GCA_964019155.1 Osedax fenrisi
ATATTCGATTTTATATTAGCGTATATGTTTTCCCGTTTTTTGAATATGTTATTTATTTACTTATGAATTTATCTATTCTATATTCGATAGTACTATTGTTATTATAATTTACATTTCGTTATCCTATATAGTTATATACACATCGTATATGTATTCTACTCAGTTTTTTACGCTCTTTCTAAAATGCTATAGTACACTTATGCATCGAATATTCGATTTTATATTAGCGTATATGTTTTCCCGTTTTTTGAATATGTTATTTATTTACTTATGAATTTATCTATTCTATATTCGATAGTACTATTGTTATTATAATTTACATTTCGTTATCCTATATAGTTATATACACATCGTATATGTATTCTACTCAGTTTTTTACGCTCTTTCTAAAATGCTATAGTACACTTATACGCATCGAATATTCGATTTTATATTAGCGTATATGTTTTCCCGTTTTTTGAATATGTTATTTATTTACTTATGAATTTATCTATTCTATATTCGATAGTACTATTGTTATTATAATTTACATTTCGTTATCCTATATAGTTATATACACATCGTATATGTATTCTACTCAGTTTTTTACGCTCTTTCTAAAATGCTATAGTACACTTATACGCATCGAATATTCGATTTTATATTAGCGTATATGTTTTCCCGTATTTTGAATATGTTATTTATTTACTTATGAATTTATCTATTTTATATTCGATAGTACTATTGTTATTATAATTTACATTTCGTTATCCTATATAGTTATATACACATCGTATATGTATTCTACTCAGTTTTTTACGCTCTTTCTAAAATGCTATAGTACACTTATACGCATCGAATATTCGATTTTATATTAGCGTATATGTTTTCCCGTTTTTTGAATATGTTATTTATTTACTTATGAATTTATCTATTCTATATTCGATAGTACTATTGTTATTATAATTTACATTTCGTTATCCTATATAGTTATATACACATCGTATATGTATTCTACTCAGTTTTTTACGCTCTTTCTAAAATGCTATAGTACACTTATACGCATCGAATATTCGATTTTATATTAGCGTATATGTTTTCCCGTATTTTGAATATGTTATTTATTTACTTATGAATTTATCTATTTTATATTCGATAGTACTATTGTTATTATAATTTACATTTCGTTATCCTATATAGTTATATACACATCGTATATGTATTCTACTCAGTTTTTTACGCTCTTTCTAAAATGCTACAGTACACTTATACGCATCGAATATTCGATTTTATATTAGCGTATATGTTTTATTGATACAGTATAATAAATAATTTTTCTTAACAGAAATTTTATACGCCTAACATAATACCGCATAGAAATAACGTTTCTACTGGTCTTATTATAGTGGGTTATTTATATTTTTAATTTTTAATTTTATTTTCATAGTACTCTTATTGTATTACTTTATATTTCGTTACACTATATTGTTATACAAGTATTATATATGGTTTCTACTTAGTTTTAAACGATCTTTCAATAGAGCTATAGAATACATATGTACGTTAAGTATTCAATTTTATAATACAATATTTCGTTTTAATAAATAAATTTACAGAATATATTATGTGCGTAGAACAAGACCGCAGAGAAATTACGTTTCTCTGGTCTTTTTTGTGTCTGGTTTTGATTTTATCTGTAAATATTTTAAATTAATGGGAATTGAATAAATATATTTTTTTTGTATCCTGTACATGTATTATATTTCATTGTTAATTTAAAATATTGATATAAGTAAATCGAGATAAAAAATTTTTTTTTTAGAAAAATACACAAGTATGTTAAATTACAAAAAAAAGTTAGTTTGTTTAATTTTGAGCATTATTTGAGTATATCGTAAAAAATGGAAAAATTCGAGTAGAGCATTTTACTGGTTGAGGG
>CAXHSG010000254.1:5000-7500 GCA_964019155.1 Osedax fenrisi
TATATAATCATGCAAAGAGTGTATCTAACTATATCGGAAATATAGTTATAAACCAACGTCAACCTATAACATCGTTGAAAACGAAAAAATAGATCGCGAACCTTGCGAAAATCTCCGCGTTCGTAAATTTAAGCGCAGCCGACACTCGAATACACGAGCCGTACGTACAAGAAATCAAGATGTAATAAAATATCTAGAAATATAAACACGTCGCGTAACGAACGAGCCAATATATACGGTTTGCGGTTAGACAATACAGAATTACCCGAAAATAATTACAGTCAACGTCTAAAAAGAATTGTTTAATAAATAGAGCTTATCCCGAAGGCTATTTTTTACCAGTGATCTATCCATATAAGAAAAAGACCAGCAATCTTTACTCAATCGCTTGGCGACTGAGTGCGGATTACCCTCAACCAGTAAAATGCTCTACTCGAATTTTTCCATTTTTTACGATATACTCAAATAATGCTCAAAATTAAACAAACTAACTTTTTTTTGTAATTTAACATACTTGTGTATTTTTCTAAAAAAAAAATTTTTTATCTCGATTTACTTATATCAATATTTTAAATTAACAATGAAATATAATACATGTACAGGATACAAAAAAAATATATTTATTCAATTCCCATTAATTTAAAATATTTACAGATAAAATCAAAACCAGACACAAAAAAGACCAGAGAAACGTAATTTCTCTGCGGTCTTGTTCTACGCACATAATATATTCTGTAAATTTATTTATTAAAACGAAATATTGTATTATAAAATTGAATACTTAACGTACATATGTATTCTATAGCTCTATTGAAAAATCGTTTAAAACTAAGTAGAAACCATATATAATACTTGTATAACAATATAGTGTAACGAAATATAAAGTAATACAATAAGAGTACTATGAAAATAAAATTAAAAATTAAAAATATAAATAACCCACTATAATAAGACCAGTAGAAACGTTATTTCTATGCGGTATTATGTTAGGCGTATAAAATTTCTGTTAAGAAAAATTATTTATTATACTGTATCAATAAAACATATACGCTAATATAAAATCGAATATTCGATGCGTATAAGTGTACTATAGCATTTTAGAAAGAGTGTAAAAAACTGAGTAGAATACATATACGATGTGTATATAACTATATAGGATAACGAAATGTAAATTATAATAATAATAGTACTATCGAATATAAAATAGATAAATTCATAAGTAAATAAATAACAAATTCAAAAAACGGGAAAACATATACGCTAATATAAAATCGAATATTCGATGCGTATAAGTGTACTGTAGCATTTTAGAAAGAGCGTAAAAAACTGAGTAGAATACATATACGATGTGTATATAACTATATAGGATAACGAAATGTAAATTATAATAACAATAGTACTATCGAATATAAAATAGATAAATTCATAAGTAAATAAATAACATATTCAAAATACGGGAAAACATATACGCTAATATAAAATCGAATATTCGATGCGTATAAGTGTACTATAGCATTTTAGAAAGAGCGTAAAAAACTGAGTAGAATACATATACGATGTGTATATAACTATATAGGATAACGAAATGTAAATTATAATAACAATAGTACTATCGAATATAAAATAGATAAATTCATAAGTAAATAAATAACATATTCAAAATACGGGAAAACATATACGCTAATATAAAATCGAATATTCGATGCGTATAAGTGTACTGTAGCATTTTAGAAAGAGTGTAAAAAACTGAGTAGAATACATATACGATGTGTATATAACTATATAGGATAACGAAATGTAAATTATAATAATAATAGTACTATCGAATATAAAATAGATAAATTCATAAGTAAATAAATAACAAATTCAAAAAACGGGAAAACATATACGCTAATATAAAATCGAATATTCGATGCGTATAAGTGTACTGTAGCATTTTAGAAAGAGCGTAAAAAACTGAGTAGAATACATATACGATGTGTATATAACTATATAGGATAACGAAATGTAAATTATAATAACAATAGTACTATCGAATATAAAATAGATAAATTCATAAGTAAATAAATAACATATTCAAAATACGGGAAAACATATACGCTAATATAAAATCGAATATTCGATGCGTATAAGTGTACTATAGCATTTTAGAAAGAGCGTAAAAAACTGAGTAGAATACATATACGATGTGTATATAACTATATAGGATAACGAAATGTAAATTATAAGAATAAGAGAACTATCGAAAAAATATTGTAAACTATATAAATTTCTATAAATAGTATAATATATTCAAATTTAATAACTAGTGGTATAGCGTAGTGGTACAGCTAATGACTCGTAATTAGAAGGTAACGAGTTCAAATCTAGCTGAATATATTTTTTTTAAATTCGTAATTATATATATAATATATTTTATTAATCGCGTCAACTGCGGGGGTAGAAATAAACTACTTAATAGTACAATAACGAAATTATACTCTATCGTTTTCAGAACTAA
>CAXHSG010000254.1:15000-17500 GCA_964019155.1 Osedax fenrisi
AGAATTACGATAAAACTATATAATCATGCAAAGAGTGTATCTAACTATATCGGAAATATAGTTATAAACCAACGTCAACCTATAACATCGTTGAAAACGAAAAAATAGATCGCGAACCTTGCGAAAATCTCCGCGTTCGTAAATTTAAGCGCAGCCGACACTCGAATACACGAGCCGTACGTACAAGAAATCAAGATGTAATAAAATATCTAGAAATATAAACACGTCGCGTAACGAACGAGCCAATATATACGGTTTGCGGTTAGACAATACAGAATTACCCGAAAATAATTACAGTCAACGTCTAAAAAGAATTGTTTTAATAAATAGAGCTTATCCCGAAGGCTATTTTTTACCAGTGATCTATCCATATAAGAAAAAGACCAGCAATCTTTACTCAATCGCTTGGCGACTGAGTGCGGATTACCCTCAACCAGTAAAATGCTCTACTCGAATTTTTCCATTTTTTACGATATACTCAAATAATGCTCAAAATTAAACAAACTAACTTTTTTTTGTAATTTAACATACTTGTGTATTTTTCTAAAAAAAAAATTTTTTATCTCGATTTACTTATATCAATATTTTAAATTAACAATGAAATATAATACATGTACAGGATACAAAAAAAATATATTTATTCAATTCCCATTAATTTAAAATATTTACAGATAAAATCAAAACCAGACACAAAAAAGACCAGAGAAACGTAATTTCTCTGCGGTCTTGTTCTACGCACATAATATATTCTGTAAATTTATTTATTAAAACGAAATATTGTATTATAAAATTGAATACTTAACGTACATATGTATTCTATAGCTCTATTGAAAAATCGTTTAAAACTAAGTAGAAACCATATATAATACTTGTATAACAATATAGTGTAACGAAATATAAAGTAATACAATAAGAGTACTATGAAAATAAAATTAAAAATTAAAAATATAAATAACCCACTATAATAAGACCAGTAGAAACGTTATTTCTATGCGGTATTATGTTAGGCGTATAAAATTTCTGTTAAGAAAAATTATTTATTATACTGTATCAATAAAACATATACGCTAATATAAAATCGAATATTCGATGCGTATAAGTGTACTATAGCATTTTAGAAAGAGTGTAAAAAACTGAGTAGAATACATATACGATGTGTATATAACTATATAGGATAACGAAATGTAAATTATAATAATAATAGTACTATCGAATATAAAATAGATAAATTCATAAGTAAATAAATAACAAATTCAAAAAACGGGAAAACATATACGCTAATATAAAATCGAATATTCGATGCGTATAAGTGTACTGTAGCATTTTAGAAAGAGCGTAAAAAACTGAGTAGAATACATATACGATGTGTATATAACTATATAGGATAACGAAATGTAAATTATAATAACAATAGTACTATCGAATATAAAATAGATAAATTCATAAGTAAATAAATAACATATTCAAAATACGGGAAAACATATACGCTAATATAAAATCGAATATTCGATGCGTATAAGTGTACTATAGCATTTTAGAAAGAGCGTAAAAAACTGAGTAGAATACATATACGATGTGTATATAACTATATAGGATAACGAAATGTAAATTATAATAACAATAGTACTATCGAATATAAAATAGATAAATTCATAAGTAAATAAATAACATATTCAAAATACGGGAAAACATATACGCTAATATAAAATCGAATATTCGATGCGTATAAGTGTACTATAGCATTTTAGAAAGAGCGTAAAAAACTGAGTAGAATACATATACGATGTGTATATAACTATATAGGATAACGAAATGTAAATTATAATAACAATAGTACTATCGAATATAAAATAGATAAATTCATAAGTAAATAAATAACATATTCAAAATACGGGAAAACATATACGCTAATATAAAATCGAATATTCGATGCGTATAAGTGTACTATAGCATTTTAGAAAGAGCGTAAAAAACTGAGTAGAATACATATACGATGTGTATATAACTATATAGGATAACGAAATGTAAATTATAATAACAATAGTACTATCGAATATAAAATAGATAAATTCATAAGTAAATAAATAACATATTCAAAATACGGGAAAACATATACGCTAATATAAAATCGAATATTCGATGCGTATAAGTGTACTGTAGCATTTTAGAAAGAGTGTAAAAAACTGAGTAGAATACATATACGATGTGTATATAACTATATAGGATAACGAAATGTAAATTATAATAATAATAGTACTATCGAATATAAAATAGATAAATTCATAAGTAAATAAATAACAAATTCAAAAAACGGGAAAACATATACGCTAATATAAAATCGAATATTCGATGCGTATAAGTGTACTGTAGCATTTTAGAAAGAGCGTAAAAAACTGAGTAGAATACATATACGATGTGTATATAACTATATAGGATAACGAAATGTAAATTATAATAACAATAGTACTATCGAATATAAAATAGATAAATTCATAAGTAA
>CAXHSG010000254.1:67500-71124 GCA_964019155.1 Osedax fenrisi
AATCTTTACTCAATCGCTTGGCGACTGAGTGCGGATTACCCTCAACCAGTAAAATGCTCTACTCGAATTTTTCCATTTTTTACGATATACTCAAATAATGCTCAAAATTAAACAAACTAACTTTTTTTTGTAATTTAACATACTTGTGTATTTTTCTAAAAAAAAAATTTTTTATCTCGATTTACTTATATCAATATTTTAAATTAACAATGAAATATAATACATGTACAGGATACAAAAAAAATATATTTATTCAATTCCCATTAATTTAAAATATTTACAGATAAAATCAAAACCAGACACAAAAAAGACCAGAGAAACGTAATTTCTCTGCGGTCTTGTTCTACGCACATAATATATTCTGTAAATTTATTTATTAAAACGAAATATTGTATTATAAAATTGAATACTTAACGTACATATGTATTCTATAGCTCTATTGAAAAATCGTTTAAAACTAAGTAGAAACCATATATAATACTTGTATAACAATATAGTGTAACGAAATATAAAGTAATACAATAAGAGTACTATGAAAATAAAATTAAAAATTAAAAATATAAATAACCCACTATAATAAGACCAGTAGAAACGTTATTTCTATGCGGTATTATGTTAGGCGTATAAAATTTCTGTTAAGAAAAATTATTTATTATACTGTATCAATAAAACATATACGCTAATATAAAATCGAATATTCGATGCGTATAAGTGTACTATAGCATTTTAGAAAGAGTGTAAAAAACTGAGTAGAATACATATACGATGTGTATATAACTATATAGGATAACGAAATGTAAATTATAATAATAATAGTACTATCGAATATAAAATAGATAAATTCATAAGTAAATAAATAACAAATTCAAAAAACGGGAAAACATATACGCTAATATAAAATCGAATATTCGATGCGTATAAGTGTACTGTAGCATTTTAGAAAGAGCGTAAAAAACTGAGTAGAATACATATACGATGTGTATATAACTATATAGGATAACGAAATGTAAATTATAATAACAATAGTACTATCGAATATAAAATAGATAAATTCATAAGTAAATAAATAACATATTCAAAATACGGGAAAACATATACGCTAATATAAAATCGAATATTCGATGCGTATAAGTGTACTATAGCATTTTAGAAAGAGCGTAAAAAACTGAGTAGAATACATATACGATGTGTATATAACTATATAGGATAACGAAATGTAAATTATAATAACAATAGTACTATCGAATATAAAATAGATAAATTCATAAGTAAATAAATAACATATTCAAAATACGGGAAAACATATACGCTAATATAAAATCGAATATTCGATGCGTATAAGTGTACTATAGCATTTTAGAAAGAGCGTAAAAAACTGAGTAGAATACATATACGATGTGTATATAACTATATAGGATAACGAAATGTAAATTATAATAACAATAGTACTATCGAATATAAAATAGATAAATTCATAAGTAAATAAATAACATATTCAAAATACGGGAAAACATATACGCTAATATAAAATCGAATATTCGATGCGTATAAGTGTACTATAGCATTTTAGAAAGAGCGTAAAAAACTGAGTAGAATACATATACGATGTGTATATAACTATATAGGATAACGAAATGTAAATTATAATAACAATAGTACTATCGAATATAAAATAGATAAATTCATAAGTAAATAAATAACATATTCAAAATACGGGAAAACATATACGCTAATATAAAATCGAATATTCGATGCGTATAAGTGTACTGTAGCATTTTAGAAAGAGTGTAAAAAACTGAGTAGAATACATATACGATGTGTATATAACTATATAGGATAACGAAATGTAAATTATAATAATAATAGTACTATCGAATATAAAATAGATAAATTCATAAGTAAATAAATAACAAATTCAAAAAACGGGAAAACATATACGCTAATATAAAATCGAATATTCGATGCGTATAAGTGTACTGTAGCATTTTAGAAAGAGCGTAAAAAACTGAGTAGAATACATATACGATGTGTATATAACTATATAGGATAACGAAATGTAAATTATAATAACAATAGTACTATCGAATATAAAATAGATAAATTCATAAGTAAATAAATAACATATTCAAAATACGGGAAAACATATACGCTAATATAAAATCGAATATTCGATGCGTATAAGTGTACTATAGCATTTTAGAAAGAGCGTAAAAAACTGAGTAGAATACATATACGATGTGTATATAACTATATAGGATAACGAAATGTAAATTATAAGAATAAGAGAACTATCGAAAAAATATTGTAAACTATATAAATTTCTATAAATAGTATAATATATTCAAATTTAATAACTAGTGGTATAGCGTAGTGGTACAGCTAATGACTCGTAATTAGAAGGTAACGAGTTCAAATCTAGCTGAATATATTTTTTTTAAATTCGTAATTATATATATAATATATTTTATTAATCGCGTCAACTGCGGGGGTAGAAATAAACTACTTAATAGTACAATAACGAAATTATACTCTATCGTTTTCAGAACTAAATATTTTCGAATTCATACTCTACCGTTTTCAGAACTAAATATTTTCGAATTCATACTCTACCGTTTTCTATACTAACCATATTCGAATTCATACTCTACCGTTTTCTATACTAACCATATTCGAATTCATACTCTACCGTTTTCTATACTAACCATATTCGAATTCATACTCTACCGTTTTCTATACTAACCATATTCGAATTCATACTCTACCGTTTTCTATACTAACCATATTCGAATTCATACTCTACCGTTTTCTATACTAACCATATTCGAATTCATACTCTACCGTTTTCTATACTAACCATATTCGAATTCATACTCTACCGTTTTTCTATACTAACCATATTCGAATTCATACTCTACCGTTTTCTATACTAACCATATTCGAATTCATACTCTACCGTTTTCTATACTAACCATATTCGAATTCATACTCTACCGTTTTCTATACTAACCATATTCGAATTCATACTCTGCCGTTTTCCCCAGCCATAATTTCGGATACATACTCTGCCGTTTTACAAGCCTGTATTTTTGGAATCATACTCTGCCGTTTTCCCAGCCATAATTTCGGATACATACTCTGCCGTTTTACAAGCCTGTATTTTTGGAATCATACTCTGCCGTTTTCCTAGCCATAATTTCGGATACATACTCTGCCGTTTTACAAGCCTGTATTTTTGGAATCATACTCTGCCGTTTTCCCAGCCATAATTTCGGATACATACTCTGCCGTTTTACAAGCCCCATGAATAACAAAAATCCAATGAAATCACGGCAAAAAAAAAAACCGTAAAACATTGAATTTTTTTTGAATGAGTTAGTCTAAGCTAACAAATCACCGAGTCAAAGGAAAAGTCTCAATAGATCGCAGTGTGGCGGCTGCTCTACTAAGTACGACCCCTCGACTCAGACCAAAGTCGTATACGATTGATTTTGTACCCTGACGTTGTACGGAAATGATAGGAAGAGACGACCGAGTACGTATTCGTACTCGGAGAGAGTCAATAATTGCGGCCTTTTCACGGGCCACGCCGAAACGGACGAAAGCCTATATCGTTGCCCCTTAGTC
>CAXHSG010000255.1:5000-7500 GCA_964019155.1 Osedax fenrisi
GAATCAGTATACTACTAATAGGATATTATTAATTAGTATACTATTAATTATATAATAATAAATTATTACATTGTATCATTAATGAAATACAATAAGTAATCACTGTATATATATTTATATATATATATATATATATATTAATTAACTTTTAATTAACACGATTTGTTACAAAATAAATTTATTAACTAATGGTGTTGCTTCAGAATACACTATTTAGCATTAATATATATATATATAGATACGATTTCATATCTTCGTAAATATTATTATAATAATGTATTGAATAAATATATATTTATATAATAAATAATATTTTAAATTATATATTACATTAATATTTTGAGAATCCAATATGTCATTTACAGTATATATTGTAGAATCCTTAAGGATTAAAAAAAATACATAATAATTATATAATTTTATAATTATCTTTATAGTGTATAGATATATATATATATATATATATATATATATATCTATATATATATATACACTATAAAGATATTGTAGAATCTTTAAGGATTAAAAAAAATACATAATAATTATATAATTTTATAAGTATATTTATATATAGTTTAATATAGTTATATATATAATAGTTTCTTCTTCAGATCTCTACAATCTCGCGGATCTTATATATATATATATATATATATATATATATATATATATATATATATATATATATATATATATTATGCATCAGATACAATAACATGGAAATTAATTGCAATTAAGTGTGAATATACAGTCTAGAGAATGTTTACATAGGCGCATTGTATTGTATAATATATATATATATATATATATATATATATATAATATATTTATATATATTTATTATATATATATATATATATATATAATATATTTATATATATATATTACTACTACTACTACTACTACTACTACTACTACTACTACTACTACTACTACTACTACTACTACTACTACTACTACTACTACTACTACTACTACTACTACTACTACTACTACTACTACTACTACTACTACTACTACTACTACTACTACTACTACTACTACTACTACTACTACTACTACTACTACTACTACTACTACTACTACTACTACTACTACTACTACTACTACTACTACTACTACTACTACTACTACTACTACTACTACTACTACTACTACTACTACTACTACTACTACTACTACTACTACTACTACTACTACTACTACTACTACTACTACTACTACTACTACTACTACTACTACTACTACTACTACTACTACTACTACTACTACTACTACTACTACTACTACTACTACTACTACTACTACTACTACTACTACTACTACTACTACTACTACTACTACTACTACTACTACTACTACTACTACTACTACTACTACTACTACTACTACTACTACTACTACTACTACTACTACTACTACTACTACTACTACTACTACTACTACTACTACTACTACTACTACTACTACTACTACTACTACTACTACTACTACTACTACTACTACTACTACTACTACTACTACTACTACTACTACTACTACTACTACTACTACTACTACTACTACTACTACTACTACTACTACTACTACTACTACTACTACTACTACTACTACTACTACTACTACTACTACTACTACTACTACTACTACTACCACTACTACTACTACTACTACTACTACTACTACTACTACTACTACTACTACTACTACTACTACTACTACTACCACTACTACTACTACTACTATTACAACACTAATACTACTACTACTACTACTACTAATATTTTAGAATCCAATATGTAATTTACAGTATATATTGTAGAATCCTTAAGGATAAAAAAAAATACATAAAAAATATATAATTTGATAAGTATCTTTATAGTATCTTTATAGTATATATATATATATATATATAGATATATATATATATATAACTAATAACTATTAATTAACACGATTTGTTACAAAATAAATTTATTAACTAATGGCGTTGCTTCAGAATACACTATTTAGCGTTAATATTTATATAGATACGATTTCATATCTTACTAAATATTATTATAATAATGTATTGAATAAATATATATATATATATATATTTATATAATAAATAATATTTTAAATTATGTATTACATTAATATTTGAGATTCCAATATGTCATTTACAAAATTACAAAATAATATTAATAGGATATTATTAATTACATATATTATTAAATACATAATTAATTAGTATAGTAGTAATTAGTATAATATTAATTAGTATAATATTAATTAGTAAAGTATTAATTAGTATAATATGAATCAGTATACTACTAATAGGATATTATTAATTAGTATACTATTAATTATATAATAATAAATTATTACATTGTATCATTAATGAAATACAATAAGTAATCACTGTATATATATTTATATATATATATATATATATATTAATTAACTTTTAATTAACACGATTTGTTACAAAATAAATTTATTAACTAATGGTGTTGCT
>CAXHSG010000255.1:12500-20000 GCA_964019155.1 Osedax fenrisi
AATTTCGCGAAATGATTCTATAGACATGATTAGAATACTAAAATCGAAATTACGCGTAATTCTTGGAACCTTACAAATTTTAGATGGATATGATGGAAATAAAATACAAATGTCAAGAATTAAAGCATGCAATATAAATGTTTTTTTTAAAAAATTATATGATTCTAATTATAAGGGCTCTGGTGTTGATAATTACATCAGAGCCCTTAAATTATTTTTAAATTACGCCATAGGGCAAAGCAATTTTGAGGAGGATATTATATCAGAGATGAAAAAAATTGAAGATAAATTGGTTATGGTAAAAAAAGGGGCCACAAAACAAATGAACAAAGATTCTTCAGACAAGTCATTTTCAAATTTAAATAATAAGGAAGATAGTTTGAAAGACATTCAAAAAATATTAGGTGATTGTGAATTATTAGATAAAATTAAAAAAATTTTAGAAAAAATTGATTGCAAAAAAAACATATTGCCAGATGAATATATTTTATTGATACAATATATATTTGCAGTTATTGTATTATCAAAATATCAGAGACCTGGGGTAATATCCAATATGCAATTAAGTGAAGTATTCAATTCCCAGGTCTCTGGAAATTATACATGCATATCTGTAAAAGATCACAAAACAGGTACCAAATATCCTGCAGTAATTCCATTCAATGCATTTGAAATAAAATTAATAGAATCGTATACCAAAATAAGACCAACCTCGAATAACCCGACATTCTTTTTAAGAATGTCGGGTAATAAATTTACCCATGTGGGTAAAGAAATCAACAGACTTCAGACGAAATATAAATACAAAAATTATACATCGTCTGATGTGAGAAAAGCAGTTGAAACGGTTGCGAGTAAATCGTATTCAGAGACCGACCCAAGAAGAGAAATAATCTGCGATTTACTAACGCATACCGTTTCAACTGCTAAATCAAATTACGTCAAACATAGCATTGCCAAATATGTCAATGCTATTGAATTAATAAATAATGCCGGATCTCCCGAAGAAATGATTCCCGAAGAAATACCACAGGAACAAGAGGTAAATGAAGAAATAATTACTGAAATAAATGAATATAATAGAGAGGACCTCTACAAAAAATTTCGAGAGGAATTTCCCATCAACAATTATACTAAAAATACTATTGAAGACTGGTTTATGAAAATCAATTATATTCCAAATGAAGATGAGAAATTAAAAGCAATAAAACGAATACAGACCAGAATAAATTCAGAAGTGATAAAAGACAACTTAATAATACATATTAAAACACTAAAAACTAAACCCTGTGATAAAGAAATAGATGATATTTTAATAAAATATAAACACAAAAATATAAAACGAAAAATAATACATGAACTATATGAAGAGTATGGTACAAAAAAACGAGTAAAGAAAATAAAATCTGGTAAAGAATTGTACACTAAATTAATAGAAAAAGATGAATGGGATAGAATAATTGTTAAAGAAATCGGTACTATGGGTACTTCAGTTATTGCATTTGCAAATATAAAAGAGGGAGAGATAATATGCAGATATCCTGGAAAAATTCGATCAGGAAAGAAAGCATTAAATTATATAAGAAAAACCGAGTCTGATGAGACTATAAATACATCATTTTTGTTTTTATTCAAGTATGATGGAAGACAATATGCGATCGATGCTATTAAATCATGTATTTCTGAAAAAGGTAAACACATCAACCATTCGTCCAAATTTCCCAATATAATTCCATTTATATATATATATGAAAATTCGCCGGTAATATTATTTAAAGCTAATAAGGATATTATCATTGGATCCGAAATTCTGTTTGATTACGGAGATAAGAGGAAAAATACTCCCGAGTGGATGGCTTTAACTTAATGGTTATTAATTAATTATTTATTAAATATTATTTATAATATTTATTAATAATAAATAATTATTCATGAATCTTAACATACTTAAATATAGTATATTATTCATATATTATACATCGACATCATTATATATATATATATATATATATATATATATATATATATATATATCAAATTTACAATATAATATAATATATATATATTTATATATATTTATATATATATATATATATATATATATATTTATTCTTCAATATAATTTAAAAAAATTTAAAATTCAATATTATTATTTCAGTTCATCGGACCTCGGATTTTATTCATCGTCATCGAACATTGGACATCGTCATCATAATTGGTCAATGTCATTGGATATTCGTCTATGTACCAACGCCGACCTTTGTTTTCATCCTTTTTATATAATTGTAAATAAACGATAAAACTGAATATAATATATCTTATTTAATAAATACCATAAATAAATTAAATGAATAATTAGTATTTATAGCTTATCAATACTATACATTTTTATTTCATGACAATGTCCAAATAATTGATATTGAACTTTCGATAACATCAGCAATACATTATTATATTAGCTGACAAAATAAATACCAGTATATATTAAATTATGATTATAAAATAAA
Organism: Osedax fenrisi; assembly: GCA_964019155.1. Lineage (NCBI taxonomy): Eukaryota > Metazoa > Annelida > Polychaeta > Sabellida > Siboglinidae > Osedax > Osedax fenrisi. The sequence goes on from CAXHSG010000255.1 coordinate 15,008, forward strand.
TAATAAATTGGGTATTCAATTAGTTATATCACTTTATTATATTTTCCCTTGAATTTTCTATAACATCTGAAATATACTATTATTAGCTAACGTTATTAATAAAAATTAATAACAAATTAATAACAGTATAACTTAAATAATGGTTTAAATAATATAAATGAATAAAATTATAAATTAAAGATTTTATATCTCTATGTTTTCACATTAATATCTATATAAAGAATACGATTTCATATCTTCATAAATATTATTATAATAATTTATATAATATGTATATATATAATAAATAATATTTTAAATTATTTATTACATTAATATTTTGAGAATCCCATATATCATTTAAAGTATCATTTACTAATTAGATTATTTATTATATTAATTTTTGAGAATCCAATATGTCATTTACAGTATATACTGCAGAATCTTTAAGGATTACAAAATAATACACAATAATTATATAATTTGATTATTTATTACATAAATATTTTGAGAATCAAATATTTTATTTACTTGGCGTTGCTTCAGAATACAATATTTCACATTAATATCTATATAAATATACGATTTCATATCTTCATAAATATTATTATAATAATTATAAAATCATAAATAATATTTTAAATTATTTATTTCATTAATATTTTGAGAATCCCATATGTTAATTACAATATATACTGCAGAATCCTTAAGGATTAAAAAAATACATAATAATTATATAATTTTATAAGTATATTTATAGTATATATATATATATATAAATATACATAATATATTATTTAGTTTAGTAATCTGTATACTTATATAATTAAGGTTATAGTATAATAATAAATTATTGCATTGGTATTATTATTAATGACATACAATAAATAATCACGCTATATATATTAATTAACTTTTAATTTACACGATTTGTTACAAAATAAATTTATTAACTAATGGCATTGCTTCAGAATATACTATTTTACATTGATATCTATATAAAGATACGATTTAATAACTTAGTAAAAATTATAATAATTTATTAAATGTATATTCATAATAAATAATGTTTTAAATTATTTATTACAATAATATTTTGAGAATCCAATATATCATTTACAATATATACTCCATAATCCTTAAAGATTAAAAAATAATACACAATAATTATATAATTTGATTATTTATTACATAAATATTTTATTTACTTGGCGTGGCTTCAGAATACACTATTTCACATTAATATCTATATAAATATACGATTTCAATCTTCATAAATATTATTATAATAATTTATTAAATGTATATTTATTATAAATAATATTTTAAATTATTTATTACATTAATATTTTGAGAATCCAATATGTCATTTACAGTATATACTGCAGAATCCTTCAGGATGAAAAAAATACATAATAATTATATAATTTTATAAGTATCTTTATAGTATATATATATATATATATATATATATATATACATAATATATTATTTAGTTTGGTAATCTGTATACTTATATAATTAAGGTTTTAGTATAATGATACATTATAAATATAAATATACGATTTCATATCTTCATAAATATTATTATAATAATTAAATTATATATGTATATATATAGTAAATAATATTTTAAATTATTTATTACATTCATATTTTGAGAATCCTATATGTCATTTACAGTATATACTGCAGAATCCTTCAGGATGAAAAAAAATACATAATAATTATATAATTTGATTTTTATTATATTAATATTTTGAGAATTCAATATGTCATTTACAGTATATACTGCAGAATCCTTCAGGATGAAAAAAAATACATAATAATTATATAATTTTATAAGTATCTTTATAGTATATATATATATATATATATACATAATATATTATATAGTTTGGTAATCTGTATACTTATATAATTAAGGTTTTAGCATAATGATACATTATAAATATAAATATACGATTTCATATCTTTATAAATATTATTATAATAATTAAATTATATATGTATATATATAATAAATAATATTTTAAATTATATATTACATTCATATTTTGAGAATCCCATATGTCATTTACAGTATATACTGCAGAATCCTTAAGGATTACAAAATAATACACAATAATTATATAATATGATTATTTATTATATTAATATTTTGAGAATCCAATATGTCATTTACAGTATATACTGCAGAATCCTTCAGGATGAAAAAAAATACACAATAATTATATAATTTTATAAGTATCTTTATAGTATATATATATATATATATATATATATATATACATAATATATTATTTAGTTTGGTAATCTGTATACTTATATAATTAAGGTTTTAGTATAATGATACATTATAAATATAAATATACGATTTCATATCTTCATAAATATTATTATAATTATTAAATTATATATGTATATATATAGTAAATAATATTTTAAATTATTTATTACATTCATATTTTGAGAATCCCATATGTCATTTACAGTATATACTGCAGAATCCTTAAGGATTACAAAATAATACAATATAAATATAAATATACGATTTCATATCTTCATAAATATTATTATAATTATTAAATTATATATGTATATATATAGTAAATAATATTTTAAATTATTTATTACATTCATATTTTGAGAATCCCATATGTAATTTACAGTATATACTGCAGAATCCTTCAGGATGAAAAAAAATACATAATAATTATATAATTTGATTTTTATTATATTAATATTTTGAGAATTCAATATGTCATTTACAGTATATACTGCAGAATCCTTCAGGATGAAAAAAAATACATAATAATTATATAATTTGATTTTTATTATATTAATATTTTGAGAATTCAATATGTCATTTACAGTATATACTGCAGAATCCTTCAGGATGAAAAAAAATACATAATAATTATATAATTTTATAAGTATCTTTATAGTATATATATATATATATATATACATAATATATTATATAGTTTGGTAATCTGTATACTTATATAATTAAGGTTTTAGCATAATGATACATTATAAATATAAATATACGATTTCATATCTTTATAAATATTATTATAATAATTAAATTATATATGTATATATATAATAAATAATATTTTAAATTATATATTACATTCATATTTTGAGAATCCCATATGTCATTTACAGTATATACTGCAGAATCCTTCAGGATGAAAAAAAATACATAATAATTATATAATTTGATTTTTATTATATTAATATTTTGAGAATTCAATATGTCATTTACAGTATATACTGCAGAATCCTTCAGGATGAAAAAAAATACATAATAATTATATAATTTTATAAGTATCTTTATAGTATATATATATATATATATATATATACATAATATATTATATAGTTTGGTAATCTGTATACTTATATAATTAAGGTTTTAGCATAATGATACATTATAAATATAAATATACGATTTCATATCTTTATAAATATTATTATAATAATTAAATTATATATGTATATATATAATAAATAATATTTTAAATTATATATTACATTCATATTTTGAGAATCCCATATGTCATTTACAGTATATACTGCAGAATCCTTAAGGATTACAAAATAATACACAATAATTATATAATATGATTATTTATTATATTAATATTTTGAGAATCCAATATGTCATTTACAGTATATACTGCAGAATCCTTCAGGATGAAAAAAAATACACAATAATTATATAATTTTATAAGTATCTTTATAGTATATATATATATATATATATATATATATATATATACATAATATATTATTTAGTTTGGTAATCTGTATACTTATATAATTAAGGTTTTAGTATAATGATACATTATAAATATAAATATACGATTTCATATCTTCATAAATATTATTATAATTATTAAATTATATATGTATATATACAGTAAATAATATTTTAAATTATTTATTACATTCATATTTTGAGAATCCCATATGTCATTTACAGTATATACTGCAGAATCCTTAAGGATTACAAAATAATACAATATAAATATAAATATACGATTTCATATCTTCATAAATATTATTATAATTATTAAATTATATATGTATATTTATAGTAAATAATATTTTAAATTATTTATTATATTCATATTTTGAGAATCCCATATGTCATTTACAGTATATACTGCAGAATCCTTAAGGATTACAAAATAATACACAATAATTATATAATATGATTATTTATTATATTAATATTTTGAGAATCCAATATGTCATTTACAGTATATACTGCAGAATCCTTCAGGATGAAAAAAAATACACAATAATTATATAATTTTATAAGTATCTTTATAGTATATATATATATATATATATATATATATATATACATAATATATTATATAGTTTGGTAATCTGTATACTTATATAATTAAGGTTTTAGTATAATGATACATTATAAATATAAATATACGATTTCATATCTTTATAAATATTATTATAATAATTAAATTATATATGTATATATATAATAAATAATATTTTAAATTATTTATTACATTCATATTTTGAGAATACCATATGTCATTTACAGTATATACTGCAGAATCCTTAAGGATTACAAAATAATACACAATAATTATATAATATGATTATTTATTATATTAATATTTTGAGAATCCAATATGTCATTTACAGTATATACTGCAGAATCCTTCAGGATGAAAAAAAATACACAATAATTATATAATTTTATAAGTATCTTTATAGTATATATATATATATATATATATATATATATACATAATATATTATTTAGTTTGGTAATCTGTATACTTATATAATTAAGGTTTTAGTATAATGATACATTATAAGTCTGGGGTCGATGGCTCAGTGGGACAACCAAAAGCTAGTAAGCCAGAGGTCCCTGGTTCGACTCCAGGCAGTTCTTGATTTTCTCTTGTGTTTATAAAGAACTTAATAAACGATAAATCAAAACACAAGAAAAAAAATGTTACTATTT
>CAXHSG010000255.1:22500-25000 GCA_964019155.1 Osedax fenrisi
TGTAATATCAACATTTTTGGAAAAATAAAATCGCTCTAACTTATAAATCCTGCGATTATATTTGATAATTTTAACAAAACTTGTAGATTAGTTAATAATAAAGTTTACGTATAAAAATTTAATATATATTATTGACTGGTTTAAGAGATAATTAAAGTTTAGTTTTTAATATTTTCGTAATTTCTAATTTTTTTGGAAAAATAAAATCGCTCTAACTCATAAATCCGGCGATTATATTTGATAATTTTAACACAACTCGTAGATTAGTTAATAATAAAGTTTAAGTATAAAAATTCAAAATATATTATTCACGGGTTTAAGAGATAATTAAAGTTTAGTTTTTAATATTTTCGTAATTTCTAATTTTGTTGGAAAAATAAAATCGCTCTAACTCATAAATCCGGCGATTATATTTGATAATTTTAACACAACTGGTAGATTAGTTAATATTAAAGTTTAAGTAATAAAGATTAAAATATATTATTCACGCGTTAAAGAGATAATTAAAGTTTAGTTTTCAATAATTTTTTAATATCAACATTTTTGGAAAAATAAAATACCTATAACTCATAAATCCAGCGATTATATTTGATAATTTTAACACAACTGGTAGATTAGTTAATAGTAAAGTTTACCTATACAAAATTAAAATATATTATTCACGCGTTAAAGAGATAATTAAAGTTTAGTTTTCAATATTTTTTTAATTTCAACATTTTTGGAAAAATAAAATGTCTATAACTCATAAATCCTGTTATTATATTTGATAATTTTAACAAAACTTGTAGATTAGTTAATAATAAAGTTTACGTATAAAAATTTAAAATATATTATTCACGCGTTAAAGAGATAATTAAAGTTTAGTTTTCAATATTTTTTTAATTTCAACATTTTTGGAAAAATAAAATGTCTATAACTCATAAATCCTGTTATTATATTTGATAATTTTAACACAACTGGTAGATTTGTTAATAATAGAGTTTAGGTATAAAAAAATAATATATATTATTGACTGGTTTAAGAGATAATTAAAGTTTAGTTTTTAATATTTTCGTAATTTCTAATTTTTTTGGAAAAATAAAATCGCTCTAACTCATAAATCCGGCGATTATATTTGATAATTTTAACACAACTCGTAGATTAGTTAATATTAAAGTTTACGTATACAAAATTAAAATATATTATTCACGCGTTAAAGAGATAATTAAAGTTTAGTTTTCAATATTTTTTTAATTTCAACATTTTTGGAAAAATAAAATGTCTATAACTCATAAATCCTGTTATTATATTTGATAATTTTAACACAACTGGTAGATTTGTTAATATTAAAGTTTATGTATACAAAATTAAAATATATTATTCACGCGTTAAAGAGATAATTAAAGTTTAGTTTTTAATATTTTCGTAATTTCTAATTTTGTTGGAAAAATAAAATCGCTCTAACTCATAAATCCGGCGATTATATTTGATAATTTTAACACAACTGGTAGATTAGTTAATATTAAAGTTTAAGTAATAAAGATTAAAATATATTATTCACGCGTTAAAGAGATAATTAAAGTTTAGTTTTCAATAATTTTTTAATATCAACATTTTTGGAAAAATAAAATACCTATAACTCATAAATCCAGCGATTATATTTGATAATTTTAACACAACTGGTAGATTAGTTAATAGTAAAGTTTACCTATACAAAATTAAAATATATTATTCACGCGTTAAAGAGATAATTAAAGTTTAGTTTTCAATATTTTTTTAATTTCAACATTTTTGGAAAAATAAAATGTCTATAACTCATAAATCCTGTTATTATATTTGATAATTTTAACAAAACTTGTTGATTAGTTAATAATAAAGTTTACGTATAAAAATTTAAAATATATTATTCACGGGTTAAAGAGATAATTAAAGTTTAGTTTTCAATATTTTTTTAATATCAACATTTTTGGAAAAATAAAATACCTATAACTCATAAATCCAGCGATTATATTTGATAATTTTAACACAACTGGTAGATTAGTTAATATTAAAGTTTACGTATACAAAATTAAAATATATTATTCACGCGTTAAAGAGATAATTAAAGTTTAGTTTTCAATATTTTTTTAATTTCAACATTTTTGGAAAAATAAAATGTCTATAACTCATAAATCCTGTTATTATATTTGATAATTTTAACACAACTGGTAGATTTGTTAATAATAGAGTTTAGGTATAAAAAATTAATATATATTATTGACTGGTTTAAGAGATAATTAAAGTTTAGTTTTTAATATTTTCGTAATTTCTAATTTTTTTGGAAAAATAAAATTGCTCTAACTCATAAATCCGGCGATTATATTTGATAATTTTAACACAACTGGTAGATTAGTTAATATTAAAGTTTAAGTAATAAAAATTAAAATATATTATTCACGCGTTAAAGAGATAATTAAAGTTTAGTTTTCAATAATTTTGTAATATCAACATTTTTGGAAAAATAAAATATCTATAACTCATA
>CAXHSG010000255.1:47284-57284 GCA_964019155.1 Osedax fenrisi
AATTCATAAGTAAATAAATAACATATTCAAAAAACGGGAAAACATATACGCTAATATAAAATCGAATATTCGATGCGTATAAGTGTACTATAGCATTTTAGAAAGAGCGTAAAAAACTGAGTAGAATACATATACGATGTGTATATAACTATATAGGATAACGAAATGTAAATTATAATAACAATAGTACTATCGAATATAAAATAGATAAATTCATAAGTAAATAAATAACATATTCAAAATACGGGAAAACATATACGCTAATATAAAATCGAATATTCGATGCGTATAAGTGTACTATAGCATTTTAGAAAGAGCGTAAAAAACTGAGTAGAATACATATACGATGTGTATATAACTATATAGGATAACGAAATGTAAATTATAATAACAATAGTACTATCGAATATAGAATAGATAAATTCATAAGTAAATAAATAACATATTCAAAAAACGGGAAAACATATACGCTAATATAAAATCGAATATTCGATGCGTATAAGTGTACTATAGCATTTTAGAAAGAGCGTAAAAAACTGAGTAGAATACATATACGATGTGTATATAACTATATAGGATAACGAAATGTAAATTATAATAACAATAGTACTATCGAATATAGAATAGATAAATTCATAAGTAAATAAATAACATATTCAAAAAACGGGAAAACATATACGCTAATATAAAATCGAATATTCGATGCGTATAAGTGTACTATAGCATTTTAGAAAGAGCGTAAAAAACTGAGTAGAATACATATACGATGTGTATATAACTATATAGGATAACGAAATGTAAATTATAATAACAATAGTACTATCGAATATAGAATAGATAAATTCATAAGTAAATAAATAACATATTCAAAAAACGGGAAAACATATACGCTAATATAAAATCGAATATTCGATGCGTATAAGTGTACTATAGCATTTTAGAAAGAGCGTAAAAAACTGAGTAGAATACATATACGATGTGTATATAACTATATAGGATAACGAAATGTAAATTATAATAACAATAGTACTATCGAATATAGAATAGATAAATTCATAAGTAAATAAATAACATATTCAAAAAACGGGAAAACATATACGCTAATATAAAATCGAATATTCGATGCGTATAAGTGTACTATAGCATTTTAGAAAGAGCGTAAAAAACTGAGTAGAATACATATACGATGTGTATATAACTATATAGGATAACGAAATGTAAATTATAAGAATAAGAGAACTATCGAAAAAATATTGTAAACTATATAAATTTCTATAAATAGTATAATATATTCAAATTTAATAACTAGTGATATAGCGTAGTGGTACAGCTAATGACTCGTAATTAGAAGGTAACGAGTTCAAATCTAGTTGAATATATTTTTTTTAAATTCGTAATTATATATATAATATATTTTATTACTCGCGTCAACTGCGGGGGTAGAAATAAACTACTTAATAGTACAATAACGAAATTATACTCTATCGTTTTCAGAACTAAATATTTTCGAATTCATACTCTACCGTTTTCAGAACTAAATATTTTCGAATTCATACTCTACCGTTTTCAGAACTAAATATTTTCGAATTCATACTCTACCGTTTTCAGAACTAAATATTTTCGAATTCATACTCTACCGTTTTCTATACTAACCATATTCGAATTCATACTCTACCGTTTTCTATACTAACCATATTCGAATTCATACTCTGCCGTTTTCTATACTAACCATATTCGAATTCATACTCTGCCGTTTTCCCAGCCATAATTTCGGATACATACTCTGCCGTTTTACAAGCCTGTATTTTTGGAATCATACTCTGCCGTTTTCCCAGCCATAATTTCGGATACATACTCTGCCGTTTTACAAGCCTGTATTTTTGGAATCATACTCTGCCGTTTTCCCAGCCATAATTTCGGATACATACTCTGCCGTTTTACCAGCCTGTATTTTTGGAATCATACTCTGCCGTTTTCCCAGCCATAATTTCGGATACATACTCTGCCGTTTTACAAGCCTGTATTTTTGGAATCATACTCTGCCGTTTTCCCAGCCATAATTTCGGATACATACTCTGCCGTTTTACAAGCCCCATGAATAACAAAAATCCAATGAAATCACGGCAAAAAAAAAAACCGTAAAACATTGAATTTTTTTTGAATGAGTTAGTCTAAGCTAACAAATCACCGAGTCAAAGGAAAAGTCTCAATAGATCGCAGTGTGGCGGCTGCTCTACTAAGTACGACCCCTCGACTCAGACCAAAGTCGTATACGATTGATTTTGTACCCTGACGTTGTACGGAAATGATAGGAAGAGACGACCGAGTACGTATTCGTACTCGGAGAGAGTCAATAATTGCGGCCTTTTCACGGGCCACGCCGAAAACGGACGAAAGCCTATATCGTTGCCCCTTAGTCACAAGGCACGATGAGTATCATAACAAATTTGGGCGGGATTCTGACTTAGAGGCGTTCAGTCTACAGTATATACTGCATATTTTTACAGTATATACTGTAGCCTTTTTTGTAAATTTCGAATAAAACACATTTTAAACAGATATCATCTAATATATAATAAACACATATTAGATACTATATTACCTATCTATAGGTAGTCGTAAAAAAATGTTTTTCGACCAAATTGATAAAACATAGGTTTCTACAATATATACTGTAAGCCTCGAATTGGAGCCCATTACAGTATATACTGTATTGAATGAGCCCATTTTTTTAAATATATTATAAACATAACAATTACCATACCAATGGAGTTAGAAACTATAGTATATATTAATACTTGTATCCAGTATAGCATATTATATATAAACAAATATTATTTTTTAACTTACACTAAAAAAAAAAATTAAAAAAAAAAAAATCTGTATGCAGTATATACTGTATAGAATTCCATGGGCAGACAGTATATACTGTAAGATTCTCATATATATATATATATATATATTATTTTACTCTAGTATACTATTTCATTTAAATACTATATAATAATCATAATTACTTTATATATATATTATTAATTAATTAATATTATTTAAATATAAATATTAATTAATAAATATAATTATTTAAAATAAATTAAAAAATTAATTCAATATATTTTATTACATAGCCTATACTTCGCTAGAGAGGAATTGTGCTAATCGTTATTAATCCTTTCATGCGCATCACTAATTATATTACGAGGAATTTAGATACTTAAGAATAGTAATATAAAATACAACCGTTTTCCCGCGCTTGGTTGAATATTTCTCTTTGATAAATAAAATTAGAAATTTTTTAAATGAATAACCCACTCTAAATAGACAAAAAACTGAGTAGAAAGCATATACGATATGCAAATAAACAGTGTACGATAAAGTTTTAGAAATATCGTAAAAACTGATTAGAAAGCATGTACGATATGTATATGACTATGTAGTGTAACCAAATGTAAATTATAATAATAAGAGTACTATCTAACATATAAATACACAAATTCATAAGTAAATAAATAACATATTCAATAACATAGCCTATACTTCGCTAGAGAGGAATTGTGCTAATCGTTATTAATCCTTTCATGCGCATCACTAATTATATTACGAGGAATTTAGATACTTAAGAATAGTAATATAAAATACAACCGTTTTCCCGCGCTTGGTTGAATATTTCACTTTGATAAATAAAATTAGAAATTTTTTAAATGAATAACCCACTCTAAATAGACAAAAAACTGAGTAGAAAGCATATACGATATGTATATGACTATGTAGTGTAACGAAATGTAAATTATAATAACAATAGAACTATCTAACATATAAATACAAAATATGTCATTTACAGTATATACTGCAGAATCTTTAAGCATTAAAAAATAATACATAATAATTATATAATTTGATTATTTATTATATTAATATTTTGAGAATCCAATATGTCATTTACAGTATATACTGCAGAATCCTTAAGGATTACAAAATAATACACAATAATTATATAATATGATTATTTATTATATTAATATTTTGAGAATCCAATATGTCATTTACAGTATATACTGCAGAATCCTTCAGGATGAAAAATACACAATAATTATATAATTTTATAAGTATCTTTATAGTATATATATATATATATACATAATATATTATTTAGTTTGGTAATCTGTATACTTATATAATTAAGGTTTAGTATAATGATACATTATAAATATAAATATACGATTTCATATCTTCATAAATATTATTATAATTATTAAATTATATATGTATATATATAGTAAATAATATTTTAAATTATTTATTACATTCATATTTTGAGAATCCCATATGTCATTTACAGTATATACTGCAGAATCCTTAAGGAATACAAAATAATACACAATAATTATATAATATGATTATTTATTATATTAATATTTTGAGAATCCAATATGTCATTTACAGTATATACTGCAGAATCCTTCAGGATGAAAAAAAATACACAATAATTATATAATTTTATAAGTATCTTTATAGTATATATATATATATATATATATACATAATATATTATTTAGTTTGGTAATCTGTATACTTATATAATTAAGGTTTTAGTATAATGATACATTATAAATATAAATATACGATTTCATATCTTCATAAATATTATTATAATAATTAAATTATATATGTATATATATAGTAAATAATATTTTAAATTATTTATTACATTCATATTTTGAGAATCCCATATGTCATTTACAGTATATACTGCAGAATCCTTCAGGATGAAAAAAAATACATACTAGTTATATAATTTTATAATTATCTTTATAGTGTATTTTTATAATATAAATATATTTATAGATTTCGTATCAACTTTATACAATTAATTATATACTTGTAAACGAGTTTTCGTTTATACTATATATATAATATATATAAAGATATGATTTAATAACTTTGTAAAAATTATAATACTTTATTAAATGTATATTTATTATAAATAATATTTTAAATTATATATTACATTAATATTTTGAGGATCCAATATCTCATTTACAGTATATACTGCAGAATCCTTAAGGATTACAAAATAATACACAATAATTATATAATTTGGTTATTTAATAAATAAATATTTAGAGAATCAATTATGTTATTTACATGGCGTTGCTTCAGAATACATATTGCACATTAATATATATATATATATATATATATATATATATATATATATAAATATACGATTTCATATCTTCGTAAAAATTATTATAATAAAGAATATATGAATAGTATATATAATACATAATATACAATGAATATTCGATTTTATATTAGCGTATATGTTTTCCCATTTTTTGAGTATGTTATTTATTTACTTATGAATTTATGTATTTATATATTCGATAGTACTATTGTTATTATAATTTACATTTCGTTATCCTATATACTTATATACATATCGTATATGATTTCTACTCAGTTTTTTACGCTCTTTCTAAAATGCTATCGTACACTTATACGCATCGAATATTCGATTTTATATTAGCGTATATCTTTTCTAGTTTTTTGAATATATTATTTATTTACTTATGAATTTATGTATTTATATATTCGATAGTACTATTGTTATTATAATTTACATTTCGTTATCCTATCTAGTTATATACATATCGTATATGATTTCTACTCAGTTTTTTACGCTCTTTCTAAAATGCTATCGTACACTTATATACAATGAATATTCGATTTTATATTAGCGTATATCTTTTCTCGATTTTTGAATATATTATTTATTTACTTATGAATTTATGTATTTATATATTCGATAGTACTATTGTTATTATAATTTACATTTCGTTATCCTATATACTTATATACATATCGTATATGATTTCTACTCAGTTTTTTACGCTCTTTCTAAAATGCTATCGTACACTTATACGCATCGAATATTCGATTTTATATTAGCGTATATGTTTTCCCATTTTTTGAGTATGTTATTTATTTACTTATGAATTTATGAATTTATATATTCGATAGTACTATTGTTATTATAATTTACATTTCGTTATCCTATATACTTATATACATATCGTATATGATTTCTACTCAGTTTTTTACGCTCATTCTAAAAATGCTATCGTACACTTATATACAATGAATATTCGATTTTATATTAGCGTATATCTTTTCTCGTTTTTTGAATATATTATTTATTTACTTATGAATTTATGTATTTATATATTCGATAGTACTATTGTTATTATAATTTACATTTCGTTATCCTATATAGTTATATACATATCGTATATGATTTCTACTCAGTTTGTTACGCTCTTTCTAAAATGCTATCGTACACTTATATACAATGAATATTCGATTTTATATTAGCATATATCTTTTCTCGTTTTTTGAATATATTATTTATTTACTTATGAATTTATGTATTTATATATTCGATAGTACTATTGTTATTATAATTTACATTTCGTTATCCTATATAGTTATATACATATCGTATATGATTTCTACTCAGTTTTTTACGCTCTTTCTAAAATGCTATCGTACACTTATATACAATGAATAATATTTTAAATTATTTATTATATTCATATTTTGAGAATCCCATATGTCATTTACAGTATATACTGCAGAATCCTTAAGGATTACAAAATAATACACAATAATTATATAATATGATTATTTATTATATTAATATTTTGAGAATCCAATATGTCATTTACAGTATATACTGCAGAATCCTTCAGGATGAAAAAAAATACACAATAATTATATAATTTTATAAGTATCTTTATAGTATATATATATATATATATATATACATAATATATTATATAGTTTGGTAATCTGTATACTTATATAATTAAGGTTTTAGTATAATGATACATTATAAATATAAATATACGATTTCATATCTTTATAAATATTATTATAATAATTAAATTATATATGTATATATATAATAAATAATATTTTAAATTATTTATTACATTCATATTTTGAGAATACCATATGTCATTTACAGTATATACTGCAGAATCCTTCAGGATGAAAAAAAATACACAATAATTATATAATTTTATAAGTATCTTTATAGTATATATATATATATATATATATATATATACATAATATATTATTTAGTTTGGTAATCTGTATACTTATATAATTAAGGTTTTAGTATAATGATACATTATAAATATAAATATACGATTTCATATCTTTATAAATATTATTATAATAATTAAATTATATATGTATATATATAATAAATAATATTTTAAATTATTTATTATATTCATATTTTGAGAATCCCATATGTCATTTACAGTATATACTGCAGAATCCTTAAGGATTACAAAATAATACACAATAATTATATAATATGATTATTTATTATATTAATATTTTGAGAATCCAATATGTCATTTACAGTATATACTGCAGAATCCTTCAGGATGAAAAAAAATACACAATAATTATATAATTTTATAAGTATCTTTATAGTATATATATATATATATATATATACATAATATATTATATAGTTTGGTAATCTGTATACTTATATAATTAAGGTTTTAGTATAATGATACATTATAAATATAAATATACGATTTCATATCTTTATAAATATTATTATAATAATTAAATTATATATGTATATATATAATAAATAATATTTTAAATTATTTATTACATTCATATTTTGAGAATACCATATGTCATTTACAGTATATACTGCAGAATCCTTAAGGATTACAAAATAATACACAATAATTATATAATATGATTATTTATTATATTAATATTTTGAGAATCCAATATGTCATTTACAGTATATACTGCAGAATCCTTCAGGATGAAAAAAAATACACAATAATTATATAATTTTATAAGTATCTTTATAGTATATATATATATATATATATACATAATATATTATTTAGTTTGGTAATCTGTATACTTATATAATTAAGGTTTTAGTATAATGATACATTATAAGTCTGGGGTCGATGGCTCAGTGGGACAACCAAAAGCTAGTAAGCCAGAGTTCCCTGGTTCGACTCCAGGCAGTTCTTGATTTTCTCTTGTGTTTATAAAGAACTTAATAAACGATAAATCAAAACACAAGAAAAAAAATGGAAAAATAAAATCGCTCTAACTCATAAATCCGGCGATTATATTTGATAATTTTAACACAACTGGTAGATTAGTTAATAATAAAGTTTACGTATACAAAATTAAAATATATTATTCACGCGTTAAAGAGATAATTAAAGTTTAGTTTTCAATAATTTTGTAATATCAACATTTTTGGAAAAATAAAATGTCTATAACTCATAAATCCGGCGATTATATTTGATAATTTTAACACAACTGGTAGATTAGTTAATATTCAAGTTTACGTATACAAAATTAAAATATATTATTCACGCGTTAAAGAGATAATTAAAGTTTAGTTTTCAATATTTTTTTAATATCAACATTTTTGGAAAAATAAAATACCTATAACTCATAAATCCAGCGATTATATTTGATAATTTTAACACAACTGGTAGATTAGTTAATATTAAAGTTTACGTATACAAAATTAAAATATATTATTCACGCGTTAAAGAGATAATTAAAGTTTAGTTTTCAATATTTTTTTAATTTCAACATTTTTGGAAAAATAAAATGTCTATAACTCATAAATCCTGTTATTATATTTGATAATTTTAACACAACTGGTAGATTTGTTAATAATAGAGTTTAGGTATAAAAAATTAATATATATTATTGACTGGTTTAAGAGATAATTAAAGTTTAGTTTTTAATATTTTCGTAATTTCTAATTTTTTTGGAAAAATAAAATCGCTCTAACTCATAAATCCGGCGATTATATTTGATAATTTTAACACAACTGGTAGATTAGTTAATAATAAAGTTTACGTATACAAAATTAAAATATATTATTCACGCGTTAAAGAGATAATTAAAGTTTAGTTTTCAATAATTTTGTAATATCAACATTTTTGGAAAAATAAAATGTCTATAACTCATAAATCCGGCGATTATATTTGATAATTTTAACACAACTGGTAGATTAGTTAATATTCAAGTTTACGTATACAAAATTAAAATATATTATTCACGCGTTATAGAGATAATTAAAGTTTAGTTTTCAATATTTTTTTAATATCAACATTTTTGGAAAAATAAAATACCTATAACTCATAAATCCAGCGATTATATTTGATAATTTTAACACAACTGGTAGATTAGTTAATATTTAAGTTTACGTATACAAAATTAAAATATATTATTCACGCGTTAAAGAGATAATTAAAGTTTAGTTTTCAATATTTTTTTAATTTCAACATTTTTGGAAAAATAAAATGTCTATAACTCATAAATCCTGTTATTATATTTGATAATTTTAACACAACTGGTAGATTTGTTAATAATAGAGTTTAGGTATAAAAAATTAATATATATTATTGACTGGTTTAAGAGATAATTAAAGTTTAGTTTTTAATATTTTCGTAATTTCTAATTTTTTTGGAAAAATAAAATCGCTCTAACTCATAAATCCGGCGATTATATTTGATAATTTTAACACAACTGGTAGATTAGTTAATATTAAAGTTTAAGTAATAAAAATTAAAATATATTATTTACGCGTTAAAGAGATAATTAAAGTTTAGTTTTCAATAATTTTGTAATATCAACATTTTTGGAAAAATAAAATGTATATAACTCATAAATCCGGCGATTATATTTGATAATTTTAACACAACTGGTAGATTAGTTAATATTAAAGTTTACGTATACAAAATTAAAATATATTATTCACGCGTTAAAGAGATAATTTAAGTTTAGTTTTCAATATTTTTGTAATATCAACATTTTTGGAAAAATAAAATCGCTCTAACTCATAAATCCAGCGATTATATTTGATAATTTTAACAAAACTGGTAGATTAGTTAATAATAAAGTTTACGTATAAAAA
>CAXHSG010000255.1:67284-69784 GCA_964019155.1 Osedax fenrisi
ATATTCAAAATACGGGAAAACATATACGCTAATATAAAATCGAATATTCGATGCGTATAAGTGTACTATAGCATTTTAGAAAGAGCGTAAAAAACTGAGTAGAATACATATACGATGTGTATATAACTATATAGGATAACGAAATGTAAATTATAATAACAATAGTACTATCGAATATAGAATAGATAAATTCATAAGTAAATAAATAACATATTCAAAAAACGGGAAAACATATACGCTAATATAAAATCGAATATTCGATGCGTATAAGTGTACTATAGCATTTTAGAAAGAGCGTAAAAAACTGAGTAGAATACATATACGATGTGTATATAACTATATAGGATAACGAAATGTAAATTATAATAACAATAGTACTATCGAATATAAAATAGATAAATTCATAAGTAAATAAATAACATATTCAAAATACGGGAAAACATATACGCTAATATAAAATCGAATATTCGATGCGTATAAGTGTACTATAGCATTTTAGAAAGAGCGTAAAAAACTGAGTAGAATACATATACGATGTGTATATAACTATATAGGATAACGAAATGTAAATTATAATAACAATAGTACTATCGAATATAGAATAGATAAATTCATAAGTAAATAAATAACATATTCAAAAAACGGGAAAACATATACGCTAATATAAAATCGAATATTCGATGCGTATAAGTGTACTATAGCATTTTAGAAAGAGCGTAAAAAACTGAGTAGAATACATATACGATGTGTATATAACTATATAGGATAACGAAATGTAAATTATAATAACAATAGTACTATCGAATATAGAATAGATAAATTCATAAGTAAATAAATAACATATTCAAAAAACGGGAAAACATATACGCTAATATAAAATCGAATATTCGATGCGTATAAGTGTACTATAGCATTTTAGAAAGAGCGTAAAAAACTGAGTAGAATACATATACGATGTGTATATAACTATATAGGATAACGAAATGTAAATTATAATAACAATAGTACTATCGAATATAGAATAGATAAATTCATAAGTAAATAAATAACATATTCAAAAAACGGGAAAACATATACGCTAATATAAAATCGAATATTCGATGCGTATAAGTGTACTATAGCATTTTAGAAAGAGCGTAAAAAACTGAGTAGAATACATATACGATGTGTATATAACTATATAGGATAACGAAATGTAAATTATAATAACAATAGTACTATCGAATATAGAATAGATAAATTCATAAGTAAATAAATAACATATTCAAAAAACGGGAAAACATATACGCTAATATAAAATCGAATATTCGATGCGTATAAGTGTACTATAGCATTTTAGAAAGAGCGTAAAAAACTGAGTAGAATACATATACGATGTGTATATAACTATATAGGATAACGAAATGTAAATTATAAGAATAAGAGAACTATCGAAAAAATATTGTAAACTATATAAATTTCTATAAATAGTATAATATATTCAAATTTAATAACTAGTGATATAGCGTAGTGGTACAGCTAATGACTCGTAATTAGAAGGTAACGAGTTCAAATCTAGTTGAATATATTTTTTTTAAATTCGTAATTATATATATAATATATTTTATTACTCGCGTCAACTGCGGGGGTAGAAATAAACTACTTAATAGTACAATAACGAAATTATACTCTATCGTTTTCAGAACTAAATATTTTCGAATTCATACTCTACCGTTTTCAGAACTAAATATTTTCGAATTCATACTCTACCGTTTTCAGAACTAAATATTTTCGAATTCATACTCTACCGTTTTCAGAACTAAATATTTTCGAATTCATACTCTACCGTTTTCTATACTAACCATATTCGAATTCATACTCTACCGTTTTCTATACTAACCATATTCGAATTCATACTCTGCCGTTTTCTATACTAACCATATTCGAATTCATACTCTGCCGTTTTCCCAGCCATAATTTCGGATACATACTCTGCCGTTTTACAAGCCTGTATTTTTGGAATCATACTCTGCCGTTTTCCCAGCCATAATTTCGGATACATACTCTGCCGTTTTACAAGCCTGTATTTTTGGAATCATACTCTGCCGTTTTCCCAGCCATAATTTCGGATACATACTCTGCCGTTTTACCAGCCTGTATTTTTGGAATCATACTCTGCCGTTTTCCCAGCCATAATTTCGGATACATACTCTGCCGTTTTACAAGCCTGTATTTTTGGAATCATACTCTGCCGTTTTCCCAGCCATAATTTCGGATACATACTCTGCCGTTTTACAAGCCCCATGAATAACAAAAATCCAATGAAATCACGGCAAAAAAAAAAACCGTAAAACATTGAATTTTTTTTGAATGAGTTAGTCTAAGCTAACAAATCACCGAGTCAAAGGAAAAGTCTCAATAGATCGCAGTGTGGCGGCTGCTCTACTAAGTACGACCCCTCGACTCAGACCAAAGTCGTATACGATTGATTTTGTACCCTGACGTTGTACGGAAATGATAG
>CAXHSG010000255.1:77284-82284 GCA_964019155.1 Osedax fenrisi
TCTGGTAATCACATACATATATGTAATTAATAGAGAATTCTTCTGGTAATCATATCCATATGTGTAATTGATAGAGAATTATTCTGGTAATCACATACATATATGTAATTAATAGAGAATTCTTCTGGTAATCATATACATATGTATAAATATACATATAAATAAATAATATAATGTTTTATATGAGAATTATTATTAAGTTAAACTATTAAATACACATATGTATGTAGTAACCAGAAGAATTCTCTATTAATTACACATATGTATGTGATTACTAGAATAATTCTCTATTAATTACACATATTCATGTAAATAGTAATAATATAAGTTTATTATGACCTGAATACATTATTACATAGTAATAGTAATAGTAATATTAACATCAAATAAATATATATATATATATATATATATATATTAAGAGGCGCCTCTTAATGCATATATATATATATATATATATATATATATGTGTGTGTGTGTGTGTATATGTGTATGTATGTATGTATGTATGAGTGAATTTTTATATGTGTATGTATATGTGTATTTGTGTATTTGTATATGCGTGTGTATATGTGTATGTGGGTGTGTGTATATAGGTGTGTATATTTATATGTATATGATAGTTATGCAATATTACCAGAAGAATTCTCTATTAATTACACATATGAATGTGATTACCAGAAGAATTCTCTATTAATTACACATATGAATGTGATTACCAGCAGAATTCTCTATTAATTACACATATTAATGTGATTACCAGAAGAATTCTCTATTAATTACACATATAAAAGTGATTACCAGAAGAATTCTCTAATATATGTGTGTATATTTATGTATGTGTGTGTGTTTATATTTGTATTTGTATAATTGTATGTGTGTGTATTTGTATATGCGTGTGTATGTGTGTGTATGGATGTGTGTATGTATATGTGTATGATAGTAATGCCATATTACCAGAATAATTCTCTATTAATTACTCATATGTATGTGATTACCAGAAGAATTCTCTATTAATTACACATATGAATGTGATTACCAGAAGAATTCTCTATTAATTACAGATATGTATGTGATTACCAGCAGAATTCCCTACCGTATAAATATTATATTCTTATTATATCTAATTAGTCCATCCATGCGCGTCACTAAATAGATTAAGAGGAATGTGGATACCATAAAAGAGTTATAATTAATCCCGCTATTTAACCGCGCTTTATTGAATATTTAAAAAGTAATAATAAATAATATAATGTTATAAATGAGAAGTATTATTAAGTTATAATAATTTAATTTTCAATTACATTTTAATTCCTTGCATTATATTATCTAATTTTTATGTATATCGATATATCTTATATACGTACATATACTCTATTAATATTATAATATTTGATCGACCGGTTATGGAGTTATGTAAGGTTCAACTTCGATATTTGTGCAATTTTGGCAATTTTTTGAAAATTTAATTTTCAATTAAATTTGAATTCCGTAAATTATATTATCTAATTTTTATGTAAATCGATAGATCTTATATACGTACATATACTCTATTAATATTATAATATTTGATTGACCGGTTATGGAGTTATGTAAGGTTCAATTTCGATATTTTTGCAATTTTGGCAATTTTTTGAAAATTTAATTTTCAATTAAATTTGAATTACCTAAATTATATTATCTAATTTTTATGTAAATCGATAGATCTTATATACGTACATATACTCTATTAGTATTATAATATTTGATCGACCGGTTATGGAGTTATGTAAGGTTCAATTTCGATATTTGTGCAATTTTGGCAATTTTTTGAAAATTTAATTTTCAATTAAATTTGAATTCCGTAAATTATATTATCTAATTTTTATGTAAATCGATAGATCTTATATACGTACATATACTCTATTAATATTATAATATTTGATACACCGGTTATGGAATTATGTAAGGTTCAATTTCGATATTTGTGCAATTTTGGCAATTTTTTGAAAATTTAATTTTCAATTAAATTTGAATTACCTGAATTATATTATCTAATTTTTATGTAAATCGATAGATCTTATATACGTACATATACTCTATTAATATAATAATATTTGATCGACCGGTTATGGAGTTATGTAAGGTTCAATTTCGATATTTGTGCAATTTTGGCAATTTTTTGAAAATTTAATTTTCAATTAAATTTGAATTACCTGAATTATATTATCTAATTTTTATGTAAATCGATAGATCTTATATATGTACATATACTCTATTAGTATTATAATATTCGATCGACCGGTTATGGAGTTATATAAGGTTCAAATTCGATATTTTTGCAATTTTGGCATTTTTTGAAAATTTAATTTTCAATTAAATTTGAATTCCGTAAATTATATTATCTAATTTTTATGTAAATTGATAGATCTTATATATGTTCATATACTCTATTAGTATTATAATATTTGATCGACCGGTTATATAGTTATGTAAGGTTCAAATTCGATATTTGTGCAATTTTGGCAATTTTTTGAAAATTTAATTTTCAATTAAATTTGAATTACCTAAATTATATTATCTAATTTTTATGTAAATCGATAGATCTTATATACCTACATATATTCTATTAGTATTATAATATTAGATTGACCGGTTATGGAGTTATGTAAGGTTCAATTTCGATATTTGTGCAATTTTGGCAATTTTTTGAAAATTTAATTTTCAATTAAATGTGAATTCCGTAAATTATATTATCTAATTTTTATGAAAATCGATAGATCTTATATAAGTACATATACTCTATTAATATAATAATATTTGATCGACCGGTTATGGAGTTATGTAAGGTTCAATTTCGATATTTGTGCAATTTTGGCAATTTTTTGAAAATTTAATTTTCAATTAAATTTGAATTACCTAAATTATATTATCTAATTGTTATGTAATTCGATAGATCTTATATACGTACATATACTCTATTAGTATTATAATATTTGATTGACCGGTTATGGAGTTATGTAAGGTTCAATTTCGATATTTTTGCAATTTTGGCAATTTTTTGAAAATTTAATTTTCAATTAAATTTGAATTACCTAAATTATATTATCTAATTTTTATGTAAATCGATAGATCTTATATACGTACATATACTCTATTAGTATTATAATATTTGATCGACCGGTTATGGAGTTATGTAAGGTTCAATTTCGATATTTGTGCAATTTTGGCAATTTTTTGAAAATTTAATTTTCAATTAAATTTGAATTCCGTAAATTATATTATCTAATTTTTATGTAAATCGATAGATCTTATATACGTACATATACTCTATTAATATTATAATATTTGATAGACCGGTTATGGAGTTATGTAAGGTTCAATTTCGATATTTGTGCAATTTTGGCAATTTTTTGAAAATTTAATTTTCAATTAAATTTGAATTACCTGAATTATATTATCTAATTTTTATGTAAATCGATAGATCTTATATACGTACATATACTCTATTAATATAATAATATTTGATCGACCGGTTATGGAGTTATGTAAGGTTCAATTTCGATATTTGTGCAATTTTGGCAATTTTTTGAAAATTTAATTTTCAATTAAATTTGAATTACCTAAATTATATTATCTAATTGTTATGTAATTCGATAGATCTTATATACGTACATATACTCTAATAGTATTATAATATTTGATTGACCGGTTATGGAGTTATGTAAGGTTCAAATTCGATATTTTTGCAATTTTGGCAATTTTTTGAAAATTTAATTTTCAATTAAATTTGAATTACCTAAATTATATTATCTAATTTTTATGTAAATCGATAGATCTTATATACGTACATATACTCTATTAGTATTATAATATTTGATCGACCGGTTATGGAGTTATGTAAGGTTCAATTTCGATATTTGTGCAATTTTGGCAATTTTTTGAAAATTTAATTTTCAATTAAATTTGAATTCCGTAAATTATATTATCTAATTTTTATGTAAATCGATAGATCTTATATATGTACATATACTCTATTAATATTATAATATTTGATCGACCGGTTATGGAGTTATGTAAGGTTCAATTTCGATATTTTTGGCAATTTTTTGAAAATTTAATTTTCAATTAAATTTGAATTCCGTAAATTATATTATCTAATTTTTATGTAAATCGATAGATCTTATATATGTACATATACTCTATTAGTATTATAATATTTGATCGACTGGTTATGGAGTTATATAAGGTTCAAATTCGATATTTTTGCAATTTTGGCAATTTTTTGAAAATTTAATTTTCAATTAAATTTGAATTACCTAAATTATATTATCTAATTTTTATGTAAATCGATAGATCTTATATATCTACATATACTCTATTAGTATTATAATATTTGATCGACCGGTTATAGAGTTATGTAAGGTTCAATTTCGATATTTGTGCAATTTCGGAATTTTTTTGAAAATTTGATGCCCTTAAATTCAGAGAACCCTTCCATTATATTATCTGAAATTTGTTCTATATATTAATATAATAACAATAAAGTTATAATATAAAATATACGGAATATAATAGATTAGTTAATTAATTATACTAAATATTACACATAATAATGTTCATATATTCATAAATTTGAATTTTAGACCCACAAATTTGTGAAGACTCTTCCATTATATTTTCCGAAATTTTACCCATATATAGGATTATAATGAATAAACAAATTATATTAATTTCACGATATTTAATGGTTTAATTAATTAATTATATTTAACATTACGGTATTAATGACCGAACGCTTGAGTGAACGCATTTAAACGATCACATTGACATGGCCATAAAAAATTAACTATTGATTATAATTAATAAAAAAATCATGATTATAGTAATAATAATACGCGTTATAATAATATTATAAAAAGAAAAAAAAATATCGACTTTATCAATAAAAATTATTAAGGGCACTATAATATGTGTAGAGAATTCGAGAATTCTATATTTAAATCTAAGAATTCTTCAAG
>CAXHSG010000256.1:2500-5000 GCA_964019155.1 Osedax fenrisi
ATTGTTTTAATAAATAGAGCTTATCCCGAAGGCTATTTTTTACCAGTGATCTATCCATATAAGAAAAAGACCAGCAATCTTTACTCAATCGCTTGGCGACTGAGTGCGGATTACCCTCAACCAGTAAAATGCTCTACTCGAATTTTTCCATTTTTTACGATATACTCAAATAATGCTCAAAATTAAACAAACTAACTTTTTTTTGTAATTTAACATACTTGTGTATTTTTCTAAAAAAAAAATTTTTTATCTCGATTTACTTATATCAATATTTTAAATTAACAATGAAATATAATACATGTACAGGATACAAAAAAAATATATTTATTCAATTCCCATTAATTTAAAATATTTACAGATAAAATCAAAACCAGACACAAAAAAGACCAGAGAAACGTAATTTCTCTGCGGTCTTGTTCTACGCACATAATATATTCTGTAAATTTATTTATTAAAACGAAATATTGTATTATAAAATTGAATACTTAACGTACATATGTATTCTATAGCTCTATTGAAAAATCGTTTAAAACTAAGTAGAAACCATATATAATACTTGTATAACAATATAGTGTAACGAAATATAAAGTAATACAATAAGAGTACTATGAAAATAAAATTAAAAATTAAAAATATAAATAACCCACTATAATAAGACCAGTAGAAACGTTATTTCTATGCGGTATTATGTTAGGCGTATAAAATTTCTGTTAAGAAAAATTATTTATTATACTGTATCAATAAAACATATACGCTAATATAAAATCGAATATTCGATGCGTATAAGTGTACTATAGCATTTTAGAAAGAGTGTAAAAAACTGAGTAGAATACATATACGATGTGTATATAACTATATAGGATAACGAAATGTAAATTATAATAATAATAGTACTATCGAATATAAAATAGATAAATTCATAAGTAAATAAATAACAAATTCAAAAAACGGGAAAACATATACGCTAATATAAAATCGAATATTCGATGCGTATAAGTGTACTGTAGCATTTTAGAAAGAGCGTAAAAAACTGAGTAGAATACATATACGATGTGTATATAACTATATAGGATAACGAAATGTAAATTATAATAACAATAGTACTATCGAATATAAAATAGATAAATTCATAAGTAAATAAATAACATATTCAAAATACGGGAAAACATATACGCTAATATAAAATCGAATATTCGATGCGTATAAGTGTACTATAGCATTTTAGAAAGAGCGTAAAAAACTGAGTAGAATACATATACGATGTGTATATAACTATATAGGATAACGAAATGTAAATTATAATAACAATAGTACTATCGAATATAAAATAGATAAATTCATAAGTAAATAAATAACATATTCAAAATACGGGAAAACATATACGCTAATATAAAATCGAATATTCGATGCGTATAAGTGTACTATAGCATTTTAGAAAGAGCGTAAAAAACTGAGTAGAATACATATACGATGTGTATATAACTATATAGGATAACGAAATGTAAATTATAATAACAATAGTACTATCGAATATAAAATAGATAAATTCATAAGTAAATAAATAACATATTCAAAATACGGGAAAACATATACGCTAATATAAAATCGAATATTCGATGCGTATAAGTGTACTATAGCATTTTAGAAAGAGCGTAAAAAACTGAGTAGAATACATATACGATGTGTATATAACTATATAGGATAACGAAATGTAAATTATAATAACAATAGTACTATCGAATATAAAATAGATAAATTCATAAGTAAATAAATAACATATTCAAAATACGGGAAAACATATACGCTAATATAAAATCGAATATTCGATGCGTATAAGTGTACTGTAGCATTTTAGAAAGAGTGTAAAAAACTGAGTAGAATACATATACGATGTGTATATAACTATATAGGATAACGAAATGTAAATTATAATAATAATAGTACTATCGAATATAAAATAGATAAATTCATAAGTAAATAAATAACAAATTCAAAAAACGGGAAAACATATACGCTAATATAAAATCGAATATTCGATGCGTATAAGTGTACTGTAGCATTTTAGAAAGAGCGTAAAAAACTGAGTAGAATACATATACGATGTGTATATAACTATATAGGATAACGAAATGTAAATTATAATAACAATAGTACTATCGAATATAAAATAGATAAATTCATAAGTAAATAAATAACATATTCAAAATACGGGAAAACATATACGCTAATATAAAATCGAATATTCGATGCGTATAAGTGTACTATAGCATTTTAGAAAGAGCGTAAAAAACTGAGTAGAATACATATACGATGTGTATATAACTATATAGGATAACGAAATGTAAATTATAAGAATAAGAGAACTATCGAAAAAATATTGTAAACTATATAAATTTCTATAAATAGTATAATATATTCAAATTTAATAACTAGTGGTATAGCGTAGTGGTACAGCTAATGACTCGTAATTAGAAGGTAACGAGTTCAAATCTAGCTGAAT
>CAXHSG010000256.1:12500-25000 GCA_964019155.1 Osedax fenrisi
AGCCATTCGCGGTTTCACTTTGTGTAAGTTTGTACTTAGACATGCATGGCTTAATCTTTGAGACAAGCATATGACTACTGGCAGGATCAACCAGATAACTCTCAAAACTGCAATAAGAATAAATAGAATTACGATAAAACTATATAATCATGCAAAGAGTGTATCTAACTATATCGGAAATATAGTTATAAACCAACGTCAACCTATAACATCGTTGAAAACGAAAAAATAGATCGCGAACCTTGCGAAAATCTCCGCGTTCGTAAATTTAAGCGCAGCCGACACTCGAATACACGAGCCGTACGTACAAGAAATCAAGATGTAATAAAATATCTAGAAATATAAACACGTCGCGTAACGAACGAGCCAATATATACGGTTTGCGGTTAGACAATACAGAATTACCCGAAAATAATTACAGTCAACGTCTAAAAAGAATTGTTTTAATAAATAGAGCTTATCCCGAAGGCTATTTTTTACCAGTGATCTATCCATATAAGAAAAAGACCAGCAATCTTTACTCAATCGCTTGGCGACTGAGTGCGGATTACCCTCAACCAGTAAAATGCTCTACTCGAATTTTTCCATTTTTTACGATATACTCAAATAATGCTCAAA
Organism: Osedax fenrisi; assembly: GCA_964019155.1. Taxonomy (NCBI): domain Eukaryota; kingdom Metazoa; phylum Annelida; class Polychaeta; order Sabellida; family Siboglinidae; genus Osedax; species Osedax fenrisi. The sequence goes on from CAXHSG010000256.1 coordinate 13,119, forward strand.
ATTAAACAAACTAACTTTTTTTTGTAATTTAACATACTTGTGTATTTTTCTAAAAAAAAAATTTTTTATCTCGATTTACTTATATCAATATTTTAAATTAACAATGAAATATAATACATGTACAGGATACAAAAAAAATATATTTATTCAATTCCCATTAATTTAAAATATTTACAGATAAAATCAAAACCAGACACAAAAAAGACCAGAGAAACGTAATTTCTCTGCGGTCTTGTTCTACGCACATAATATATTCTGTAAATTTATTTATTAAAACGAAATATTGTATTATAAAATTGAATACTTAACGTACATATGTATTCTATAGCTCTATTGAAAAATCGTTTAAAACTAAGTAGAAACCATATATAATACTTGTATAACAATATAGTGTAACGAAATATAAAGTAATACAATAAGAGTACTATGAAAATAAAATTAAAAATTAAAAATATAAATAACCCACTATAATAAGACCAGTAGAAACGTTATTTCTATGCGGTATTATGTTAGGCGTATAAAATTTCTGTTAAGAAAAATTATTTATTATACTGTATCAATAAAACATATACGCTAATATAAAATCGAATATTCGATGCGTATAAGTGTACTATAGCATTTTAGAAAGAGTGTAAAAAACTGAGTAGAATACATATACGATGTGTATATAACTATATAGGATAACGAAATGTAAATTATAATAATAATAGTACTATCGAATATAAAATAGATAAATTCATAAGTAAATAAATAACAAATTCAAAAAACGGGAAAACATATACGCTAATATAAAATCGAATATTCGATGCGTATAAGTGTACTGTAGCATTTTAGAAAGAGCGTAAAAAACTGAGTAGAATACATATACGATGTGTATATAACTATATAGGATAACGAAATGTAAATTATAATAACAATAGTACTATCGAATATAAAATAGATAAATTCATAAGTAAATAAATAACATATTCAAAATACGGGAAAACATATACGCTAATATAAAATCGAATATTCGATGCGTATAAGTGTACTATAGCATTTTAGAAAGAGCGTAAAAAACTGAGTAGAATACATATACGATGTGTATATAACTATATAGGATAACGAAATGTAAATTATAATAACAATAGTACTATCGAATATAAAATAGATAAATTCATAAGTAAATAAATAACATATTCAAAATACGGGAAAACATATACGCTAATATAAAATCGAATATTCGATGCGTATAAGTGTACTATAGCATTTTAGAAAGAGCGTAAAAAACTGAGTAGAATACATATACGATGTGTATATAACTATATAGGATAACGAAATGTAAATTATAATAACAATAGTACTATCGAATATAAAATAGATAAATTCATAAGTAAATAAATAACATATTCAAAATACGGGAAAACATATACGCTAATATAAAATCGAATATTCGATGCGTATAAGTGTACTATAGCATTTTAGAAAGAGCGTAAAAAACTGAGTAGAATACATATACGATGTGTATATAACTATATAGGATAACGAAATGTAAATTATAATAACAATAGTACTATCGAATATAAAATAGATAAATTCATAAGTAAATAAATAACATATTCAAAATACGGGAAAACATATACGCTAATATAAAATCGAATATTCGATGCGTATAAGTGTACTGTAGCATTTTAGAAAGAGTGTAAAAAACTGAGTAGAATACATATACGATGTGTATATAACTATATAGGATAACGAAATGTAAATTATAATAATAATAGTACTATCGAATATAAAATAGATAAATTCATAAGTAAATAAATAACAAATTCAAAAAACGGGAAAACATATACGCTAATATAAAATCGAATATTCGATGCGTATAAGTGTACTGTAGCATTTTAGAAAGAGCGTAAAAAACTGAGTAGAATACATATACGATGTGTATATAACTATATAGGATAACGAAATGTAAATTATAATAACAATAGTACTATCGAATATAAAATAGATAAATTCATAAGTAAATAAATAACATATTCAAAATACGGGAAAACATATACGCTAATATAAAATCGAATATTCGATGCGTATAAGTGTACTATAGCATTTTAGAAAGAGCGTAAAAAACTGAGTAGAATACATATACGATGTGTATATAACTATATAGGATAACGAAATGTAAATTATAAGAATAAGAGAACTATCGAAAAAATATTGTAAACTATATAAATTTCTATAAATAGTATAATATATTCAAATTTAATAACTAGTGGTATAGCGTAGTGGTACAGCTAATGACTCGTAATTAGAAGGTAACGAGTTCAAATCTAGCTGAATATATTTTTTTTAAATTCGTAATTATATATATAATATATTTTATTAATCGCGTCAACTGCGGGGGTAGAAATAAACTACTTAATAGTACAATAACGAAATTATACTCTATCGTTTTCAGAACTAAATATTTTCGAATTCATACTCTACCGTTTTCAGAACTAAATATTTTCGAATTCATACTCTACCGTTTTCTATACTAACCATATTCGAATTCATACTCTACCGTTTTCTATACTAACCATATTCGAATTCATACTCTACCGTTTTCTATACTAACCATATTCGAATTCATACTCTACCGTTTTCTATACTAACCATATTCGAATTCATACTCTACCGTTTTCTATACTAACCATATTCGAATTCATACTCTACCGTTTTCTATACTAACCATATTCGAATTCATACTCTACCGTTTTCTATACTAACCATATTCGAATTCATACTCTACCGTTTTCTATACTAACCATATTCGAATTCATACTCTACCGTTTTCTATACTAACCATATTCGAATTCATACTCTACCGTTTTCTATACTAACCATATTCGAATTCATACTCTACCGTTTTCTATACTAACCATATTCGAATTCATACTCTGCCGTTTTCCCAGCCATAATTTCGGATACATACTCTGCCGTTTTACAAGCCTGTATTTTTGGAATCATACTCTGCCGTTTTCCCAGCCATAATTTCGGATACATACTCTGCCGTTTTACAAGCCTGTATTTTTGGAATCATACTCTGCCGTTTTCCTAGCCATAATTTCGGATACATACTCTGCCGTTTTACAAGCCTGTATTTTTGGAATCATACTCTGCCGTTTTCCCAGCCATAATTTCGGATACATACTCTGCCGTTTTACAAGCCCCATGAATAACAAAAATCCAATGAAATCACGGCAAAAAAAAAAACCGTAAAACATTGAATTTTTTTTGAATGAGTTAGTCTAAGCTAACAAATCACCGAGTCAAAGGAAAAGTCTCAATAGATCGCAGTGTGGCGGCTGCTCTACTAAGTACGACCCCTCGACTCAGACCAAAGTCGTATACGATTGATTTTGTACCCTGACGTTGTACGGAAATGATAGGAAGAGACGACCGAGTACGTATTCGTACTCGGAGAGAGTCAATAATTGCGGCCTTTTCACGGGCCACGCCGAAAACGGACGAAAGCCTATATCGTTGCCCCTTAGTCACAAGGCACGATGAGTATCATAACAAATTTGGGCGGGATTCTGACTTAGAGGCGTTCAGTCTACAGTATATACTGCATATTTTTACAGTATATACTGCAGCCTTTTTTGTAAATTTCGAATAAAACACATTTTAAACAGATATCATCTAATATATAATAAACACATATTAGATACTATATTACCTATCTATAGGTAGTCGTAAAAAAATGTTTTTCGACCAAATTGATAAAACATAGGTTTCTACAATATATACTGTAAGCCTCGAATTGGAGCCCATTACAGTATATACTGTATTGAATGAGCCCATTTTTTTAAATATATTATAAACATAACAATTACCATACCAATGGAGTTAGAAACTATAGTATATATTAATACTTGTATCCAGTATAGCATATTATATATAAACAAATATTATTTTTTAACTTACACTAAAAAAAAAAATTAAAAAAAAAAAAATCTGTATGCAGTATATACTGTATAGAATTCCATGGGCAGACAGTATATACTGTAAGATTCTCATATATATATATATATATATATATATATTATTTTACTCTAGTATACTATTTCATTTAAATACTATATAATAATCCTAATTACTTTATATATATATTATTAATTAATTAATATTATTTAAATATAAATATTAATTAATAAATATAATTATTTAAAATAAATTAAAAAATTAATTCAATATATTTTATTACATAGCCTATACTTCGCTAGAGAGGAATTGTGCTAATCGTTATTAATCCTTTCATGCGCATCACTAATTATATTACGAGGAATTTAGATACTTAAGAATAGTAATATAAAATACAACCGTTTTCCCGCGCTTGGTTGAATATTTCACTTTGATAAATAAAATTAGAAATTTTTTAAATGAATAACCCACTCTAAATAGACAAAAAACTGAGTAGAAAGCATATACGATATGCAAATAAACAGTGTACGATAAAGTTTTAGAAATATCGTAAAAACTGATTAGAAAGCATGTACGATATGTATATGACTATGTAGTGTAACCAAATGTAAATTATAATAATAAGAGTACTATCTAACATATAAATACACAAATTCATAAGTAAATAAATAACATATTCAATAACATAGCCTATACTTCGCTAGAGAGGAATTGTGCTAATCGTTATTAATCCTTTCATGCGCATCACTAATTATATTACGAGGAATTTAGATACTTAAGAATAGTAATATAAAATACAACCGTTTTCCCGCGCTTGGTTGAATATTTCACTTTGATAAATAAAATTAGAAATTTTTTAAATGAATAACCCACTCTAAATAGACAAAAAACTGAGTAGAAAGCATATACGATATGTATATGACTATGTAGTGTAACGAAATGTAAATTATAATAACAATAGAACTATCTAACATATAAATACAAAATATGTCATTTACAGTATATACTGCAGAATCTTTAAGCATTAAAAAATAATACATAATAATTATATAATTTGATTATTTATTATATTAATATTTTGAGAATCCAATATGTCATTTACAGTATATACTGCAGAATCCTTAAGGATTACAAAATAATACACAATAATTATATAATATGATTATTTATTATATTAATATTTTGAGAATCCAATATGTCATTTACAGTATATACTGCAGAATCCTTCAGGATGAAAAAAAATACACAATAATTATATAATATTATAAGTATCTTTATAGTATATATATATATATACATAATATATTATTTAGTTTGGTAATCTGTATACTTATATAATTAAGGTTTAGTATAATGATACATTATAAATATAAATATACGATTTCATATCTTCATAAATATTATTATAATTATTAAATTATATATGTATATATATAGTAAATAATATTTTAAATTATTTATTACATTCATATTTTGAGAATCCCATATGTCATTTACAGTATATACTGCAGAATCCTTAAGGAATACAAAATAATACACAATAATTATATAATATGATTATTTATTATATTAATATTTTGAGAATCCAATATGTCATTTACAGTATATACTGCAGAATCCTTCAGGATGAAAAAAAATACACAATAATTATATAATTTTATAAGTATCTTTATAGTATATATATATATATATATATATATATATATATATATACATAATATATTATTTAGTTTGGTAATCTGTATACTTATATAATTAAGGTTTTAGTATAATGATACATTATAAATATAAATATACGATTTCATATCTTCATAAATATTATTATAATAATTAAATTATATATGTATATATATAGTAAATAATATTTTAAATTATTTATTACATTCATATTTTGAGAATCCCATATGTCATTTACAGTATATACTGCAGAATCCTTCAGGATGAAAAAAAATACATACTAGTTATATAATTTTATAATTATCTTTATAGTGTATTTTTATAATATAAATATATTTATAGATTTCGTATCAACTTTATACAATTAATTATATACTTATAGACGAGTTTTCGTTTATACTATATATATTATATATATAAAGATATGATTTAATAACTTTGTAAAAATTATAATACTTTATTAAATGTATATTTATTATAAATAATATTTTAAATTATATATTACATTAATATTTTGAGGATCCAATATCTCATTTACAGTATATACTGCAGAATCCTTAAGGATTACAAAATAATACACAATAATTATATAATTTGGTTATTTAATAAATAAATATTTAGAGAATCAATTATGTTATTTACATGGCGTTGCTTCAGAATACATATTGCACATTAATATATATATATATATATATATATATATATATATAAATATACGATTTCATATCTTCGTAAAAATTATTATAATAAAGAATATATGAATAGTATATATAATACATAATATACAATGAATATTCGATTTTATAGTAGCGTATATGTTTTCCCATTTTTTGAGTATGTTATTTATTTACTTATGAATTTATGTATTTATATATTCGATAGTACTATTGTTATTATAATTTACATTTCGTTATCCTATCTAGTTATATACATATCGTATATGATTTCTACTCAGTTTTTTACGCTCTTTCTAAAATGCTATCATACACTTATATACAATGAATATTTGATTTTATAATAGCGTATATCTTTTCTCGTTTTTTAATATATTATTCATTTACTTATGAATTTATGTATTTATATATTCGATAGTACTATTGTTATTATAATTTACATTTCTTATCCTATATAGTTATATACATATCGTATAAGATTTCTACTCAGTTTTTTACGCTCTTTCTAAAATGCTATCGTACACTTATATACAATGAATATTCGATTTTATATTAGCGTATATCTTTTCTCGTTTTTTGAATATATTATTTATTTACTTATGAATTTATGTAATTATATATTCGATAGTACTATTGTTATTATAATTTACATTTCGTTATCCTATATAGTTATATACACATCGTATATGTATTCTACTCAGTTTGTTACGCTCTTTCTAAAATGCTATAGTACACTTATACGCATCGAATATTCGATTTTATATTAGCGTATATCTTTTCTCGTTTTTTGAATATATTATTTATTTACTTATGAATTTATGTATTTATATATTCGATAGTACTATTGTTATTATAATTTACATTTCGTTATCCTATATAGTTATATACACATCGTATATGTATTCTACTCAGTTTTTTACGCTCTTTCTAAAATGCTATCGTACACTTATATACAATGAATATTCGATTTTATATTAGCGTATATGTTTTCCCATTTTTTGAGTATGTTATTTATTTACTTATGAATTTATTTATTTATATATTCGATAGTACTATTGTTATTATAATTTACATTTCGTTATCCTATCTAGTTATATACATATCGTATATGATTTCTACTCAGTTTTTTACGCTATTTCTAAAATGCTATCGTACACTTATATACAATGAATATTCGATTTTATATTAGCGTATATCTTTTCTCGTTTTTTGAATATATTATTTATTTACTTATGAATTTATGTATTTATATATTCGATAGTACTATTGTTATTATAATTTACATTTCGTTATCCTATATAGTTATATACATATCGTATATGATTTCTACTCCGTTTTTTACGCTCTTTCTAAAATGCTATCGTACACTTATATACAATGAATATTCGATTTTATATTAGCGTATATCTTTTCTCGTTTTTTGAATATATTATTTATTTACTTATGAATTTATGTATTTTATATTCGATAGTACTATTGTTATTATAATTTACATTTCGTTATCCTATATAGTTATATACACATCGTATATGTATTCTACTCAGTTTTTTACGCTCTTTCTAAAATGCTATCGTACACTTATATACAATGAATAATATTTTAAATTATTTATTATATTCATATTTTGAGAATCCCATATGTCATTTACAGTATATACTGCAGAATCCTTAAGGATTACAAAATAATACACAATAATTATATAATATGATTATTTATTATATTAATATTTTGAGAATCCAATATGTCATTTACAGTATATACTGCAGAATCCTTCAGGATGAAAAAAAATACACAATAATTATATAATTTTATAAGTATCTTTATAGTATATATATATATATATATATATATATACATAATATATTATATAGTTTGGTAATCTGTATACTTATATAATTAAGGTTTTAGTATAATGATACATTATAAATATAAATATACGATTTCATATCTTTATAAATATTATTATAATAATTAAATTATATATGTATATATATAATAAATAATATTTTAAATTATTTATTACATTCATATTTTGAGAATACCATATGTCATTTACAGTATATACTGCAGAATCCTTAAGGATTACAAAATAATACACAATAATTATATAATATGATTATTTATTATATTAATATTTTGAGAATCCAATATGTCATTTACAGTATATACTGCAGAATCCTTCAGGATGAAAAAAAATACACAATAATTATATAATTTTATAAGTATCTTTATAGTATATATATATATATATATATATATATATATATATATATATATATATATATATATATATATATATATATATACATAATATATTATTTAGTTTGGTAATCTGTATACTTATATAATTAAGGTTTTAGTATAATGATACATTATAAGTCTGGGGTCGATGGCTCAGTGGGACAACCAAAAGCTAGTAAGCCAGAGGTCCCTGGTTCGACTCCAGGCAGTTCTTGATTTTCTCTTGTGTTTATAAAGAACTTAATAAACGATAAATCAAAACACAAGAAAAAAAATGGAAAAATAAAATCGCTCTAACTCATAAATCCTGTTATTATATTTGATAATTTTAACAAAACTGGTAGATTAGTTAATAATAAAGTTTACGTATACAAATTTAAAAATATTATTTACGGGTTAAAGAGATAATTAAAGTTTAGTTTTCAATAATTTTTTAATATCAACATTTTTGGAAAAATAAAATACCTATAACTCATAAATCCAGCGATTATATTTGATAATTTTAACACAACTGGTAGATTAGTTAATATTAAAGTTTACGTATACAAAATAAAAATATATTATTCACGCGTTAAAGAGATAATTAAAGTTTAGTTTTCAATAATTTTGTAATATCAACATTTTTGGAAAAATAAAATGTCTATAACTCATAAATCCGGCGATTATATTTGATAATTTTAACACAACTGGTAGATTAGTTAATATTAAAGTTTACGTATACAAAATTAAAATATATTATTCACGCGTTAAAGAGATAATTAAAGTTTAGTTTTCAATAATTTTGTAATATCAACATTTTTGGAAAAATAAAATGTCTATAACTCATAAATCCGGCGATTATATTTGATAATTTTAACACAACTGGTAGATTAGTTAATATTAAAGTTTACGTATACAAAATTAAAATATATTATTCACGCGTTAAAGAGATAATTAAAGTTTAGTTTTCAATAATTTTGTAATATCAACATTTTTGGAAAAATAAAATGTCTATAACTCATAAATCCGGCGATTATATTTGATAATTTTAACACAACTGGTAGATTAGTTAATAATAAAGTTTACTTATACAAAATTAAAATATATTATTCACGCGTTAAAGAGATAATTAAAGTTTAGTTTTCAATAATTTTGTAATATCAACATTTTTGGAAAAATAAAATGTATATAACTCATAAATCCGGCGATTATATTTGATAATTTTAACACAACTGGTAGATTAGTTAATATTAAAGTTTACGTATACAAAATTAAAATATATTATTCACGCGTTAAAGAGATAATTAAAGTTTAGTTTTCAATAATTTTGTAATATCAACATTTTTGGAAAAATAAAATGTCTATAACTCATAAATCCGGCGATTATATTTGATAATTTTAACACAACTGGTAGATTAGTTAATAATAAAGTTTACTTATACAAAATTAAAATATATTATTCACGCGTTAAAGAGATAATTAAAGTTTAGTTTTCAATAATTTTGTAATATCAACATTTTTGGAAAAATAAAATGTATATAACTCATAAATCCGGCGATTATATTTGATAATTTTAACACAACTGGTAGATTAGTTAATATTAAAGTTTACGTATACAAAATAAAAATATATTATTCACGCGTTAAAGAGATAATTAAAGTTTAGTTTTCAATAATTTTGTAATATCAACATTTTTGGAAAAATAAAATGTCTATAACTCATAAATCCGGCGATTATATTTGATAATTTTAACACAACTGGTAGATTAGTTAATATTAAAGTTTACGTATACAAAATTAAAATATATTATTCACGCGTTAAAGAGATAATTAAAGTTTAGTTTTCAATAATTTTGTAATATCAACATTTTTGGAAAAATAAAATGTCTATAACTCATAAATCCGGCGATTATATTTGATAATTTTAACACAACTGGTAGATTAGTTAATATTAAAGTTTACGTATACAAAATTAAAATATATTATTCACGCGTTAAAGAGATAATTAAAGTTTAGTTTTCAATAATTTTGTAATATCAACATTTTTGGAAAAATAAAATGTCTATAACTCATAAATCCGGCGATTATATTTGATAATTTTAACACAACTGGTAGATTAGTTAATAATAAAGTTTACTTATACAAAATTAAAATATATTATTCACGCGTTAAAGAGATAATTAAAGTTTAGTTTTCAATAATTTTGTAATATCAACATTTTTGGAAAAATAAAATGTATATAACTCATAAATCCGGCGATTATATTTGATAATTTTAACACAACTGGTAGATTAGTTAATATTAAAGTTTACGTATACAAAATTAAAATATATTATTCACGCGTTAAAGAGATAATTAAAGTTTAGTTTTCAATAATTTTGTAATATCAACATTTTTGGAAAAATAAAATGTCTATAACTCATAAATCCGGCGATTATATTTGATAATTTTAACACAACTGGTAGATTAGTTAATAATAAAGTTTACTTATACAAAATTAAAATATATTATTCACGCGTTAAAGAGATAATTAAAGTTTAGTTTTCAATAATTTTGTAATATCAACATTTTTGGAAAAATAAAATGTATATAACTCATAAATCCGGCGATTATATTTGATAATTTTAACACAACTGGTAGATTAGTTAATATTAAAGTTTACGTATACAAAATTAAAATATATTATTCACGCGTTAAAGAGATAATTAAAGTTTAGTTTTCAATATTTTCGTAATTTCTAATATTTTTGGAAAAATAAAATCGCTCTAACTCATAAATCCGGCGATTATATTTGATAATTTTAACACAACTGGTAGATTAGTTAATATTAAAGTTTACGTATACAAAATTAAAATATATTATTCACGCGTTAAAGAGATAATTAAAGTTTAGTTTTCAATATTTTTTTAATTTCAACATTTTTGGAAAAATAAAATGTCTATAACTCTTAAATCCTGTTATTATATTTGATAATTTTAACACAACTGGTAGATTTGTTAATAATAGAGTTTACGTATAAAAAATTAATATATATTATTGACTGGTTTAAGAGATAATTAAAGTTTAGTTTTCAATATTTTCGTAATTTCTAATTTTTTTGGAAAAATAAAATCGCTCTAACTCATAAATCCAGCGATTATATTTGATAATTTTAACACAACTGGTAGATTAGTTAATATTAAAGTTTAAGTAATAAAAATTAAAATATATTATTCACGCGTTAAAGAAATAATTAAAGTTTAGTTTTCAATAATTTTGTAATATCAACATTTTTGGAAAAATAAAATGTCTATAACTCTTAAATCCTGTTATTATATTTGATAATTTTAACACAACTGGTAGATTTGTTAATAATAGAGTTTACGTA
>CAXHSG010000256.1:35000-37500 GCA_964019155.1 Osedax fenrisi
CTCTGCGGTCTTGTTCTACGCACATAATATATTCTGTAAATTTATTTATTAAAACGAAATATTGTATTATAAAATTGAATACTTAACGTACATATGTATTCTATAGCTCTATTGAAAAATCGTTTAAAACTAAGTAGAAACCATATATAATACTTGTATAACAATATAGTGTAACGAAATATAAAGTAATACAATAAGAGTACTATGAAAATAAAATTAAAAATTAAAAATATAAATAACCCACTATAATAAGACCAGTAGAAACGTTATTTCTATGCGGTATTATGTTAGGCGTATAAAATTTCTGTTAAGAAAAATTATTTATTATACTGTATCAATAAAACATATACGCTAATATAAAATCGAATATTCGATGCGTATAAGTGTACTATAGCATTTTAGAAAGAGTGTAAAAAACTGAGTAGAATACATATACGATGTGTATATAACTATATAGGATAACGAAATGTAAATTATAATAATAATAGTACTATCGAATATAAAATAGATAAATTCATAAGTAAATAAATAACAAATTCAAAAAACGGGAAAACATATACGCTAATATAAAATCGAATATTCGATGCGTATAAGTGTACTGTAGCATTTTAGAAAGAGCGTAAAAAACTGAGTAGAATACATATACGATGTGTATATAACTATATAGGATAACGAAATGTAAATTATAATAACAATAGTACTATCGAATATAAAATAGATAAATTCATAAGTAAATAAATAACATATTCAAAATACGGGAAAACATATACGCTAATATAAAATCGAATATTCGATGCGTATAAGTGTACTATAGCATTTTAGAAAGAGCGTAAAAAACTGAGTAGAATACATATACGATGTGTATATAACTATATAGGATAACGAAATGTAAATTATAATAACAATAGTACTATCGAATATAAAATAGATAAATTCATAAGTAAATAAATAACATATTCAAAATACGGGAAAACATATACGCTAATATAAAATCGAATATTCGATGCGTATAAGTGTACTATAGCATTTTAGAAAGAGCGTAAAAAACTGAGTAGAATACATATACGATGTGTATATAACTATATAGGATAACGAAATGTAAATTATAATAACAATAGTACTATCGAATATAAAATAGATAAATTCATAAGTAAATAAATAACATATTCAAAATACGGGAAAACATATACGCTAATATAAAATCGAATATTCGATGCGTATAAGTGTACTATAGCATTTTAGAAAGAGCGTAAAAAACTGAGTAGAATACATATACGATGTGTATATAACTATATAGGATAACGAAATGTAAATTATAATAACAATAGTACTATCGAATATAAAATAGATAAATTCATAAGTAAATAAATAACATATTCAAAATACGGGAAAACATATACGCTAATATAAAATCGAATATTCGATGCGTATAAGTGTACTGTAGCATTTTAGAAAGAGTGTAAAAAACTGAGTAGAATACATATACGATGTGTATATAACTATATAGGATAACGAAATGTAAATTATAATAATAATAGTACTATCGAATATAAAATAGATAAATTCATAAGTAAATAAATAACAAATTCAAAAAACGGGAAAACATATACGCTAATATAAAATCGAATATTCGATGCGTATAAGTGTACTGTAGCATTTTAGAAAGAGCGTAAAAAACTGAGTAGAATACATATACGATGTGTATATAACTATATAGGATAACGAAATGTAAATTATAATAACAATAGTACTATCGAATATAAAATAGATAAATTCATAAGTAAATAAATAACATATTCAAAATACGGGAAAACATATACGCTAATATAAAATCGAATATTCGATGCGTATAAGTGTACTATAGCATTTTAGAAAGAGCGTAAAAAACTGAGTAGAATACATATACGATGTGTATATAACTATATAGGATAACGAAATGTAAATTATAAGAATAAGAGAACTATCGAAAAAATATTGTAAACTATATAAATTTCTATAAATAGTATAATATATTCAAATTTAATAACTAGTGGTATAGCGTAGTGGTACAGCTAATGACTCGTAATTAGAAGGTAACGAGTTCAAATCTAGCTGAATATATTTTTTTTAAATTCGTAATTATATATATAATATATTTTATTAATCGCGTCAACTGCGGGTGGTAGAAATAAACTACTTAATAGTACAATAACGAAATTATACTCTATCGTTTTCAGAACTAAATATTTTCGAATTCATACTCTACCGTTTTCAGAACTAAATATTTTCGAATTCATACTCTACCGTTTTCTATACTAACCATATTCGAATTCATACTCTACCGTTTTCTATACTAACCATATTCGAATTCATACTCTACCGTTTTCTATACTAACCATATTCGAATTCATACTCTACCGTTTTCTATACTAACCATATTCGAATTCATACTCTACCGTTTTCTATACTAACCATATTCGAATTCATACTCTACCGTTTTCTATACTAACCATATTCGAAT
>CAXHSG010000256.1:45000-48485 GCA_964019155.1 Osedax fenrisi
TACCCGAAAATAATTACAGTCAACGTCTAAAAAGAATTGTTTTAATAAATAGAGCTTATCCCGAAGGCTATTTTTTACCAGTGATCTATCCATATAAGAAAAAGACCAGCAATCTTTACTCAATCGCTTGGCGACTGAGTGCGGATTACCCTCAACCAGTAAAATGCTCTACTCGAATTTTTCCATTTTTTACGATATACTCAAATAATGCTCAAAATTAAACAAACTAACTTTTTTTTGTAATTTAACATACTTGTGTATTTTTCTAAAAAAAAAATTTTTTATCTCGATTTACTTATATCAATATTTTAAATTAACAATGAAATATAATACATGTACAGGATACAAAAAAAATATATTTATTCAATTCCCATTAATTTAAAATATTTACAGATAAAATCAAAACCAGACACAAAAAAGACCAGAGAAACGTAATTTCTCTGCGGTCTTGTTCTACGCACATAATATATTCTGTAAATTTATTTATTAAAACGAAATATTGTATTATAAAATTGAATACTTAACGTACATATGTATTCTATAGCTCTATTGAAAAATCGTTTAAAACTAAGTAGAAACCATATATAATACTTGTATAACAATATAGTGTAACGAAATATAAAGTAATACAATAAGAGTACTATGAAAATAAAATTAAAAATTAAAAATATAAATAACCCACTATAATAAGACCAGTAGAAACGTTATTTCTATGCGGTATTATGTTAGGCGTATAAAATTTCTGTTAAGAAAAATTATTTATTATACTGTATCAATAAAACATATACGCTAATATAAAATCGAATATTCGATGCGTATAAGTGTACTATAGCATTTTAGAAAGAGTGTAAAAAACTGAGTAGAATACATATACGATGTGTATATAACTATATAGGATAACGAAATGTAAATTATAATAATAATAGTACTATCGAATATAAAATAGATAAATTCATAAGTAAATAAATAACAAATTCAAAAAACGGGAAAACATATACGCTAATATAAAATCGAATATTCGATGCGTATAAGTGTACTGTAGCATTTTAGAAAGAGCGTAAAAAACTGAGTAGAATACATATACGATGTGTATATAACTATATAGGATAACGAAATGTAAATTATAATAACAATAGTACTATCGAATATAAAATAGATAAATTCATAAGTAAATAAATAACATATTCAAAATACGGGAAAACATATACGCTAATATAAAATCGAATATTCGATGCGTATAAGTGTACTATAGCATTTTAGAAAGAGCGTAAAAAACTGAGTAGAATACATATACGATGTGTATATAACTATATAGGATAACGAAATGTAAATTATAATAACAATAGTACTATCGAATATAAAATAGATAAATTCATAAGTAAATAAATAACATATTCAAAATACGGGAAAACATATACGCTAATATAAAATCGAATATTCGATGCGTATAAGTGTACTATAGCATTTTAGAAAGAGCGTAAAAAACTGAGTAGAATACATATACGATGTGTATATAACTATATAGGATAACGAAATGTAAATTATAATAACAATAGTACTATCGAATATAAAATAGATAAATTCATAAGTAAATAAATAACATATTCAAAATACGGGAAAACATATACGCTAATATAAAATCGAATATTCGATGCGTATAAGTGTACTATAGCATTTTAGAAAGAGCGTAAAAAACTGAGTAGAATACATATACGATGTGTATATAACTATATAGGATAACGAAATGTAAATTATAATAACAATAGTACTATCGAATATAAAATAGATAAATTCATAAGTAAATAAATAACATATTCAAAATACGGGAAAACATATACGCTAATATAAAATCGAATATTCGATGCGTATAAGTGTACTGTAGCATTTTAGAAAGAGTGTAAAAAACTGAGTAGAATACATATACGATGTGTATATAACTATATAGGATAACGAAATGTAAATTATAATAATAATAGTACTATCGAATATAAAATAGATAAATTCATAAGTAAATAAATAACAAATTCAAAAAACGGGAAAACATATACGCTAATATAAAATCGAATATTCGATGCGTATAAGTGTACTGTAGCATTTTAGAAAGAGCGTAAAAAACTGAGTAGAATACATATACGATGTGTATATAACTATATAGGATAACGAAATGTAAATTATAATAACAATAGTACTATCGAATATAAAATAGATAAATTCATAAGTAAATAAATAACATATTCAAAATACGGGAAAACATATACGCTAATATAAAATCGAATATTCGATGCGTATAAGTGTACTATAGCATTTTAGAAAGAGCGTAAAAAACTGAGTAGAATACATATACGATGTGTATATAACTATATAGGATAACGAAATGTAAATTATAAGAATAAGAGAACTATCGAAAAAATATTGTAAACTATATAAATTTCTATAAATAGTATAATATATTCAAATTTAATAACTAGTGGTATAGCGTAGTGGTACAGCTAATGACTCGTAATTAGAAGGTAACGAGTTCAAATCTAGCTGAATATATTTTTTTTAAATTCGTAATTATATATATAATATATTTTATTAATCGCGTCAACTGCGGGGGTAGAAATAAACTACTTAATAGTACAATAACGAAATTATACTCTATCGTTTTCAGAACTAAATATTTTCGAATTCATACTCTACCGTTTTCAGAACTAAATATTTTCGAATTCATACTCTACCGTTTTCTATACTAACCATATTCGAATTCATACTCTACCGTTTTCTATACTAACCATATTCGAATTCATACTCTACCGTTTTCTATACTAACCATATTCGAATTCATACTCTACCGTTTTCTATACTAACCATATTCGAATTCATACTCTACCGTTTTCTATACTAACCATATTCGAATTCATACTCTACCGTTTTCTATACTAACCATATTCGAATTCATACTCTACCGTTTTCTATACTAACCATATTCGAATTCATACTCTACCGTTTTCTATACTAACCATATTCGAATTCATACTCTACCGTTTTCTATACTAACCATATTCGAATTCATACTCTACCGTTTTCTATACTAACCATATTCGAATTCATACTCTACCGTTTTCTATACTAACCATATTCGAATTCATACTCTGCCGTTTTCCCAGCCATAATTTCGGATACATACTCTGCCGTTTTACAAGCCTGTATTTTTGGAATCATACTCTGCCGTTTTCCCAGCCATAATTTCGGATACATACTCTGCCGTTTTACAAGCCTGTATTTTTGGAATCATACTCTGCCGTTTTCCTAGCCATAATTTCGGATACATACTCTGCCGTTTTACAAGCCTGTATTTTTGGAATCATACTCTGCCGTTTTCCAGCCATAATTTCGGATACATACTCTGCGTTTACAAGCCCCATGAATAACAAAATCCAATGAAATCACGGCAAAAAAAAAACCGTAAAACATTGAATTTTTTTGAATGAGTTAGTCTAAGC
>CAXHSG010000257.1:7500-10000 GCA_964019155.1 Osedax fenrisi
CCCGTTTTTTGAATTTGTTATTTATTTACTTATGAATTTATCTATTTTATATTCGATAGTACTATTATTATTATAATTTACATTTCGTTATCCTATATAGTTATATACACATCGTATATGTATTCTACTCAGTTTTTTACACTCTTTCTAAAATGCTACAGTACACTTATACGCATCGAATATTCGATTTTATATTAGCGTATATGTTTTCCCGTATTTTGAATATGTTATTTATTTACTTATGAATTTATCTATTTTATATTCGATAGTACTATTGTTATTATAATTTACATTTCGTTATCCTATATAGTTATATACACATCGTATATGTATTCTACTCAGTTTTTTACGCTCTTTCTAAAATGCTATAGTACACTTATACGCATCGAATATTCGATTTTATATTAGCGTATATGTTTTCCCGTATTTTGAATATGTTATTTATTTACTTATGAATTTATCTATTTTATATTCGATAGTACTATTGTTATTATAATTTACATTTCGTTATCCTATATAGTTATATACACATCGTATATGTATTCTACTCAGTTTTTTACGCTCTTTCTAAAATGCTATAGTACACTTATACGCATCGAATATTCGATTTTATATTAGCGTATATGTTTTCCCGTATTTTGAATATGTTATTTATTTACTTATGAATTTATCTATTTTATATTCGATAGTACTATTGTTATTATAATTTACATTTCGTTATCCTATATAGTTATATACACATCGTATATGTATTCTACTCAGTTTTTTACGCTCTTTCTAAAATGCTATAGTACACTTATACGCATCGAATATTCGATTTTATATTAGCGTATATGTTTTCCCGTATTTTGAATATGTTATTTATTTACTTATGAATTTATCTATTTTATATTCGATAGTACTATTGTTATTATAATTTACATTTCGTTATCCTATATAGTTATATACACATCGTATATGTATTCTACTCAGTTTTTTACGCTCTTTCTAAAATGCTACAGTACACTTATACGCATCGAATATTCGATTTTATATTAGCGTATATGTTTTCCCGTTTTTTGAATTTGTTATTTATTTACTTATGAATTTATCTATTTTATATTCGATAGTACTATTATTATTATAATTTACATTTCGTTATCCTATATAGTTATATACACATCGTATATGTATTCTACTCAGTTTTTTACACTCTTTCTAAAATGCTATAGTACACTTATACGCATCGAATATTCGATTTTATATTAGCGTATATGTTTTATTGATACAGTATAATAAATAATTTTTCTTAACAGAAATTTTATACGCCTAACATAATACCGCATAGAAATAACGTTTCTACTGGTCTTATTATAGTGGGTTATTTATATTTTTAATTTTTAATTTTATTTTCATAGTACTCTTATTGTATTACTTTATATTTCGTTACACTATATTGTTATACAAGTATTATATATGGTTTCTACTTAGTTTTAAACGATTTTTCAATAGAGCTATAGAATACATATGTACGTTAAGTATTCAATTTTATAATACAATATTTCGTTTTAATAAATAAATTTACAGAATATATTATGTGCGTAGAACAAGACCGCAGAGAAATTACGTTTCTCTGGTCTTTTTTGTGTCTGGTTTTGATTTTATCTGTAAATATTTTAAATTAATGGGAATTGAATAAATATATTTTTTTTGTATCCTGTACATGTATTATATTTCATTGTTAATTTAAAATATTGATATAAGTAAATCGAGATAAAAAATTTTTTTTTTAGAAAAATACACAAGTATGTTAAATTACAAAAAAAAGTTAGTTTGTTTAATTTTGAGCATTATTTGAGTATATCGTAAAAAATGGAAAAATTCGAGTAGAGCATTTTACTGGTTGAGGGTAATCCGCACTCAGTCGCCAAGCGATTGAGTAAAGATTGCTGGTCTTTTTCTTATATGGATAGATCACTGGTAAAAAATAGCCTTCGGGATAAGCTCTATTTATTAAAACAATTCTTTTTAGACGTTGACTGTAATTATTTTCGGGTAATTCTGTATTGTCTAACCGCAAACCGTATATATTGGCTCGTTCGTTACGCGACGTGTTTATATTTCTAGATATTTTATTACATCTTGATTTCTTGTACGTACGGCTCGTGTATTCGAGTGTCGGCTGCGCTTAAATTTACGAACGCGGAGATTTTCGCAAGGTTCGCGATCTATTTTTTCGTTTTCAACGATGTTATAGGTTGACGTTGGTTTATAACTATATTTCCGATATAGTTAGATACACTCTTTGCATGATTATATAGTTTTATCGTAATTCTATTTATTCTTATTGCAGTTTTGAGAGTTATCTGGTTGATCCTGCCAGTAGTCATATGCTTGTCTCAAAGATTAAGCCATGCATGTCTAAGTACAAACTTACACAAAGTGAAACCGCGAATGGCTCATTAAATCGGTCACTATTTATTGGATCATATGTCCTACTCGGATAACTGTAGTAATTCTA
>CAXHSG010000257.1:17500-20000 GCA_964019155.1 Osedax fenrisi
TATACCACTAGTTATTAAATTTGAATATATTATACTATTTATAGAAATTTATATAGTTTACAATATTTTTTCGATAGTTCTCTTATTCTTATAATTTACATTTCGTTATCCTATATAGTTATATACACATCGTATATGTATTCTACTCAGTTTTTTACGCTCTTTCTAAAATGCTATAGTACACTTATACGCATCGAATATTCGATTTTATATTAGCGTATATGTTTTCCCGTATTTTGAATATGTTATTTATTTACTTATGAATTTATCTATTTTATATTCGATAGTACTATTGTTATTATAATTTACATTTCGTTATCCTATATAGTTATATACACATCGTATATGTATTCTACTCAGTTTTTTACGCTCTTTCTAAAATGCTACAGTACACTTATACGCATCGAATATTCGATTTTATATTAGCGTATATGTTTTCCCGTTTTTTGAATTTGTTATTTATTTACTTATGAATTTATCTATTTTATATTCGATAGTACTATTATTATTATAATTTACATTTCGTTATCCTATATAGTTATATACACATCGTATATGTATTCTACTCAGTTTTTTACACTCTTTCTAAAATGCTACAGTACACTTATACGCATCGAATATTCGATTTTATATTAGCGTATATGTTTTCCCGTATTTTGAATATGTTATTTATTTACTTATGAATTTATCTATTTTATATTCGATAGTACTATTGTTATTATAATTTACATTTCGTTATCCTATATAGTTATATACACATCGTATATGTATTCTACTCAGTTTTTTACGCTCTTTCTAAAATGCTATAGTACACTTATACGCATCGAATATTCGATTTTATATTAGCGTATATGTTTTCCCGTATTTTGAATATGTTATTTATTTACTTATGAATTTATCTATTTTATATTCGATAGTACTATTGTTATTATAATTTACATTTCGTTATCCTATATAGTTATATACACATCGTATATGTATTCTACTCAGTTTTTTACGCTCTTTCTAAAATGCTATAGTACACTTATACGCATCGAATATTCGATTTTATATTAGCGTATATGTTTTCCCGTATTTTGAATATGTTATTTATTTACTTATGAATTTATCTATTTTATATTCGATAGTACTATTGTTATTATAATTTACATTTCGTTATCCTATATAGTTATATACACATCGTATATGTATTCTACTCAGTTTTTTACGCTCTTTCTAAAATGCTATAGTACACTTATACGCATCGAATATTCGATTTTATATTAGCGTATATGTTTTCCCGTATTTTGAATATGTTATTTATTTACTTATGAATTTATCTATTTTATATTCGATAGTACTATTGTTATTATAATTTACATTTCGTTATCCTATATAGTTATATACACATCGTATATGTATTCTACTCAGTTTTTTACGCTCTTTCTAAAATGCTACAGTACACTTATACGCATCGAATATTCGATTTTATATTAGCGTATATGTTTTCCCGTTTTTGAATTTGTTATTTATTTACTTATGAATTTATCTATTTTATATTCGATAGTACTATTATTATTATAATTTACATTTCGTTATCCTATATAGTTATATACACATCGTATATGTATTCTACTCAGTTTTTTACACTCTTTCTAAAATGCTATAGTACACTTATACGCATCGAATATTCGATTTTATATTAGCGTATATGTTTTATTGATACAGTATAATAAATAATTTTTCTTAACAGAAATTTTATACGCCTAACATAATACCGCATAGAAATAACGTTTCTACTGGTCTTATTATAGTGGGTTATTTATATTTTTAATTTTTAATTTTATTTTCATAGTACTCTTATTGTATTACTTTATATTTCGTTACACTATATTGTTATACAAGTATTATATATGGTTTCTACTTAGTTTTAAACGATTTTTCAATAGAGCTATAGAATACATATGTACGTTAAGTATTCAATTTTATAATACAATATTTCGTTTTAATAAATAAATTTACAGAATATATTATGTGCGTAGAACAAGACCGCAGAGAAATTACGTTTCTCTGGTCTTTTTTGTGTCTGGTTTTGATTTTATCTGTAAATATTTTAAATTAATGGGAATTGAATAAATATATTTTTTTTGTATCCTGTACATGTATTATATTTCATTGTTAATTTAAAATATTGATATAAGTAAATCGAGATAAAAAATTTTTTTTTTAGAAAAATACACAAGTATGTTAAATTACAAAAAAAAGTTAGTTTGTTTAATTTTGAGCATTATTTGAGTATATCGTAAAAAATGGAAAAATTCGAGTAGAGCATTTTACTGGTTGAGGGTAATCCGCACTCAGTCGCCAAGCGATTGAGTAAAGATTGCTGGTCTTTTTCTTATATGGATAGATCACTGGTAAAAAATAGCCTTCGGGATAAGCTCTATTTATTAAAACAATTCTTTTTAGACGTTGACTGTAATTATTTTCGGGTAATTCTGTATTGTCTAACCGCAAACCG
>CAXHSG010000257.1:22500-23580 GCA_964019155.1 Osedax fenrisi
TAGTCGCTGTCTTCGGATCGCGATCGGGGAGTTAACGATACATAGCGTACGTCCGACATCTAATACATACACATCTTGTTTTTACTTTATTTGTAATTAATTTTACGTGCGATATCTATATGGCGTTGCACCATTACGGTATTTGAATCGGTGGCAACACCAAATGCGACAAACACAACTCTATGCGGTGGATCACTCGGCTCGTATATCGATGAAGAGCGTAGCTAGCTACGTTAAATAATGTGAATTGCAGAACACATTGATCATTGAAATCTTGAACGCACATTGCGGTTATGCTTTACGGCCTAACCACGTTTGTCTCAGGGTCGTCGACTTTATTTACATTTATTTCGTTGTAACGACGGATTAGATGTCTTGGTCGTACGATATTCTTTATCTAGGTAAAGAAAATCGACGATTGAAATTCATAGCTCGTTAACGGTATCGTTTTTTCGCATCGTCTGATCATTTATTTGTGACGACGGTTGACATGCGATGGATGGATTACACTCGTTAATTGACAGCAGTCCTCGGTTGTTGTTACCTCGTGTATCAATTAAATAGCTGTCATTTCAATAGGTGCCGTTTATCATATTGTCTTAAGTATCGCGTTCACGCGCTTTATTTAGCTTATTAACATATAGTTATTTTGTAGCTTTATTCGTTTCGCTTCACGGCGTCTACGTATAAGTATTTCGAATTCGACCTGAGATCAAACGGGACTACCCGCTGAATTTAAGCATATTAGTAAGCGGAGGAAAAGAAACTAACAAGGATTCCCTTAGTAACGGCGAGTGAAGCGGGAAAAGCCCAGCACTGAATCCCTCGAACATTGCGATCGATGGGAACTGTAGTGTATAGGACGGCCTCTGATATGACAGGTTAGTGTTTAAGTCCTCCTGATCGAGGCTTCTGATCCCATAGAGGGTGTCAGGCCTGTATAGGCCCTATCGTTCATGTCTTTGTGTGTTCCTCGGAGTCGGGTTGTTTGAGAATGCAGCCCAAAGTGGGTGGTAAACTCCATCTAAGGCTAAATATTGATACGAGTCCGATAGCAAACAAGTACCGTGAGGGAAAGTT
>CAXHSG010000258.1:2500-5000 GCA_964019155.1 Osedax fenrisi
CTACTCAGTTTTTTACGCTCTTTCTAAAATGCTATAGTACACTTATACGCATCGAATATTCGATTTTATATTAGCGTATATGTTTTCCCGTTTTTTGAATATGTTATTTATTTACTTATGAATTTATCTATTCTATATTCGATAGTACTATTGTTATTATAATTTACATTTCGTTATCCTATATAGTTATATACACATCGTATATGTATTCTACTCAGTTTTTTACGCTCTTTCTAAAATGCTATAGTACACTTATACGCATCGAATATTCGATTTTATATTAGCGTATATGTTTTCCCGTTTTTTGAATATGTTATTTATTTACTTATGAATTTATCTATTCTATATTCGATAGTACTATTGTTATTATAATTTACATTTCGTTATCCTATATAGTTATATACACATCGTATATGTATTCTACTCAGTTTTTTACGCTCTTTCTAAAATGCTATAGTACACTTATACGCATCGAATATTCGATTTTATATTAGCGTATATGTTTTCCCGTTTTTTGAATATGTTATTTATTTACTTATGAATTTATCTATTCTATATTCGATAGTACTATTGTTATTATAATTTACATTTCGTTATCCTATATAGTTATATACACATCGTATATGTATTCTACTCAGTTTTTTACGCTCTTTCTAAAATGCTATAGTACACTTATACGCATCGAATATTCGATTTTATATTAGCGTATATGTTTTCCCGTTTTTTGAATATGTTATTTATTTACTTATGAATTTATCTATTCTATATTCGATAGTACTATTGTTATTATAATTTACATTTCGTTATCCTATATAGTTATATACACATCGTATATGTATTCTACTCAGTTTTTTACGCTCTTTCTAAAATGCTATAGTACACTTATACGCATCGAATATTCGATTTTATATTAGCGTATATGTTTTCCCGTATTTTGAATATGTTATTTATTTACTTATGAATTTATCTATTTTATATTCGATAGTACTATTGTTATTATAATTTACATTTCGTTATCCTATATAGTTATATACACATCGTATATGTATTCTACTCAGTTTTTTACGCTCTTTCTAAAATGCTATAGTACACTTATACGCATCGAATATTCGATTTTATATTAGCGTATATGTTTTCCCGTTTTTTGAATATGTTATTTATTTACTTATGAATTTATCTATTCTATATTCGATAGTACTATTGTTATTATAATTTACATTTCGTTATCCTATATAGTTATATACACATCGTATATGTATTCTACTCAGTTTTTTACGCTCTTTCTAAAATGCTATAGTACACTTATACGCATCGAATATTCGATTTTATATTAGCGTATATGTTTTCCCGTATTTTGAATATGTTATTTATTTACTTATGAATTTATCTATTTTATATTCGATAGTACTATTGTTATTATAATTTACATTTCGTTATCCTATATAGTTATATACACATCGTATATGTATTCTACTCAGTTTTTTACGCTCTTTCTAAAATGCTACAGTACACTTATACGCATCGAATATTCGATTTTATATTAGCGTATATGTTTTATTGATACAGTATAATAAATAATTTTTCTTAACAGAAATTTTATACGCCTAACATAATACCGCATAGAAATAACGTTTCTACTGGTCTTATTATAGTGGGTTATTTATATTTTTAATTTTTAATTTTATTTTCATAGTACTCTTATTGTATTACTTTATATTTCGTTACACTATATTGTTATACAAGTATTATATATGGTTTCTACTTAGTTTTAAACGATCTTTCAATAGAGCTATAGAATACATATGTACGTTAAGTATTCAATTTTATAATACAATATTTCGTTTTAATAAATAAATTTACAGAATATATTATGTGCGTAGAACAAGACCGCAGAGAAATTACGTTTCTCTGGTCTTTTTTGTGTCTGGTTTTGATTTTATCTGTAAATATTTTAAATTAATGGGAATTGAATAAATATATTTTTTTTGTATCCTGTACATGTATTATATTTCATTGTTAATTTAAAATATTGATATAAGTAAATCGAGATAAAAAATTTTTTTTTTAGAAAAATACACAAGTATGTTAAATTACAAAAAAAAGTTAGTTTGTTTAATTTTGAGCATTATTTGAGTATATCGTAAAAAATGGAAAAATTCGAGTAGAGCATTTTACTGGTTGAGGGTAATCCGCACTCAGTCGCCAAGCGATTGAGTAAAGATTGCTGGTCTTTTTCTTATATGGATAGATCACTGGTAAAAAATAGCCTTCGGGATAAGCTCTATTTATTAAAACAATTCTTTTTAGACGTTGACTGTAATTATTTTCGGGTAATTCTGTATTGTCTAACCGCAAACCGTATATATTGGCTCGTTCGTTACGCGACGTGTTTATATTTCTAGATATTTTATTACATCTTGATTTCTTGTACGTACGGCTCGTGTATTCGAGTGTCGGCTGCGCTTAAATTTACGAACGCGGAGATTTTCGCAAGGTTCGC
>CAXHSG010000258.1:12500-15000 GCA_964019155.1 Osedax fenrisi
CTGAAAACGGTAGAGTATGAATTCGAAAATATTTAGTTCTGAAAACGGTAGAGTATGAATTCGAAAATATTTAGTTCTGAAAACGATAGAGTATAATTTCGTTATTGTACTATTAAGTAGTTTATTTCTACCCCCGCAGTTGACGCGAGTAATAAAATATATTATATATATAATTACGAATTTAAAAAAAATATATTCAACTAGATTTGAACTCGTTACCTTCTAATTACGAGTCATTAGCTGTACCACTACGCTATATCACTAGTTATTAAATTTGAATATATTATACTATTTATAGAAATTTATATAGTTTACAATATTTTTTCGATAGTTCTCTTATTCTTATAATTTACATTTCGTTATCCTATATAGTTATATACACATCGTATATGTATTCTACTCAGTTTTTTACGCTCTTTCTAAAATGCTATAGTACACTTATACGCATCGAATATTCGATTTTATATTAGCGTATATGTTTTCCCGTTTTTTGAATATGTTATTTATTTACTTATGAATTTATCTATTCTATATTCGATAGTACTATTGTTATTATAATTTACATTTCGTTATCCTATATAGTTATATACACATCGTATATGTATTCTACTCAGTTTTTTACGCTCTTTCTAAAATGCTATAGTACACTTATACGCATCGAATATTCGATTTTATATTAGCGTATATGTTTTCCCGTTTTTTGAATATGTTATTTATTTACTTATGAATTTATCTATTCTATATTCGATAGTACTATTGTTATTATAATTTACATTTCGTTATCCTATATAGTTATATACACATCGTATATGTATTCTACTCAGTTTTTTACGCTCTTTCTAAAATGCTATAGTACACTTATACGCATCGAATATTCGATTTTATATTAGCGTATATGTTTTCCCGTTTTTTGAATATGTTATTTATTTACTTATGAATTTATCTATTCTATATTCGATAGTACTATTGTTATTATAATTTACATTTCGTTATCCTATATAGTTATATACACATCGTATATGTATTCTACTCAGTTTTTTACGCTCTTTCTAAAATGCTATAGTACACTTATACGCATCGAATATTCGATTTTATATTAGCGTATATGTTTTCCCGTTTTTTGAATATGTTATTTATTTACTTATGAATTTATCTATTCTATATTCGATAGTACTATTGTTATTATAATTTACATTTCGTTATCCTATATAGTTATATACACATCGTATATGTATTCTACTCAGTTTTTTACGCTCTTTCTAAAATGCTATAGTACACTTATACGCATCGAATATTCGATTTTATATTAGCGTATATGTTTTCCCGTATTTTGAATATGTTATTTATTTACTTATGAATTTATCTATTTTATATTCGATAGTACTATTGTTATTATAATTTACATTTCGTTATCCTATATAGTTATATACACATCGTATATGTATTCTACTCAGTTTTTTACGCTCTTTCTAAAATGCTATAGTACACTTATACGCATCGAATATTCGATTTTATATTAGCGTATATGTTTTCCCGTTTTTTGAATATGTTATTTATTTACTTATGAATTTATCTATTCTATATTCGATAGTACTATTGTTATTATAATTTACATTTCGTTATCCTATATAGTTATATACACATCGTATATGTATTCTACTCAGTTTTTTACGCTCTTTCTAAAATGCTATAGTACACTTATACGCATCGAATATTCGATTTTATATTAGCGTATATGTTTTCCCGTATTTTGAATATGTTATTTATTTACTTATGAATTTATCTATTTTATATTCGATAGTACTATTGTTATTATAATTTACATTTCGTTATCCTATATAGTTATATACACATCGTATATGTATTCTACTCAGTTTTTTACGCTCTTTCTAAAATGCTACAGTACACTTATACGCATCGAATATTCGATTTTATATTAGCGTATATGTTTTATTGATACAGTATAATAAATAATTTTTCTTAACAGAAATTTTATACGCCTAACATAATACCGCATAGAAATAACGTTTCTACTGGTCTTATTATAGTGGGTTATTTATATTTTTAATTTTTAATTTTATTTTCATAGTACTCTTATTGTATTACTTTATATTTCGTTACACTATATTGTTATACAAGTATTATATATGGTTTCTACTTAGTTTTAAACGATCTTTCAATAGAGCTATAGAATACATATGTACGTTAAGTATTCAATTTTATAATACAATATTTCGTTTTAATAAATAAATTTACAGAATATATTATGTGCGTAGAACAAGACCGCAGAGAAATTACGTTTCTCTGGTCTTTTTTGTGTCTGGTTTTGATTTTATCTGTAAATATTTTAAATTAATGGGAATTGAATAAATATATTTTTTTTGTATCCTGTACATGTATTATATTTCATTGTTAATTTAAAATATTGATATAAGTAAATCGAGATAAAAAATTTTTTTTTTAGAAAAATACACAAGTATGTTAAATTACAAAAAAAAGT
>CAXHSG010000259.1:0-2500 GCA_964019155.1 Osedax fenrisi
GAATTACTACAGTTATCCGAGTAGGACATATGATCCAATAAATAGTGACCGATTTAATGAGCCATTCGCGGTTTCACTTTGTGTAAGTTTGTACTTAGACATGCATGGCTTAATCTTTGAGACAAGCATATGACTACTGGCAGGATCAACCAGATAACTCTCAAAACTGCAATAAGAATAAATAGAATTACGATAAAACTATATAATCATGCAAAGAGTGTATCTAACTATATCGGAAATATAGTTATAAACCAACGTCAACCTATAACATCGTTGAAAACGAAAAAATAGATCGCGAACCTTGCGAAAATCTCCGCGTTCGTAAATTTAAGCGCAGCCGACACTCGAATACACGAGCCGTACGTACAAGAAATCAAGATGTAATAAAATATCTAGAAATATAAACACGTCGCGTAACGAACGAGCCAATATATACGGTTTGCGGTTAGACAATACAGA
Organism: Osedax fenrisi; assembly: GCA_964019155.1. Classification (NCBI taxonomy): domain Eukaryota; kingdom Metazoa; phylum Annelida; class Polychaeta; order Sabellida; family Siboglinidae; genus Osedax; species Osedax fenrisi. Next base: position 460 of record CAXHSG010000259.1, read on the forward strand.
ATTACCCGAAAATAATTACAGTCAACGTCTAAAAAGAATTGTTTTAATAAATAGAGCTTATCCCGAAGGCTATTTTTTACCAGTGATCTATCCATATAAGAAAAAGACCAGCAATCTTTACTCAATCGCTTGGCGACTGAGTGCGGATTACCCTCAACCAGTAAAATGCTCTACTCGAATTTTTCCATTTTTTACGATATACTCAAATAATGCTCAAAATTAAACAAACTAACTTTTTTTTGTAATTTAACATACTTGTGTATTTTTCTAAAAAAAAAATTTTTTATCTCGATTTACTTATATCAATATTTTAAATTAACAATGAAATATAATACATGTACAGGATACAAAAAAAATATATTTATTCAATTCCCATTAATTTAAAATATTTACAGATAAAATCAAAACCAGACACAAAAAAGACCAGAGAAACGTAATTTCTCTGCGGTCTTGTTCTACGCACATAATATATTCTGTAAATTTATTTATTAAAACGAAATATTGTATTATAAAATTGAATACTTAACGTACATATGTATTCTATAGCTCTATTGAAAAATCGTTTAAAACTAAGTAGAAACCATATATAATACTTGTATAACAATATAGTGTAACGAAATATAAAGTAATACAATAAGAGTACTATGAAAATAAAATTAAAAATTAAAAATATAAATAACCCACTATAATAAGACCAGTAGAAACGTTATTTCTATGCGGTATTATGTTAGGCGTATAAAATTTCTGTTAAGAAAAATTATTTATTATACTGTATCAATAAAACATATACGCTAATATAAAATCGAATATTCGATGCGTATAAGTGTACTATAGCATTTTAGAAAGAGTGTAAAAAACTGAGTAGAATACATATACGATGTGTATATAACTATATAGGATAACGAAATGTAAATTATAATAATAATAGTACTATCGAATATAAAATAGATAAATTCATAAGTAAATAAATAACAAATTCAAAAAACGGGAAAACATATACGCTAATATAAAATCGAATATTCGATGCGTATAAGTGTACTGTAGCATTTTAGAAAGAGCGTAAAAAACTGAGTAGAATACATATACGATGTGTATATAACTATATAGGATAACGAAATGTAAATTATAATAACAATAGTACTATCGAATATAAAATAGATAAATTCATAAGTAAATAAATAACATATTCAAAATACGGGAAAACATATACGCTAATATAAAATCGAATATTCGATGCGTATAAGTGTACTATAGCATTTTAGAAAGAGCGTAAAAAACTGAGTAGAATACATATACGATGTGTATATAACTATATAGGATAACGAAATGTAAATTATAATAACAATAGTACTATCGAATATAAAATAGATAAATTCATAAGTAAATAAATAACATATTCAAAATACGGGAAAACATATACGCTAATATAAAATCGAATATTCGATGCGTATAAGTGTACTATAGCATTTTAGAAAGAGCGTAAAAAACTGAGTAGAATACATATACGATGTGTATATAACTATATAGGATAACGAAATGTAAATTATAATAACAATAGTACTATCGAATATAAAATAGATAAATTCATAAGTAAATAAATAACATATTCAAAATACGGGAAAACATATACGCTAATATAAAATCGAATATTCGATGCGTATAAGTGTACTATAGCATTTTAGAAAGAGCGTAAAAAACTGAGTAGAATACATATACGATGTGTATATAACTATATAGGATAACGAAATGTAAATTATAATAACAATAGTACTATCGAATATAAAATAGATAAATTCATAAGTAAATAAATAACATATTCAAAATACGGGAAAACATATACGCTAATATAAAATCGAATATTCGATGCGTATAAGTGTACTGTAGCATTTTAGAAAGAGTGTAAAAAACTGAGTAGAATACATATACGATGTGTATATAACTATATAGGATAACGAAATGTAAATTATAATAATAATAGTACTATCGAATATAAAATAGATAAATTCATAAGTAAATAAATAACAAATTCAAAAAACGGGAA
>CAXHSG010000259.1:30000-32955 GCA_964019155.1 Osedax fenrisi
ATCTAAGGGCATCACAGACCTGTTATTGCTCAATCTCGTGTGACTAAACGCCACTTGTCCCTCTAAGAAGTAGTTTTTCGCGAATCCAGAAAGGATATCGCGTTCTATTTAGTAAGCCAGAGTCTCGTTCGTTATCGGAATTAACCAGACAAATCACTCCACCAACTAAGAACGGCCATGCACCACCATCCAACGAATCGAGAAAGAGCTATCAATCTGTCAATCCTACTGTTGTCCGGACCGGGTGAGTTTTCCCGTGTTGAGTCAAATTAAGCCGCAGGCTCCACTCCTGGTGGTGCCCTTCCGTCAATTCCTTTAAGTTTCAGATTTGCAACCATACTTCCCCCGGAATCCAAAAATTTTGGTTTCCCGGAAGCTGCCCGACAGGTCATGGTAGCAACACCATCGGATCGCTGATTGACATCGTTTATGGTCAGAACTACGACGGTATCTGATCGTCTTCGAACCTCTGACTTTCGTTCTTGATTAATGAAAACATTCTTGGCAAATGCTTTCGCTGTAGTACGTCTTACGCGGATCCAAGAATTTCACCTCTAACCGCGTAATACGAATGCCCCGACTGTCCCTCTTAATCATTACCTCGAGCTCAGAAAACCAGCAAAATAGAACCGAGATCCTATTCCATTATTCCATGCGACATTATACAAGCGAGAACGCCTGCCTTAAGCACTCTAATTTTTTCAAAGTAAACATTCCGGCCATCCACAACACCCGATAAAAGGCATCGCAGACAGAACCGGCAGGTAGACCAGAAGAAGAAAGTACCGACGTGAGCCGGACCACCTCTTCGAAGCCCAGATCCAACTACGAGCTTTTTAACTGCAACAACTTTAATATACGCTATTGGAGCTGGAATTACCGCGGCTGCTGGCACCAGACTTGCCCTCCAATAGGTACTCGTTAAAAGTTTTAAAATGTACTCATTCCAATTACGGAGCATCGTTAGATAGCCCGCATTGTTATTTTTCGTCACTACCTCCCCGAACTAGGAGTGGGTAATTTACGCGCCTGCTGCCTTCCTTGGATGTGGTAGCCGTTTCTCATGCTCCCCTCTCCGGAATCGAACCCTGATTCCCCGCTACCCGTTACGACCATGGTAAGCATATCACTTACCATCGACAGTTGATAGGGCGGACACTTGAAAGATATGTCGCCAGCGCAAGGCTATGCGATCAGCCGAAGGTTATCCAGAGTCACCAAAACAGCATCTTGCGATGTCTGGTTTGATCTAATAAATGCGACCTTCACTCTTACGAGTTCCAGTCTATAAGTTGCACAGTATTAGCTCTAGAATTACTACAGTTATCCGAGTAGGACATATGATCCAATAAATAGTGACCGATTTAATGAGCCATTCGCGGTTTCACTTTGTGTAAGTTTGTACTTAGACATGCATGGCTTAATCTTTGAGACAAGCATATGACTACTGGCAGGATCAACCAGATAACTCTCAAAACTGCAATAAGAATAAATAGAATTACGATAAAACTATATAATCATGCAAAGAGTGTATCTAACTATATCGGAAATATAGTTATAAACCAACGTCAACCTATAACATCGTTGAAAACGAAAAAATAGATCGCGAACCTTGCGAAAATCTCCGCGTTCGTAAATTTAAGCGCAGCCGACACTCGAATACACGAGCCGTACGTACAAGAAATCAAGATGTAATAAAATATCTAGAAATATAAACACGTCGCGTAACGAACGAGCCAATATATACGGTTTGCGGTTAGACAATACAGAATTACCCGAAAATAATTACAGTCAACGTCTAAAAAGAATTGTTTTAATAAATAGAGCTTATCCCGAAGGCTATTTTTTACCAGTGATCTATCCATATAAGAAAAAGACCAGCAATCTTTACTCAATCGCTTGGCGACTGAGTGCGGATTACCCTCAACCAGTAAATGCTCTACTCGAATTTTTCCATTTTTTACGATATACTCAAATAATGCTCAAAATTAAACAAACTAACTTTTTTTTGTAATTTAACATACTTGTGTATTTTTCTAAAAAAAAAATTTTTTATCTCGATTTACTTATATCAATATTTTAAATTAACAATGAAATATAATACATGTACAGGATACAAAAAAAATATATTTATTCAATTCCCATTAATTTAAAATATTTACAGATAAAATCAAAACCAGACACAAAAAAGACCAGAGAAACGTAATTTCTCTGCGGTCTTGTTCTACGCACATAATATATTCTGTAAATTTATTTATTAAAACGAAATATTGTATTATAAAATTGAATACTTAACGTACATATGTATTCTATAGCTCTATTGAAAAATCGTTTAAAACTAAGTAGAAACCATATATAATACTTGTATAACAATATAGTGTAACGAAATATAAAGTAATACAATAAGAGTACTATGAAAATAAAATTAAAAATTAAAAATATAAATAACCCACTATAATAAGACCAGTAGAAACGTTATTTCTATGCGGTATTATGTTAGGCGTATAAAATTTCTGTTAAGAAAAATTATTTATTATACTGTATCAATAAAACATATACGCTAATATAAAATCGAATATTCGATGCGTATAAGTGTACTATAGCATTTTAGAAAGAGTGTAAAAAACTGAGTAGAATACATATACGATGTGTATATAACTATATAGGATAACGAAATGTAAATTATAATAATAATAGTACTATCGAATATAAAATAGATAAATTCATAAGTAAATAAATAACAAATTCAAAAAACGGGAAAACATATACGCTAATATAAAATCGAATATTCGATGCGTATAAGTGTACTGTAGCATTTTAGAAAGAGCGTAAAAAACTGAGTAGAATACATATACGATGTGTATATAACTATATAGGATAACGAAATGTAAATTATAATAACAATAGTACTATCGAATATAAAATAGATAAATTCATAAGTAAATAAATAACATA
>CAXHSG010000260.1:2500-5000 GCA_964019155.1 Osedax fenrisi
GAGTGTATCTAACTATATCGGAAATATAGTTATAGACCAACGTCAACCTATAACATCGTTGAAAACGAAAAAATAGATCGCGAACCTTGCGAAAATCTCCGCGTTCGTAAATTTAAGCGCAGCCGACACTCGAATACACGAGCCGTACGTACAAGAAATCAAGATGTAATAAAATATCTAGAAATATAAACACGTCGCGTAACGAACGAGCCAATATATACGGTTTGCGGTTAGACAATACAGAATTACCCGAAAATAATTACAGTCAACGTCTAAAAAGAATTGTTTTAATAAATAGAGCTTATCCCGAAGGCTATTTTTTACCAGTGATCTATCCATATAAGAAAAAGACCAGCAATCTTTACTCAATCGCTTGGCGACTGAGTGCGGATTACCCTCAACCAGTAAAATGCTCTACTCGAATTTTTCCATTTTTTACGATATACTCAAATAATGCTCAAAATTAAACAAACTAACTTTTTTTTGTAATTTAACATACTTGTGTATTTTTCTAAAAAAAAAATTTTTTATCTCGATTTACTTATATCAATATTTTAAATTAACAATGAAATATAATACATGTACAGGATACAAAAAAAATATATTTATTCAATTCCCATTAATTTAAAATATTTACAGATAAAATCAAAACCAGACACAAAAAAGACCAGAGAAACGTAATTTCTCTGCGGTCTTGTTCTACGCACATAATATATTCTGTAAATTTATTTATTAAAACGAAATATTGTATTATAAAATTGAATACTTAACGTACATATGTATTCTATAGCTCTATTGAAAGATCGTTTAAAACTAAGTAGAAACCATATATAATACTTGTATAACAATATAGTGTAACGAAATATAAAGTAATACAATAAGAGTACTATGAAAATAAAATTAAAAATTAAAAATATAAATAACCCACTATAATAAGACCAGTAGAAACGTTATTTCTATGCGGTATTATGTTAGGCGTATAAAATTTCTGTTAAGAAAAATTATTTATTATACTGTATCAATAAAACATATACGCTAATATAAAATCGAATATTCGATGCGTATAAGTGTACTGTAGCATTTTAGAAAGAGCGTAAAAAACTGAGTAGAATACATATACGATGTGTATATAACTATATAGGATAACGAAATGTAAATTATAATAACAATAGTACTATCGAATATAAAATAGATAAATTCATAAGTAAATAAATAACATATTCAAAATACGGGAAAACATATACGCTAATATAAAATCGAATATTCGATGCGTATAAGTGTACTATAGCATTTTAGAAAGAGCGTAAAAAACTGAGTAGAATACATATACGATGTGTATATAACTATATAGGATAACGAAATGTAAATTATAATAACAATAGTACTATCGAATATAGAATAGATAAATTCATAAGTAAATAAATAACATATTCAAAAAACGGGAAAACATATACGCTAATATAAAATCGAATATTCGATGCGTATAAGTGTACTATAGCATTTTAGAAAGAGCGTAAAAAACTGAGTAGAATACATATACGATGTGTATATAACTATATAGGATAACGAAATGTAAATTATAATAACAATAGTACTATCGAATATAAAATAGATAAATTCATAAGTAAATAAATAACATATTCAAAATACGGGAAAACATATACGCTAATATAAAATCGAATATTCGATGCGTATAAGTGTACTATAGCATTTTAGAAAGAGCGTAAAAAACTGAGTAGAATACATATACGATGTGTATATAACTATATAGGATAACGAAATGTAAATTATAATAACAATAGTACTATCGAATATAGAATAGATAAATTCATAAGTAAATAAATAACATATTCAAAAAACGGGAAAACATATACGCTAATATAAAATCGAATATTCGATGCGTATAAGTGTACTATAGCATTTTAGAAAGAGCGTAAAAAACTGAGTAGAATACATATACGATGTGTATATAACTATATAGGATAACGAAATGTAAATTATAATAACAATAGTACTATCGAATATAGAATAGATAAATTCATAAGTAAATAAATAACATATTCAAAAAACGTGAAAACATATACGCTAATATAAAATCGAATATTCGATGCGTATAAGTGTACTATAGCATTTTAGAAAGAGCGTAAAAAACTGAGTAGAATACATATACGATGTGTATATAACTATATAGGATAACGAAATGTAAATTATAATAACAATAGTACTATCGAATATAGAATAGATAAATTCATAAGTAAATAAATAACATATTCAAAAAACGGGAAAACATATACGCTAATATAAAATCGAATATTCGATGCGTATAAGGTGTACTATAGCATTTTAGAAAGAGCGTAAAAAACTGAGTAGAATACATATACGATGTGTATATTAACTATATAGGATAACGAAATGTAAATTATAATAACAATAGTACTATCGAATATAGAATAGATAAATTCATAAGTAAATAAATAACATATTCAAAAAACGGGAAAAC
>CAXHSG010000260.1:12500-15000 GCA_964019155.1 Osedax fenrisi
CTAGAATTACTACAGTTATCCGAGTAGGACATATGATCCAATAAATAGTGACCGATTTAATGAGCCATTCGCGGTTTCACTTTGTGTAAGTTTGTACTTAGACATGCATGGCTTAATCTTTGAGACAAGCATATGACTACTGGCAGGATCAACCAGATAACTCTCAAAACTGCAATAAGAATAAATAGAATTACGATAAAACTATATAATCATGCAAAGAGTGTATCTAACTATATCGGAAATATAGTTATAGACCAACGTCAACCTATAACATCGTTGAAAACGAAAAAATAGATCGCGAACCTTGCGAAAATCTCCGCGTTCGTAAATTTAAGCGCAGCCGACACTCGAATACACGAGCCGTACGTACAAGAAATCAAGATGTAATAAAATATCTAGAAATATAAACACGTCGCGTAACGAACGAGCCAATATATACGGTTTGCGGTTAGACAATACAGAATTACCCGAAAATAATTACAGTCAACGTCTAAAAAGAATTGTTTTAATAAATAGAGCTTATCCCGAAGGCTATTTTTTACCAGTGATCTATCCATATAAGAAAAAGACCAGCAATCTTTACTCAATCGCTTGGCGACTGAGTGCGGATTACCCTCAACCAGTAAAATGCTCTACTCGAATTTTTCCATTTTTTACGATATACTCAAATAATGCTCAAAATTAAACAAACTAACTTTTTTTTGTAATTTAACATACTTGTGTATTTTTCTAAAAAAAAAATTTTTTATCTCGATTTACTTATATCAATATTTTAAATTAACAATGAAATATAATACATGTACAGGATACAAAAAAAATATATTTATTCAATTCCCATTAATTTAAAATATTTACAGATAAAATCAAAACCAGACACAAAAAAGACCAGAGAAACGTAATTTCTCTGCGGTCTTGTTCTACGCACATAATATATTCTGTAAATTTATTTATTAAAACGAAATATTGTATTATAAAATTGAATACTTAACGTACATATGTATTCTATAGCTCTATTGAAAGATCGTTTAAAACTAAGTAGAAACCATATATAATACTTGTATAACAATATAGTGTAACGAAATATAAAGTAATACAATAAGAGTACTATGAAAATAAAATTAAAAATTAAAAATATAAATAACCCACTATAATAAGACCAGTAGAAACGTTATTTCTATGCGGTATTATGTTAGGCGTATAAAATTTCTGTTAAGAAAAATTATTTATTATACTGTATCAATAAAACATATACGCTAATATAAAATCGAATATTCGATGCGTATAAGTGTACTGTAGCATTTTAGAAAGAGCGTAAAAAACTGAGTAGAATACATATACGATGTGTATATAACTATATAGGATAACGAAATGTAAATTATAATAACAATAGTACTATCGAATATAAAATAGATAAATTCATAAGTAAATAAATAACATATTCAAAATACGGGAAAACATATACGCTAATATAAAATCGAATATTCGATGCGTATAAGTGTACTATAGCATTTTAGAAAGAGCGTAAAAAACTGAGTAGAATACATATACGATGTGTATATAACTATATAGGATAACGAAATGTAAATTATAATAACAATAGTACTATCGAATATAGAATAGATAAATTCATAAGTAAATAAATAACATATTCAAAAAACGGGAAAACATATACGCTAATATAAAATCGAATATTCGATGCGTATAAGTGTACTATAGCATTTTAGAAAGAGCGTAAAAAACTGAGTAGAATACATATACGATGTGTATATAACTATATAGGATAACGAAATGTAAATTATAATAACAATAGTACTATCGAATATAAAATAGATAAATTCATAAGTAAATAAATAACATATTCAAAATACGGGAAAACATATACGCTAATATAAAATCGAATATTCGATGCGTATAAGTGTACTATAGCATTTTAGAAAGAGCGTAAAAAACTGAGTAGAATACATATACGATGTGTATATAACTATATAGGATAACGAAATGTAAATTATAATAACAATAGTACTATCGAATATAGAATAGATAAATTCATAAGTAAATAAATAACATATTCAAAAAACGGGAAAACATATACGCTAATATAAAATCGAATATTCGATGCGTATAAGTGTACTATAGCATTTTAGAAAGAGCGTAAAAAACTGAGTAGAATACATATACGATGTGTATATAACTATATAGGATAACGAAATGTAAATTATAATAACAATAGTACTATCGAATATAGAATAGATAAATTCATAAGTAAATAAATAACATATTCAAAAAACGGGAAAACATATACGCTAATATAAAATCGAATATTCGATGCGTATAAGTGTACTATAGCATTTTAGAAAGAGCGTAAAAAACTGAGTAGAATACATATACGATGTGTATATAACTATATAGGATAACGAAATGTAAATTATAATAACAATAGTACTATCGAATATAGAATAGATAAATTCATAAGTAAATAAATAACATATTCAAAAAACGG
>CAXHSG010000262.1:20000-21296 GCA_964019155.1 Osedax fenrisi
GAGTGCGGATTACCCTCAACCAGTAAAATGCTCTACTCGAATTTTTCCATTTTTTACGATATACTCAAATAATGCTCAAAATTAAACAAACTAACTTTTTTTTGTAATTTAACATACTTGTGTATTTTTCTAAAAAAAAAATTTTTTATCTCGATTTACTTATATCAATATTTTAAATTAACAATGAAATATAATACATGTACAGGATACAAAAAAAATATATTTATTCAATTCCCATTAATTTAAAATATTTACAGATAAAATCAAAACCAGACACAAAAAAGACCAGAGAAACGTAATTTCTCTGCGGTCTTGTTCTACGCACATAATATATTCTGTAAATTTATTTATTAAAACGAAATATTGTATTATAAAATTGAATACTTAACGTACATATGTATTCTATAGCTCTATTGAAAAATCGTTTAAAACTAAGTAGAAACCATATATAATACTTGTATAACAATATAGTGTAACGAAATATAAAGTAATACAATAAGAGTACTATGAAAATAAAATTAAAAATTAAAAATATAAATAACCCACTATAATAAGACCAGTAGAAACGTTATTTCTATGCGGTATTATGTTAGGCGTATAAAATTTCTGTTAAGAAAAATTATTTATTATACTGTATCAATAAAACATATACGCTAATATAAAATCGAATATTCGATGCGTATAAGTGTACTGTAGCATTTTAGAAAGAGCGTAAAAAACTGAGTAGAATACATATACGATGTGTATATAACTATATAGGATAACGAAATGTAAATTATAATAACAATAGTACTATCGAATATAAAATAGATAAATTCATAAGTAAATAAATAACATATTCAAAATACGGGAAAACATATACGCTAATATAAAATCGAATATTCGATGCGTATAAGTGTACTATAGCATTTTAGAAAGAGCGTAAAAAACTGAGTAGAATACATATACGATGTGTATATAACTATATAGGATAACGAAATGTAAATTATAATAACAATAGTACTATCGAATATAAAATAGATAAATTCATAAGTAAATAAATAACATATTCAAAATACGGGAAAACATATACGCTAATATAAAATCGAATATTCGATGCGTATAAGTGTACTATAGCATTTTAGAAAGAGCGTAAAAAACTGAGTAGAATACATATACGATGTGTATATAACTATATAGGATAACGAAATGTAAATTATAATAACAATAGTACTATCGAATATAAAATAGATAAATTCATAAGTAAATAAATAACATATTCAAAATACGGGAAAACATATACGCTAATATAAAATC
>CAXHSG010000263.1:0-143000 GCA_964019155.1 Osedax fenrisi
TTCGAATCGGGGGGTAGTCGCCCACAAATACCCCTCGGAAAGGTACTACTTCAATAGATGCACTTCGATCACTCTCGTATTCATTACCTAAGGGCGATAATAACGCGGAGTGGACAGCTAGGTGCTACGACGACGTTCTTCTCGTGGCTTGCACGTAATCCACCACACGAATACTCGTTGCGTAACTATACGCTACGTATATTGTTACGTAATCGGTACGTTATCGTGACGCAATAATGTTACGTCATCGCCTATGTCGTAACCACCGCGAATGACACTCCGCCTACGTGCGCAATATCGTTACTATAGCGTTACTATAGCGTATACTATAGTGTATACTATAGTGTATACTAGAGGTATATACTATATATGCATATATATATACGATGACAATTGCATATCATGTTATATTTGTTATTATTTTGTTATTTTTAGTTGGTGGAGTCCTTTCATCCCATCCAGGAACTTAGATGGAGTTTTCACTTATAACCATATATGGCTCTAATGTCCCTTCGAAGCCGCTCTCTTGTTAAGGTAAAATTAATTAATTGTCCGGACGAGGGTCGAACCCGTGTCCTACTGCTTGTGTGTCTGACGCCTTAGCCACACAGGCAGTTATATATATATATATATATATATATATATATATATTATAAAATATATATATAGATTAGATGTTATTATAATTTAAAATTAAATAGCTATACATATAAAATATTTTAATTTTGAAATCTGAAATCGTAACCAACACAAACGGGTGCCCCTAATAGTAACCCCCAATAGTAACCCTCAATGGTACCCCCTATAGTAACCCCCCTATAGTACCCCCCGCCCCATATTAGATATTCTCCCCGAGAACTACGTTTATTACAGATCACCTTACCGGCAGCCTATTATCTTCGTTAACACTTTTGCATCATGATTACCGTGTCACCGATAAGAGTGTCACTGATAGGGAATGTCACCGATAAGAATGTCACTGATAGGGAATGTCACCGATAAGAATATCACTGATAATAGTATCGCCGATAAGAGTGTCGACGATAAGGGTATCGATGATAAGAACGTCACCGATAAGAACGTCACCGATAAGAATGCCACTGATAATAGTATCACTGATAAGAGTGTCGACGACAAGGGTATCGCCGACTATAGTACACTATAGTACACTATAGAAGCGGCGGGTGCGCATTACCGTTCGGTTACCGCATAGGCGACGATGACGTAACGGAGTCGATAACGCGCCGATTACGTAATACCCTACACACACACATACACACACACCCACTTTGTTTACATAGCAACCAATATATAGACGTGTTATTAACAGCTTAGCTTTTAAATATCGTTTAATTGTATTATTATTATAAAGATAAGTACGTATTCATTTATTTTTTATATTATCTATTATATTAATATTATTTACTTATTAATTTCCAACTTGTTTGAAATACATAATAGTTGTCTTCTAATTATAATCATTTCTAATTAGATATAATTATATTTAGGTTTTGTTTACATTTTATGAATAACAAAATAAAAATCCATTAAAATAATTAAAAATCACAAAGATTATAGTATAAAAATTAGATTAATTAATGACATTCAAATATATATTACATACTGTTACACATATACCGTGTATTATATGATTATACATAGTATACTACTATCATTTAATTATTATCAAATTGTAGAAGAATCATATATCTTGTATATAATTTACATAATTTATAGTTATATTAATGTACATACAATTAATTAAATTATTTTAAAATATATCATACGATTTGTAATCATCATACTCCGGAGATCTCCTCTGGGAGCCGCGCATTAGGTAGTGTCACCACCTACCTACCTTCAATATAAGGTTAGCTACAAGTCACAATTAACGGATACACCCTGCTGCTCTACTTATTACACATTTAGTTAATCGGCAAATATGGTGTTTGATATGGCTTGCATGAAATGTGAAGAAAGAATCATAGAAACAAATACTGCGGTGATAAAGTGCTTCCTCTGTGACAAAATGCTACATCACAGATGTATCCATGATGCTGGTATTCTCACCACAAGATGGTCGTCTAAATCAAAACCACCCGCCAGTCTATTGGAAGTACTGGGATCTAGATACTTCACTTTCCGATGCCCGGCTTGTATTATTAATTTAACATCGACTAACCTGACTTTACCTAACTTGAATATTAACGTACCTACCAATACTACCAACACACAGACTACTGAACATAACTTTAATAATAACGTACCTACCAATACCACTAATATAACACCCAATACAACAGAACTTGACTTACAAATAAATACAATACTTACTACATTAAAATCTCATACAATACAAATACAATCACTAATGACTCAACATAGACCTTTGACAAATATACCACTAAACAATACTACTAAATACAATAATGATCTGCCACCTATGACATATATTCCAAGACTTAATACCAATAACTACAATAACAATTTCCCTTCTAATACCCATACTCCAAGACTTAATTCTAATAACTATAATATTGACTTTCCACCCATGACCCACACTATAAGAAACAATAATACATACTACCCAAATTACATAACCCATACTCCAAGACTAAATACTAATAACTACAGTAATGATTTGCCACACCAATTCCATAATATAAAAAATAATAATACATACCACCCAAATCACAAACTAACTCTACACAATAAAAGTAATCCATCCCCATCATACAATAACTCTAATCTAACAGCTATAATTGAAAATATAACCAAGACTAATCTTAACCGCACCTATATTAACAAACTACTAACTGACCTGAAGATAGATAAAAATACTGTCTCTCTTGTATCTTTTGGTAATACAAGTTGCTTTATTACTTTTACTACACATTTTTCAAAATATAATTTCATTAATCTTAACTCCAAACTTAACTACACTGACTATAAAAAACTATTTATTCATAACCTGCTAACACATAAACAAATACACGTTAAAAATATTTACTTCCATGCTTAAAAATCTAGGAAACTTACTGGCTACAAATGTGTTTTAAACTTAAGAAATGATACCTATGAACTAAGATTTAGACTAACTGACAACACTACTGACTGGAAGAACCAACCACTTATACCAACAACATCACAAATAACTGAATGGACTAATTCCCTTCATTTATTTAGAAATTAAAGACATAATCCATCTGTAAATAGTCCCATTAAATATACTGATAAAATACCACCAACTGAACAAATTAATTCTACTGATCCCAAAAATATTACTACCAACGCTAATATAACTACCATATCACATTCTATATCTTCAACACCGCAATCAACCAATACTGGAAAAACCATAACAATATGACAACTAAACTCTAACGAACTTAAAATATCTCTGCTCAATACACATTCACTCAACAATAAACCAGACTTAATTAATTCAATTATAACAAATGATAAAATAGATATTATGTGCCTTACTGAAACCTGGACTACTAATAACAACTCCGACCCTACGTACATAGCTGCCACACCCAACACTCATTACTTTATACAACAATCTAGAATATCACATGGTGGTGGACTAGCTGTTATCATTAATTCTAATATTACACTAATACAAAAAATACATCGTACAGTAAACTCCATTGAACTCCTACAACTGAACCTCAAATTAAATAAAAACACAAACACTCTAAAACTAATACTACTATACAGACCACCCAATTCCATAAATCCTCTACCAACTATACACGATATACTTTATCAAGTACATGACGAACAAAACTTACTAATACTAGGTGATTTTAATATCAACCCTCAGTCAATTGTTTTCTCGAACATACTTAATGATCTAAACCTTACACAACATATACATGAACCGAAACATAACAAAGGCAATACGCTTGACCTTATTATCACTAGGAACAATTTAACTAATATTTCAACACAAATAGGTCCCAAAATAACAGATCATAATATCATTAACATATATCTTAAGTATACTAAATCTTCAGCTAAAAAAGAAACTATTACTTACAGAAACCTAAAAAACATTAACAATGAAAACTATACTAATGACTTATATAAACTGATTATACTTGACTATAATAATACTGATATTGCTACTCAAAAAATACATCAACACTTAGAATACTTACTTGAAATACATGCCCCAATTAAAACTATTAAAGTTCAACAAAGATGTCTTAATCCATGGTGGACACCTGAACTATCTAATCTACATCGATTACTCAGAAAAATCGAAATAGTTTGGAGAAAAGATAAAAATATCTGTAACAGAAACCTATATAATTATCATGAAAAATATTACTTTAATGAAATAAAATTATCTAAATCACTATATTATCACAATATAATTGATACTCAGAAACATGACATGAAGCTTCTCTATAAAACATGTAATACACTTTTAAAAAAGAAGACAAAATCAAACTATAGCATTGATTCTGATAAATTTTCTTATTTTTTCATTAATAAAATAAAAGCTATTTATGACGATATAGAATTCCACACTTCCAACCATAACAGATCTAATTACCTTAACGGACTAACTACACATTCTATTACATCAAATCCAATATCTATAATTTCTCCTGAATATATTGAAACAATAATAAAATCAACACATTTTAAAACATGTATCTACATTGACAACATTACATCGTGCCAACTGAAAAAAAACCTTAATTATTTTCGCCTTACATACACGGAACTGATCAATAAATGCATAGAACAGTCACATTTTCCACTATTTATAAAACATACAATCATTACACCAATACTGAAAAACTCATCACTTGACAAAACACTTACTAAAAACTACAGACTAATATACAATCGATCTTTTCTATCTAAAATTATAGAAAAAATAATAGCAAACCACCTTACCAACCATATAACGAATAATAACTTAGATAATCCGAGACAAACTGCATATAAACGAAAACACAATACTGAAACTTTACTATTAGACCTTACTAAATATATATCTCATAATATCCATAACAACAAATATGTAATACTATATATAACTCGACCTAACAGCTGCATTTGATACTATAAACCATATGATACTTTATAAAAAACTAAAATCCATAGGAATTCACCAATCAATATTACAACTAATACAGTCATACTTAACAGGAAGAACTTTTAATATAAAATCCAATAAACCATTCAATACATATAACTGTCCTGAAATAGTAGTTCCTCAAGGAAGTGTTCTCGGACCTCTGCTCTTTAATATTTATACATCAGACATTAATTCCATAATAAATTCACATAATATTAATTACCATATGTATGCAGATGATACACAACTATATACAATA
This sequence comes from Osedax fenrisi, assembly GCA_964019155.1. Taxonomy (NCBI): domain Eukaryota; kingdom Metazoa; phylum Annelida; class Polychaeta; order Sabellida; family Siboglinidae; genus Osedax; species Osedax fenrisi. Next base: position 5,361 of record CAXHSG010000263.1, read on the forward strand.
ACTACTTTCAATAACCTAAACGAAACTCTAACCAAAATATATAAATTAATGAACTTGAAATATATTTTAACAACAACTATTTAAAATTTAATAAACTGAAAACAGATTGTATTATATTTCATAGCAAACGACTAATCCCACTCGCACTCACACATATTAAAATAGCTAATACTGAAATAGAAATAAAAACTAATATAACTACCTTAGGTGTTATACTTGATAAACACCTAACGCTAAATACACAAATCTCATCTATAGTTAAAAAATGCAACAATAAACTATATCAATTAAAACAAATAAAACACCTTCTGAATCAATCATCCCTCAAAATATTAACCTCCGCTTATATAATATCAAAACTTGATTATTGTAACTCCATACTTACTGATATACCTAAATTACAAGAAAGATGACTTAACAAAATAATAAACCAAACATGCAGACTCATTTTTAAACTACCTAAACGAACACATACTACAGACTACCGAAAAAAACTAAACTGGCTTACATTTAAACAAAGATCCACCTATAAAACACTAAATATTATACATACTGCCATATATAACAATCTTCCTAAATATATTATAGACTCTATTAAACTAAAAGAAATAACTAAACTAAGATCATCAAATAGTACCCTACTGAAACATAACCCATCAACTAACTACTCATCATTATGGAATAAACTTCCCAAAACTATTACTAATGAGAAACTATCAACTACATTTAAAACAAAACTACACAGACACTTACTTGAACTTAACTAACTTTATTTACTAAATTTACATACTGACTAACTTTATTACATACTTACTATCCACCCACACCTTACTTTACTGCATTTATTATAATTTATTTAAATTATGGAAGTCGCCATAACATTAATATTATATATATATATATATCACATCCGAACAATTTTTTGAAAATTGGTTTTTTGTGAATAAATCAATTTACTATTACTACTACACACACACACATACACGCACACACACCTACGCACACACACACGCACACACACCTACACACACCTACACAAACCTACACACACACACGCACACACGCACACACGAGAAGTGATGCAATGCCGCCGCTGCGTTATTATGTAATGAATATAGATTTGTAAATATGTAAGGCATTGATTCGCCACCGTATTAATAATATATATATATATATATATATATATATATATATATATATATATATATTGATTTTATGTAAGGGCTTATTTGTGTGGGTGTGTATGTGTGGGTTTGATTGTGTGTATGTTCAACTTAGATCAAACAAAAACACACACCATATATATATATATATATATATATATATATATATGCATCAACCATACATATACATATATAAACTTTAATTAATATACAAATATCTCTTATATAATTAAGTGAACGTTTTTGTATCCGTTGTTTACTCTGAAACGAGATATATATATATATACACGCGCACACACAAGCACCCAAACACACGCGTACATACACCCACACACATATATGCGCACATGTATACGCACATACACGCACAGACCCGCACTCAAACACACGCACAGTGTGCGTCGCACACATACATGTATGTGGAGACAATGTATCATTGACCCCACCTTTATATATATATATATATATATATATATATATATATATATATACTTCTAATGTGTCTATATATAGAATAATAATACGTTATATATATATATATATATATATATATATATATATATATAATATAGTATACAGAATCAAGGTTATGTTCTCGCTCATTCAGACTGTAGGTAAATAAGCGGTCGAATTGAGTTTACTTTTTGTTTGTTTTTGTCTCATTATAAGTTGCCCCGTGATGTCTCCCGTGATATGTCACGTGATGTGTCACGTGATGTATCATGTAATGCTTACGTACATCTTCACAGTAGTCACTGGTATACGGCGGTAAGATGATCTAGTGTGGCTGATATATACACGTATAATATGAACTCAAACATTCACACATATACGTATACATACATATACATATACATATACACATATATATATATATATATATATATATATATATATATATATATATAGTTATTTACATAGTTTAACTTGTATTCCCGTGACCTACTAACCTATAGTAGGGATAATCTCCTCTCTCTCTCTAGAGATTCAATAACACACGTATCCAGTAGCCTCTAGCCGTTACCGTATTGAGTGCACATGATCTATTGGTCGATATTATCGGAGAGAAAAGAACTCACTATTCGAGGTGTATCCGATATAACTTTAAGAGGGTCGATGTCGACCGCTAATCGCGAAGAGTCTTTCAGGAAATATGATGCTTAGATACGGAATAATCTACCTCTGGTATTGAGAAGTTCTCGTCACATTTCCATCTTCCGCGAAAGACTGAAGAATCGTATTTTCTTTTAATTATTTTTTAACAATATTTTATTACGATATTTTACAGAGAATTATTCCTACTCTTATTTAAGCGTCAAACTAAAGTATTATTATTAAAAATATTCATTTTATATTTTATATTTCTCTATATAGAAACACTATAGAGTGATAGGTTATATGAACACTCTATATAGAGCGATAGGTTATATGAACACTATATAGAGCGATAGGTTATATGAACACTCTATAGAGTGGTAGGTTATATGAACACTCTATAGAGTGGTAGGTTATATGAACACTCTATATAGAGCGATAGGTTATATGAACACTCTATAGAGCGATAGGTTATATGAACACTCTATAGAGCGATAGGTTATATGAACACTCTATAGAGTGGTAGGTTATATGAACACTCTATAGAGTGGTAGGTTATATGAACACTCTATATAGAGCGATAGGTTATATGAACACTCTATAGAGCGATAGGTTATATGAACACTCTATAGAGCGATAGGTTATATTAACACTCTATAGAGCGATAGGTTATATGAACACTCTATAGAGCGATAGGTTATATGAACACTCTATAGAGTGGTAGGTTATATGAACACTCTATAGAGTGGTAGGTTATATGAACACTCTATATAGAGCGATAGGTTATATGAACACTCTATAGAGCGATAGGTTATATGAACACTCTATAGAGCGATAGGTTATATGAACACTCTATAGAGCGATAGGTTATATGAACACACTCTATAGAGCGATAGGTTATATGAACACTCTATAGAGCGATAGGTTATATGAACACTCTATAGAGTGGTAGGTTATATGAACACTCTATAGAGTGGTAGGTTATATGAACACTCTATATAGAGCGATAGGTTATATGAACACTCTATAGAGCGATAGGTTATATGAACACTCTATAGAGTGGTAGGTTATATGAACACTCTATAGAGTGGTAGGTTATATGAACACTCTATATAGAGCGATAGGTTATATGAACACTCTATAGAGCGATAGGTTATATGAACACTCTATAGAGCGATAGGTTATATGAACACTCTAGTGATAGGTTATATGAACACTCTATAGAGCGATAGGTTATATGAACACACTCTATAGAGCGATAGGTTATATGAACACTCTATAGAGCGATAGGTTATATGAACACTCTATAGAGCGATAGGTTATATGAACACTCTATAGAGCGATAGGTTATATGAACACTCTATAGAGCGATAGGTTATATGAACACTCTATATAGTGATAGGTTATATGAACACTCTATAGAGTGGTAGGTTATATGAACACTCTATAGAGTGATAGGTTATATGAACACTCTATAGAGCGATAGGTTATATGAACACTCTATAGAGTGGTAGGTTATATGAACACTCTAGTGATAGGTTATATGAACACTTTATAGAGTGATAGGTTATATGAACACTCTATAGAGTGATAGGTTATATGAACACTCTATAGAACGGTAGGTTATATGAACACACTCTATAGAGCGATAGGTTATATGAACACTCTATAGAGTGGTAGGTTATATGAACACTCTATAGAGTGATAGGTTATATGAACACTCTATATAGTGATAGGTTATATGAACACTCTATAGAGCGATAGGTTATATGAACACTCTATAGAGTGGTAGGTTATATGAACACTCTAGTGATAGGTTATATGAACACTCTATAGAGTGATAGGTTATATGAACACTCTATAGAGCGATAGGTTATATGAACACTCTATATAGAGCGATAGGTTATATGAACACTCTAGTGATTGGTTATATGAACACTCTATAGAGCGATAGGTTATATGAACACTCTATAGAGCGATAGGTTATATGAACAATCTATAGAGTGATAGGTTATATGAACACTCTATAGAGCGATGTGTTATATGAACACTCTAGCGAGTGCTAGGTTATATGAACACTCTATAGAGCGATAGGTTATATGAACACTCTATAGAGCGATAGGTTATATGAACACTCTAGTGATAGGTTATATGAACACTCTATAGAGTGGTAGGTTATATGAACACTCTATAGAGCGATAGGTTATATGAACACTCTAGTGATTGGTTATATGAACACTCTATAGAGTGCTAGGTTATATGAACACTCTATAGAGCGATAAGTTATATGAACACTCTAGTGATTGGTTATATGAACACTCTATAGAGCGATAGGTTATATGAACACTCTATAGAGTGCTAGGTTATATGAACACTCTAGTGATAGGTTATATAAACACTCTATAGAGTGATAGGTTATATGAACACTCTAGTGATAGGTTATATGAACACTCTATAGAGTGATAGGTTATATGAACACTCTATAGAGTGGTAGGTTATATGAACACTCTATAGAGCGATAGGTTATATGAACACTCTATAGAGTGCTAGGTTATATGAACACTCTATAGAGCGATAGGTTATATGAACACTCTATAGAGTGATATGTTATATGAACACTCTATAGAGCGATAGGTTATATGAACACTCTATAGAGCGATAGGTTATATGAACACTCTATAGAGCGATAGGTTATATGAACACTCTATAGAGTGATAGGTTATATGAACACTCTATAGAGCGATAGGTTATATGAACACTCTATAGAGCGATAGGTTATATGAACACTCTATAAAGGCATAGGTTATATGAACACTCTATAGGGCGATAGGTTATATGAACACTCTATAGAGCGATAGGTTATATGAATACTCTAGTGATAGGTTATATGAACACTCTATAGAGCGATAGGTTATATGAACACACTCTATAGAGTGATAGGTTATATGAACACTCTATAGAGCGATAGGTTATATGAACACTCTAGTGATTGGTTATATGAACACTCTATAGAGCGATAGGTTATATGAACACTCTATAGAGCGATAGGTTATATGAACAATCTATAGAGTGATAGGTTATATGAACACTCTATAGAGCGATGTGTTATATGAACACTCTAGCGAGTGCTAGGTTATATGAACACTCTATAGAGCGATAGGTTATATGAACACTCTATAGAGCGATAAGTTATATGAACACTCTAGTGATTGGTTATATGAACACTCTATAGAGCGATAGGTTATATGAACACTCTATAGAGTGCTAGGTTATATGAACACTCTAGTGATAGGTTATATAAACACTCTATAGAGTGATAGGTTATATGAACACTCTAGTGATAGGTTATATGAACACTCTATAGAGTGATAGGTTATATGAACACTCTATAGAGTGGTAGGTTATATGAACACTCTATAGAGCGATAGGTTATATGAACACTCTATAGAGCGAAAGGTTATATGAACACTCTATAGAGCGATAGGTTATATGAACACTCTATAGAGCGATAGGTTATATGAACACTCTATAGAGCGATAGGTTATATGAACACTCTATAGAGTGATAGGTTATATGAACACTCTATAGAGCGATAGGTTATATGAACACTCTATAGAGCGATAGGTTATATGAACACTCTATAGAGCGATAGGTTATATGAACACTCTATAGAGCGATAGGTTATATGAACACTCTATAGAGTGATAGGTTGTATGAACACTCTAGTGATAGGTTATATGAACACTCTATAGAGCGATAGGTTATATGAACACTCTATAGAGTGGTAGGTTATATGAACACTATATAGAGTGGTAGGTTATATGAACACTCTATAGAGCGATAGGTTATATGAACACTCTATAGAGTGATAGGTTATATGAACACTCTATAGAGCGATAGGTTATATGAACACACTCTATAGAGTGATAGGTTATATGAACACTCTATAGAGCGATAGGTTATATGAACACTCTATAGAGTGATAGGTTATATGAACACTCTATAGAGTGATAGGTTATATGAACACTCTATAGAGGGATAGGTTATATGAACACTCTATAGAGCGATAGGTTATATGAACACTCTATAGAGTGATAGGTTATATGAACACACTATAGAGTGGTAGGTTATATGAACACTCTATAGAGCGATAGGTTATATGAACACTCTATAGAGTGGTAGGTTATATGAACACTCTAGTGATAGGTTATATGAACACTCTATAGAGCGATAGGTTATATGAACACTCTATAGAGCGATAGGTTATATGAACACTCTATAGAGTGATATGTTATATGAACACTCTAGTGATAGGTTATATGAACACTCTATAGAGCGATAGGTTATATGAACACTCTATAGAGCGATAGGTTATATGAACACTCTATAGAGTGATAGGTTATATGAACACTCTATAGAGTGATAGGTTATATGAACACTCTATAGAGTGGTAGGTTATATGAACACTCTAGTGATAGGTTATATGAACACTCTATAGAGCGATAGGTTATATGAACACTCTAGTGATAGGTTATATGAACACTCTATAGAGCGATAGGTTATATGAACACTCTATAGAGCGATAGGTTATATGAACACTCTATAGAGCGATAGGTTATATGAACACTCTATAGAGTGGTAGGTTATATGAACACTCTATAGAGTGATAGGTTATATGAGCACTCTATAGAGCGATAGGTTATATGAACACTCTATAGAGCGATAGGTTATATGAACACTCTATAGAGTGGTAGGTTATATGAACACTCTAGTGATAGGTTATATGAACACTCTATAGAGCGATAGGTTATATGTACACTCTATAGAGTGATAGGTTATATGAACACTCTAGTGATAGGTTATATGAACACTCTATAGAGCGATAGGTTATATGCACACTCTATAGAGCGCTAGGTTATATGAACACTCTAGTGATAGGTTATATGAACACTCTATAAAGTGATAGGTTATATGAACACTCTATAGAGCGATAGGTTATATGAACACTCTATAGAGTGATAGGTTATATGAACACTCTATAGAGCGATAGGTTATATGAACTCTCTAGCGATAGGTTATATGAACACTCTATAGAGTGATAGGTTATATGAACACTCTATAGAGCGATAGGTTATATGAACACTCTAGCGATAGGTTATATGAACACTCTATAGAGTGATAGGTTATATGAACACTCTATAGAGCGATAGGTTATATAATCACTCTATAGAGTGCTAGGTTATATGAACACTCTATAGAGCGATAGGTTATATGAACACTCTATAGAGCGATAGGTTATATGAACACTCTATAGAGCGGTAGGTTATATGAACACTCTATAGAGTGATAGGTTATATGAACACTCTATAGAGTGATAGGTTATATGAACACTCTATAGAGTGATAGGTTATATGAACACTCTATAGAGCGATAGGTTATATGAATACTCTAGCGATAGGTTATATGAACACTCTATAGAGTGATAGGTTATATGAACACTCTATAGAGTGATAGGTTATATGAACATTCTATAGAGTGATAGGTTATATGAACACTCTATAGAGCGATAGGTTATATGAACACTCTAGTGATAGGTTATATGAACACTCTATAGAGCGATAGGTTATATGAACACTCTATAGAGTGATAGGTTATATGAACACTCTATAGAGTGGTAGGTTATATGAACACTCTATAGAGCGATAGGTTATATGAACACTCTATAGAGCGATAGGTTATATGAACACTCTAGTGATAGGTTATATGAACACTCTAGAGAGTGATAGGTTATATGAACACTCTATAGAGTGATAGGTTATATGAACACTCTATAGAGCGATAGGTTATATGAACACTCTATAGAGTGGTAGGTTATATGAACACACTATAGAGTGATAGGTTATATGAACACTCTATAGAGCGATAGGTTATATGAACACTCTATAGAGTGATAGGTTATATGAACACTCTATAGAGCGATAGGTTATATGAACACTCTAGTGATAGGTTATATGAACACTCTAAAGAGCGATAGGTTATATGAATACTCTATAGAGCGATAGGTTATATGAACACTCTATAGAGCGATAGGTTATATGAACACTCTATAGAGCGATAGGTTATATGAACACACTCTATAGAGTGATAGGTTATATGAACACTCTATAGAGTGATAGGTTATATGAACACTCTATAGAGTGGTAGGGTATATGAACACTCTAGTGATAGGTTATATGAACACTCTAGTGATAGGTTATATGAACACTCTATAGAGTGATAGGTTATATGAACACTCTATAGAGCGATAGGTTATATGAACACTCTATAGAGTGATAGGTTATATGAACACTCTATAGAGTGATAGGTTATATGAACACTCTATAGAGTGGTAGGTTATATGAACACACTCTATAGAGTGGTAGGTTATATGAACACTCTATAGAGTGATAAGTTATATGAACACTCTAGTGATAGGTTATATGAACACTCTATAGAGCGATAGGTTATATGACCACTCTAGTGATAGGTTATATGAACACTCTATAGAGCGATAGGTTATATGAACACTCTAGTGATAGGTTATATGAACACTCTATAGAGTGATAGGTTATATGAACACTCTATAGAGTGGTAGGTTATATGAACACTCTAGTGATAGGTTATATGAACACTCTATAGAGTGATAGGTTATATGAACACTCTATAGAGTGATAGGTTATATGAATACTCTATAGAGCGATAGGTTATATGAATACTCTATAGAGCGATAGGTTATATGAACACTCTATAGAGCGATAGGTTATATGAACACACTAGTGATAGGTTATATGAACACTCTAGTGATAGGTTATATGAACACTCTAGTGATAGGTTATATGAACACTCTATAGAGCGATAGGTTATATGAACACTCTAGTGATAGGTTATATGAACACTCTATAGAGCGATAGGTTATATGAACACACTCTATAGAGCGATAGGTTATATGAACACTCTAGTGATAGGTTATATGAACACTCTATAGAGCGGTAGGTTATATGAACACTCTATAGAGTGATAGGTTATATGAACACTCTATAGAGCGATAGGTTATATGAACACTCTATAGAGCGATAGGTTATATGAACACTCTAGCGATAGGTTATATGAACACTCTATAGAGCGATAGGTTATATGAACACTCTATAGAGCGATAGGTTATATGAACACTCTATAGAGCGATAGGTTATATGAACACTCTATAGAGCGATAGGTTATATGAACACTCTAGTGATAGGTTATATGAACACTCTATAGAGCGATAGGTTATATGAACACTCTAGTGATAGGTTATATGAACACTCTATAGAGCGATAGGTTATATGAACACACTCTATAGAGCGATAGGTTATATGAACACTCTAGTGATAGGTTATATGAACACTCTATAGAGCGGTAGGTTATATGAACACTCTATAGAGTGATAGGTTATATGAACACTCTATAGAGTGCTAGGTTATATGAATACTCTATAGAGCGATAGGTTATATGAACACTCTATAGAGTGATAGGTTATATGAACACTCTATAGAGCGATAGGTTATATGAACACTCTAGCGATAGGTTATATGAACACTCTATAGAGCGATAGGTTATATGAACACTCTATAGAGCGATAGGTTATATGAACACTCTATCGAGTGGTAGGTTATATGAACACACTCTATAGAGCGATAGGTTATATGAACACTCTAGTGATAGGTTATATGAACACTCTATAGAGCGATAGGTTATATGAACACTCTATAGAGTGCTAGGTTATATGAACACTCTATAGAGCGATAGGTTATATGAACACTCTATAGAGCGATAGGTTATATGAACACTCTAGCGATAGGTTATATGAACACTCTATAGAGCGATAGGTTATATGAACACTCTATAGAGCGATAGGTTATATGAACACTCTATAGAGCGATAGGTTATATGAACACTCTATAGAGAGATAGGTTATATGAACACTCTAGTGATAGGTTATATGAACACTCTATAGAGTGATAGGTTATATGAACACTCTATAGAGTGATAGGTTATATGAACACTCTATAGAGTGGTAGGTTATATGAACACTCTATAGAGTGATAGGTTATATGAACACTCTATAGAGTGATAGGTTATATGAACACACTCTATAGAGTGGTAGGTTATATGAACACTCTATTGAGTGATAGGTTATATGAACACTCTATAGAGTGATAGGTTATATGAATACTCTATAGAGTGATATGTTATATGAACACTCTATAGAGCGATAGGTTATATGAACACTCTATAGAGTGATAGGTTATATGAACACTCTATAGAGTGATAGGTTATATGAATACTCTAGTGATAGGTTATATGAACACTCTATAGAGCGATAGGTTATATGAACACTCTATAGAGTGATAGGTTATATGAACACTCTATATCGCGATAGGTTATATGAACACTCTATAGAGCGATATGTTATATGAACACTCTATAGAGCGATAGGTTATATGAACACTCTAGTGATAGTTTATATGAACACTCTATAGAGCGATAGGTTATATGAACACTCTAGTGATAGGTTATATGAACACTCTATAGAGCGATAGGTTATATGAACACACTCTATAGAGCGATAGGTTATATGAACACTCTAGTGATAGGTTATATGAACACTCTATAGAGCGGTAGGTTATATGAACACTCTATAGAGTGATAGGTTATATGAACACTCTATAGAGCGATAGGTTATATGAACACTCTATAGAGCGATAGGTTATATGAACACTCTAGCGATAGGTTATATGAACACTCTATAGAGCGATAGGTTATATGAACACTCTATAGAGCGATAGGTTATATGAACACTCTATAGAGCGATAGGTTATATGAACACTCTATAGAGCGATAGGTTATATGAACACTCTAGTGATAGGTTATATGAACACTCTATAGAGCGATAGGTTATATGAACACTCTAGTGATAGGTTATATGAACACTCTATAGAGCGATAGGTTATATGAACACACTCTATAGAGCGATAGGTTATATGAACACTCTAGTGATAGGTTATATGAACACTCTATAGAGCGGTAGGTTATATGAACACTCTATAGAGTGATAGGTTATATGAACACTCTATAGAGTGCTAGGTTATATGAATACTCTATAGAGCGATAGGTTATATGAACACTCTATAGAGTGATAGGTTATATGAACACTCTATAGAGCGATAGGTTATATGAACACTCTAGCGATAGGTTATATGAACACTCTATAGAGCGATAGGTTATATGAACACTCTATAGAGCGATAGGTTATATGAACACTCTATCGAGTGGTAGGTTATATGAACACACTCTATAGAGCGATAGGTTATATGAACACTCTAGTGATAGGTTATATGAACACTCTATAGAGCGATAGGTTATATGAACACTCTATAGAGTGCTAGGTTATATGAACACTCTATAGAGCGATAGGTTATATGAACACTCTATAGAGCGATAGGTTATATGAACACTCTAGCGATAGGTTATATGAACACTCTATAGAGCGATAGGTTATATGAACACTCTATAGAGCGATAGGTTATATGAACACTCTATAGAGCGATAGGTTATATGAACACTCTATAGAGAGATAGGTTATATGAACACTCTAGTGATAGGTTATATGAACACTCTATAGAGTGATAGGTTATATGAACACTCTATAGAGTGATAGGTTATATGAACACTCTATAGAGTGGTAGGTTATATGAACACTCTATAGAGTGATAGGTTATATGAACACTCTATAGAGTGATAGGTTATATGAACACACTCTATAGAGTGGTAGGTTATATGAACACTCTATTGAGTGATAGGTTATATGAACACTCTATAGAGTGATAGGTTATATGAATACTCTATAGAGTGATATGTTATATGAACACTCTATAGAGCGATAGGTTATATGAACACTCTATAGAGTGATAGGTTATATGAACACTCTATAGAGTGATAGGTTATATGAATACTCTAGTGATAGGTTATATGAACACTCTATAGAGCGATAGGTTATATGAACACTCTATAGAGTGATAGGTTATATGAACACTCTATATCGCGATAGGTTATATGAACACTCTATAGAGCGATATGTTATATGAACACTCTATAGAGCGATAGGTTATATGAACACTCTAGTGATAGTTTATATGAACACTCTATAGAGCGATAGGTTATATGAACACTCTATAGAGTGCTAGGTTATATGAACACTCTATAGAGTGATAGGTTATATGAACACTCTAGCGATAGGTTATATGAACACTCTATAGAGTGATAGGTTATATGAACACTCTATAGAGTGATATGTTATATGAATACTCTATAGAGCGATAGGTTATATGAACACTCTATAGAGCGATAGGTTATATGAACACTCTAGCGATAGGTTATATGAACACTCTATAGAGCGATATGTTATATGAACACTCTAGTGATAGGTTATATGAACACTCTATAGAGTGATAGGTTATATGAACACTCTAGCGATAGGTTATATGAACACTCTATAGAGTGATAGGTTATATGAACACTCTATAGAGCGATAGGTTATATGAACACTCTATAGAGTGATAGGTTATATGAACACTCTATAGATCGATAGGTCATATGAACACTCTATAGAGCGATAGGTTATATGAACACTCTATAGAGCGATAGGTTATATGAACACTCTAGTGATAGGTTATATGAACACTCTATAGAGTGATAGGTTATATGAACACTCTAGTGATAGGTTATATGAACACTCTATAGAGCGATAGGTTATATGAACACTCTATAGAGCGATAGGTTATATGAACACTCTAGTGATAGTTTATATGAACACTCTATAGAGCGATAGGTTATATGAACACTCTATAGAGTGATAGGTTATATGAACACTCTATAAAGCGATAGGTTATATGAACACTCTAGTGATAGGTTATATGAACACTCTATAGAGCGATAGGTTATATGAACACTCTATAGAGTGATAGGTTATATGAACACTCTATAGAGCGATAGGTTATATGAACACTCTATAGAGCGATAGGTTATATGAACACTCTATAGAGCCATAGGTTATATGAACACTCTATAGAGCGATAGGTTATATGAACACTCTATAGAGCGATAGGTTATATGAACACTCTATAGAGCGATAGGTTATATGAACACTCTATAGAGCGATAGGTTATATGAACACTCTATAGAGCGATAGGTTATATGAACACTCTATAGAGTGATAGGTTATATGAACACTCTAGCGATAGGTTATATGAACACTCTATAGAGTGATAGGTTATATGAACACTCTAGTGATAGGTTATATGAACACTCTATAGAGCGATAGGTTATATGAACACTCTATAGAGCGATATGTTATATGAACACTCTATAGAGCGATAGGTTATATGAACACTCTAGTGATAGTTTATATGAACACTCTATAGAGCGATAGGTTATATGAACACTCTATAGAGTGATAGGTTATATGAACACTCTATAAAGCGATAGGTTATATGAACACTCTAGTGATAGGTTATATGAACACTCTATAGATCGATAGGTTATATGAACACTCTATAGAGCGATAGGTTATATGAACACTCTATAGAGCGATAGGTTATATGAACACTCTAGTGATAGGTTATATGAACACTCTATAGAGTGATAGGTTATATGAACACTCTAGTGATAGGTTATATGAACACTCTATAGAGCGATAGGTTATATGAACACTCTATAGAGTGATAGGTTATATGAACACTCTATAGAGTGATAGGTTATATGAACACTCTATAGACTGATAGGTTATATGAACACTCTATAGAGCGATAGGTTATATGAACACTCTATAGAGCGATAGGTTATATGAACACTCTATAGAGTGATAGGTTATATGAACACTCTATAGAGTGATAGGTTATATGAACACACTCTATAGAGCGATAGGTTATATGAACACTCTATAGAGCGATAGGTTATATGAACACTCTATAGAGTGATAGGTTATATGAACACTCTATAGAGTGGTAGGTTATATGAACACTCTATAGAGTGATAGGTTATATGAACACTCTATAGACTGATAGGTTATATGAACACTCTATAGAGCGATAGGTTATATGAACACTCTAGTGATAGGTTATATGAACACTCTATAGAGTGATAGGTTATATGAACACTCTATAGAGTGATAGGTTATATGAACACTCTATAGAGTGGTAGGTTATATGAACACTCTATAGAGCGATAGGTTATATGAACACTCTATAGAGTGATAGGTTATATGAACACTCTATAGAGCGATAGGTTATATGAACACTCTATAGAGCGATAGGTTATATGAACACTCTATAGACTGATAGGTTATATGAACACTCTATAGAGCGATAGGTTATATGAACACACTCTATAGAGTGATAGGTTATATGAACACTCTATAGAGTGATAGGTTATATGAACACTCTATAGAGCGATAGGTTATATGAACACTCTATATAGTGGTAGGTTATATGAACACTCTAGTGATAGGTTATATGAACACTCTATAGAGCGATAGGTTATATGAACACTCTAGTGGTAGGTTATATGAACACTCTATAGAGCGATAGGTTATATGAACACTCTATAGAGTGATAGGTTATATGAACACTCTAGTGATAGGTTATATGAACACTCTATAGAGTGATAGGTTATATGAACACACTCTATAGAGTGATAGGTTATATGAACACACTCTATAGAGTGATAGGTTGTATGAACACTCTATAGAGTGGTAGGTTATATGAACACTCTATAGAGTGATAGGTTATATGTACACTCTATAGAGCGATAGGTTATATGAACACTCTATAGAGTGGTAGGTTATATGAACACTCTAGTGATAGGTTATATGAACACTCTATAGAGCGATAGGTTATATGAACACTCTAGTGGTAGGTTATATGAACACTCTATAGAGCGATAGGTTATATGAACACTCTATAGAGTGGTAGGTTATATGAACACTCTAGTGATAGGTTATATGAACACTCTATAGAGCGATAGGTTATATGAACACTCTATAGAGTGATAGGTTATATGAACACTCTATAGAGCGATAGGTTATATGAACACTCTATAGAGCGATAGGTTATATGAACACTCTATAGAGCGATAGGTTATATGAACACTCTATAGAGCGATAGGTTATATGAACACTCTATAGAGTGCTAGGTTATATGAACACTCTATAGAGCGATAGGTTATATGAACACTCTATAGAGCGATAGATTATATGAACACTCTAGTGATAGGTTATATGAACACTCTATAGAGTGATAGGTTATATGAACACTCTATAGAGCGATAGGTTATATGAACACTCTAGTGGTAGGTTATATGAACACTCTATAGAGCGATAGGTTATATGAACACTCTATAGAGTGATAGGTTATATGAACACTCTACAGAGCGATAGGTTATATGAACACTCTATAGAGTGATAGGTTATATGAACACTCTATAGAGTGATAGGTTATATGAACACTCTATAGAGCGATAGGTTATATGAACACTCTATAGAGCGATAGGTTATATGAACACTCTATAGAGCGATAGGTTATATGAACACTCTATAGAGCGATAGGTTATATGAACACTCTATAGAGCGATAGATTATATGAACACTCTAGTGATAGGTTATATGAACACTCTATAGAGTGATAGGTTATATGAACACTCTTTAGAGTAATAGGTTATATGAATACTCTATAGAGTGGTAGGTTATATGAACACTCTATAGAGCGATAGGTTATATGAACACTCTATAGAGTGATATGTTATATGAACACTCTAGTGATAGGTTATATGAACACTCTATAGAGTGGTAGGTTATATGAACACTCTATAGAGTGATAGGTTATATGAACACTCTATAGAGCGATAGGTTATATGAACACTCTATAGAGTGCTAGGTTATATGAACACTCTATAGAGCGATAGGTTATATGAACACTCTATAGAGCGATAGGTTATATGAACACTCTATAGAGCGATAGGTTATATGAACACTCTATAGAGCGATAGGTTATATGAACACTCTATAGAGTGCTAGGTTATATGAACACTCTATAGAGCGATAGATTATATGAACACTCTAGTGATAGGTTATATGAACACTCTATAGAGTGATAGGTTATATGAACACTCTATAGAGTGATAGGTTATATGAACACTCTATAGAGTGCTAGGTTATATGAACACTCTATAGAGCGATAGGTTATATGAACACTCTATAGAGCGATAGGTTATATGAACACTCTATAGAGCGATAGGTTATATGAACACTCTATAGAGCGATAGGTTACATGAACACTCTATAGAGTGCTAGGTTATATGAACACTCTATAGAGCGATAGATTATATGAACACTCTAGTGATAGGTTATATGAACACTCTATAGAGTGATAGGTTATATGAACACTCTATAGAGTGGTAGGTTATATGAACACTCTAGTGATAGGTTATATGAACACTCTATAGAGCGATAGGTTATATGAACACTCTATAGAGTGGTAGGTTATATGAACACTCTATAGAGCGATAGGTTATATGAACACTCTATAGAGTGATATGTTATATGAACACTCTAGTGATAGGTTATATGAACACTCTATAGAGTGGTAGGTTATATGAACACTCTATAGAGTGATAGGTTATATGAACACTCTATAGAGCGATAGGTTATATGAACACTCTATAGAGCGATAGGTTATATGAACACTCTATAGAGCGATAGGTTATATGAACACTCTATAGAGTGGTAGGTTATATGAACACTCTAGTGATAGGTTATATGAACACTCTATAGAGCGATAGGTTATATGAACACTCTATAGAGTGGTAGGTTATATGAACACTCTATAGAGCGATAGGTTATATGAACACTCTATAGAGTGATATGTTATATGAACACTCTAGTGATAGGTTATATGAACACCCTATAGAGTGGTAGGTTATATGAACACTCTATAGAGTGATAGGTTATATGAACACTCTATAGAGCGATAGGTTATATGAACACTCTAGTGATAGGTTATATGAACACTCTATAGAGTGATAGGTTATATGAACACTCTATAGAGCGATAGGTTATATGAACACTCTATAGAGCGATAGGTTATATGAACACTCTATAGAGCGATAGGTTATATGAACACTCTATAGAGCGATAGGTTATATGAACACTCTATAGAGTGATAGGTTATATGAACACTCTATAGAGCGATAGGTTATATGAACACTCTATAGAGCGATAGGTTATATGAACACTCTATAGAGCGATAGGTTATATGAACACTCTATAGAGCGATAGGTTATATGAACACTCTATAGAGTGCTAGGTTATATGAACACTCTATAGAGCGATAGGTTATATGAACACTCTATAGAGCGATAGGTTATATGAACACTCTATAGAGCGATAGGTTATATGAACACTCTAGTGGTAGGTTATATGAACACTCTATAGAGCGATAGGTTATATGAACACTCTATAGAGCGATAGGTTATATGAACACTCTATAGAGTGATAGGTTATATGAACACTCTATAGAGCGATAGGTTATATGAACACTCTATAGAGCGATAGGTTATATGAACACTCTATAGAGCGATAGGTTATATGAACACTCTATAGAGTGCTAGGTTATATGAACACTCTATAGAGCGATAGGTTATATGAACACTCTATAGAGTTCTAGGTTATATGAACACTCTATAGAGCGATAGATTATATGAACACTCTAGTGATAGGTTATATGAACACTCTATAGAGTGATAGGTTATATGAACACTCTATAGAGTGATAGGTTATATGAACACTCTATAGAGTGGTAGGTTATATGAACACTCTATAGAGTGGTAGGTTATATGAACACTCTATAGAGTGGTAGGTTATATGAACACTCTATAGACTGATAGGTTATATGAACACTCTAGTGATAGGTTATATGAACACACTATAGAGTGGTAGGTTATATGAACACTCTATAGAGCGATAGGTTATATGAACACTCTATAGAGTGGTAGGTTATATGAACACTCTAGTGATAGGTTATATGAACACTCTATAGAGCGATAGGTTATATGAACACTCTATAGAGTGGTAGGTTATATGAACACTCTATAGAGCGATAGGTTATATGAACACTCTATAGAGCGATAGGTTATATGAACACTCTATAGAGTGATAGGTTATATGAACACTCTATAGAGTGATAGGTTATATGAACACTCTATAGAGTGCTAGGTTATATGAACACTCTATAGAGCGATAGGTTATATGAACACTCTATAGAGCGATAGGTTATATGAACACTCTATAGAGCGATAGGTTATATGAACACTCTATAGAGTGATAGGTTATATGAACACTCTAGTGATAGGTTATATGAACACTCTATAGAGCGATAGGTTATATGAACACTCTATAGAGCGATAGGTTATATGAACACTCTATAGAGTGCTAGGTTATATGAACACTCTATAGAGCGATAGGTTATATGAACACTCTATAGAGCGATAGGTTATATGAACACTCTATAGAGTGATAGGTTATATGAACACTCTATAGAGCGATAGGTTATATGAACACTATATAGAGCGATAGGTTATATGAACACTCTATAGAGTGATAGGTTATATGAACACTCTATAGAGCGATAGGTTATATGAACACTCTATAGAGCGATAGGTTATATGAACACTCTATAGAGTGATAGGTTATATGAACACTCTAGCGATAGGTTATATGAACACTCTATAGAGCGATAGGTTATATGAACACTCTATAGAGCGATAGGTTATATGAACACTCTATAGAGCGATAGGTTATATGAACACTCTATAGAGCGATAGGTTATATGAACACTCTAGTGATAGGTTATATGAACACTCTATAGAGCGATAGGTTATATGAACACTCTAGTGATAGGTTATATGAACACTCTATAGAGTGATAGGTTATATGAACACTCTATAGAGTGATAGGTTATATGAACACTCTATAGAGTGATAGGTTATATGAACACTCTATAGAGCGATAGTTTATATGAACACTCTATAGAGTGATAGGTTATATGAACACACTAGTGATAGGTTATATGAACACTCTATAGAGTGATAGGTTATATGAACACTCTATAGAGTGATAGGTTATATGAACACTCTATAGAATGATAGGTTATATGAACACTCTATAGAGTGATAGGTTATATGAACACTCTATAGAGCGATAGGTTATATGAACACACTAGTGATAGGTTATATGAACACTCTATAGAGCGATAGGTTATATGAACACTCTAGTGATAGGTTATATGAACACTCTATAGAGCGATAGGTTATATGAACACTCTATATAGCGATAGGTTATATGAACACTCTATAGAGTGATAGGTTATATGAACACTCTATAGAGTGATAGGTTATATGAACACTCTATAGAGTGATAGGTTATATGAACACTCTATAGAGCGATATGTTATATGAACACTCTAGTGATAGGTTATATGAACACTCTATAGAGCGATAGGTTATATGAACACTCTAGTGATAGGTTATATGAACACTCTATAGAGCGATATGTTATATGAACACTCTAGTGATAGGTTATATGAACACTCTATAGAGCGATAGGTTATATGAATACTCTATAGAGCGATAGGTTATATGAATACTCTATAGAGTGATAGGTTATATGAACACTCTATAGAGTGATAGGTTATATGAACACACTATAGAGTGATAGGTTATATGAACACTCTATAGAGTGATAGGTTATATGAACACTCTATAGAGCGATAGGTTATATGAACACTCTAGTGATAGGTTATATGAACACTCTATAGAGCGATAGGTTATATGAACACTCTATAGAGCGATAGGTTATATGAACACTCTATAGAGTGATAGGTTATATGAACACTCTAGTCATAGGTTATATGAACACTCTATAGAGCGATATGTTATATGAACACTCTAGTGATAGGTTATATGAACACTCTATAGAGCGATAGGTTATATGAACACTCTATAGAGTGATAGGTTATATGAACATTCTAGTGATAGGTTATATGAACACTCTATAGAGCGGTAGGTTATATGAACACTCTAGTGATAGGTTATATGAACACTCTATAGAGCGATAGGTTATATGAACACTCTATAGAGTGATAGGTTATATGAACACTCTATATAGAGCGATAGGTTATATGAATACTCTATAGAGCGATAGGTTATATGAATACTCTATAGAGTGATAGGTTATATGAACACTCTATAGAGTGATAGGTTATATGAACACACTATAGAGTGATAGGTTATATGAACACTCTATAGAGTGATAGGTTATATGAACACTCTATAGAGTGATAGGTTATATGAACACTCTATAGAGTGATAGGTTATATGAACACTCTATAGAGCGATAGGTTATATGAACACTCTATAGAGTGATAGGTTATATGAACACTCTATAGAGTGATAGGTTATATGAACACTCTATAGAATGATAGGTTATATGAACACTCTATAGAATGATAGGTTATATGAACACTCTAGTGATAGGTTATATGAACACTCTATAGAGCGATAGGTTATATGAACACTCTATAGAGTGATAGGTTATATGAACACACTAGTGATAGATTATATGAACACTCTATAGAGTGATAGGTTATATGAACACTCTATAGAGTGATAGGTTATATGAACACTCTATAGAGTGATAGGTTATATGAACACTCTATAGAGCGATAGGTTATATGAACACTCTAGTGATAGGTTATATGAACACTCTATAGAGCGATAGGTTATATGAACACTCTATAGAGTGATAGGTTATATGAACACTCTAGTGATAGGTTATATGAACACTCTATAGAGTGATAGGTTATATGAACACTCTATAGAGCGATAGGTTATATGAACACTCTATAGAGCGATAGGTTATATGAACACTCTATAGAGTGATAGGTTATATGAACACTCTATAGAGTGGTAGGTTATATGAAAACTCTATAGAGCGATAGGTTATATGAACACTCTATAGAGCGATAGGTTATATGAACACTCTATAGAGTGATAGGTTATATGAACACTCTATAGAGCGATAGGTTATATGAACACTCTATAGAGTGATAGGTTATATGAACACTCTATAGAGCGATAGGTTATATGAACACACTAGTGATAGGTTATATGAACACTCTATAGAGCGATAGGTTATATGAACACTCTATAGAGCGATAGGTTATATGAACACTCTATAGAGTGATAGGTTATATGAACACTCTATAGAGTGATAGGTTATATGAACACTCTATAGAGTGATAGGTTATATGAACACTCTATAGAGTGATAGGTTATATGAACACACTCTATAGAGTGATAGGTTATATGAACACACTCTATAGAGTGATAGGTTATATGAACACTCTATAGAGTGGTAGGTTATATGAACACTCTATAGAGTGATA
Source organism: Osedax fenrisi (assembly GCA_964019155.1). Lineage (NCBI taxonomy): Eukaryota > Metazoa > Annelida > Polychaeta > Sabellida > Siboglinidae > Osedax > Osedax fenrisi. Next base: position 27,190 of record CAXHSG010000263.1, read on the forward strand.
GGTTATATGAACACTCTATAGAGCCATAGGTTATATGAACACTCTATAGAGTGATAGGTTATATGAACACTCTATAGAGTGATAGGTTATATGAACACTCTATAGAATGATAGGTTATATGAACACTCTATAGAATGATAGGTTATATGAACACTCTAGTGATAGGTTATATGAACACTCTATAGAGCGATAGGTTATATGAACACTCTATAGAGTGATAGGTTATATGAACACACTAGTGATAGGTTATATGAACACTCTATAGAGTGATAGGTTATATGAACACTCTATAGAGTGATAGGTTATATGAACACTCTATAGAGTGATAGGTTATATGAACACTCTATAGAGCGATAGGTTATATGAACACTCTAGTGATAGGTTATATGAACACTCTATAGAGCGATAGGTTATATGAACACTCTATAGAGTGATAGGTTATATGAACACTCTAGTGATAGGTTATATGAACACTCTATAGAGTGATAGGTTATATGAACACTCTAGTGATAGGTTATATGAACACTCTATAGAGTGATAGGTTATATGAACACACTCTATAGAGTGATAGGTTATATGAACACACTCTATAGAGTGATAGGTTATATGAACACTCTATAGAGTGGTAGGTTATATGAACACTCTATAGAATGATAGGTTATATGAACACTCTAGTGATAGGTTATATGAACACACTAGTGATAGGTTATATGAACACTCTATAGAGTGATAGGTTATATGAACACTCTATAGAGTGATAGGTTATATGAACACTCTATAGAGTGATAGGTTATATGAACACTCTATAGAGCGATAGGTTATATGAACACTCTAGTGATAGGTTATATGAACACTCTATAGAGCGATAGGTTATATGAACACTCTATAGAGCGATAGGTTATATGAACACTCTATAGAGCGATAGGTTATATGAACACTCTATAGAGCGATAGGTTATATGAACACTCTATAGAGTGATAGGTTATATGAACATTCTAGTGATAGGTTATATGAACACTCTATAGAGCGGTAGGTTATATGAACACTCTAGTGATAGGTTATATGAACACTCTAGTGATAGGTTATATGAACACTCTATAGAGCGATAGGTTATATGAACACTCTATAGAGCGATAGGTTATATGAACACTCTAGTGATAGGTTATATGAACACTCTATAGAGCGATAGGTTATATGAACATTCTAGTGATAGGTTATATGAACACTCTATAGAGTGATAGGTTATATGAACACTCTAGTGATAGGTTATATGAACACTCTATAGAGCGATAGGTTATATGAACACTCTATAGAGTGATAGGTTATATGAACATTCTAGTGATAGGTTATATGAACACTCTATAGAGTGGTAGGTTATATGAACACTCTATAGAGTGATAGGTTATATGAACACTCTAGTGATAGGTTATATGAACACGCTATAGAGCGATAGGTTATATGAACACTCTATAGAGTGATATGTTATATGAACACTCTATAGAGTGATAGGTTATATGAACACTCTATAGAGCGATAGGTTATATGAACACTCTAGTGATAGGTTATATGAACACTCTATAGAGTGATAGGTTATATGAACACTCTATAGAGCGATAGGTTATATGTACACTCTATAGAGCGATAGGTTATATGAACACTCTATAGAGTGGTAGGTTATATGAACACTCTAGTGATAGGTTATATGTACACTCTATAGAGCGATAGATTATATGAACACTCTAGTGGTAGGTTATATGAACACTCTATAGAGCGATAGGTTATATGAACACTCTATAGAGTGGTAGGTTATATGAACACTCTATAGAGTGATAGGTTATATGAACACTCTAGTGATAGGTTATATGAACACGCTATAGAGCGATAGGTTATATGAACACTCTATAGAGTGATATGTTATATGAACACTCTATAGAGTGATAGGTTATATGAACACTCTATAGAGCGATAGGTTATATGAACACTCTAGTGATAGGTTATATGAACACTCTATAGAGTGATAGGTTATATGAACACTCTATAGAGCGATAGGTTATATGTACACTCTATAGAGCGATAGGTTATATGAACACTCTATAGAGTGGTAGGTTATATGAACACTCTAGTGATAGGTTATATGTACACTCTATAGAGCGATAGGTTATATGAACACTCTAGTGGTAGGTTATATGAACACTCTATAGAGCGATAGGTTATATGAACACTCTATAGAGTGGTAGGTTATATGAACACTCTAGTGATAGGTTATATGAACACTCTATAGAGCGATAGGTTATATGAACACTCTATAGAGTGATAGGTTATATGAACACTCTATAGAGCGATAGGTTATATGAACACTCTATAGAGCGATAGGTTATATGAACACTCTATAGAGCGATAAGTTATATGAACACTCTATAGAGCGATAGGTTATATGAACACTCTATAGAGTGCTAGGTTATATGAACACTCTATAGAGCGATAGGTTATATGAACACTCTATAGAGTGATAGGTTATATGAACACTCTATAGAGCGATAGGTTATATGAACACTCTATAGAGCGATAGGTTATATGAACACTCTATAGAGTGATAGGTTATATGAACACTCTATAGAGTGGTAGGTTATATGAACACTCTATAGAGCGATAGGTTATATGAACACTCTATAGAGCGATAGGTTATATGAACACTCTATAGAGTGATAGGTTATATGAACACTCTATAGAGCGATAGGTTATATGAACACTCTATAGAGTGATAGGTTATATGAACACACTCTATAGAGTGATAGGTTATATGAACACACTCTATAGAGTGATAGGTTATATGAACACTCTATAGAGTGGTAGGTTATATGAACACTCTATAGAGTGATAGGTTATATGAACACTCTATAGAGCGATAGGTTATATGAACACTCTATAGAGTGATAGGTTATATGAACACTCTATAGAGCGGTAGGTTATATGAACACTCTAGTGATAGGTTATATGAACACTCTATAGAGCGATAGGTTATATGAACACTCTATAGAGTGATAGGTTATATGAACACTCTATATAGAGCGATAGGTTATATGAATACTCTATAGAGCGATAGGTTATATGAATACTCTATAGAGTGATAGGTTATATGAACACTCTATAGAGTGATAGGTTATATGAACACACTATAGAGTGATAGGTTATATGAACACTCTATAGAGTGATAGGTTATATGAACACTCTATAGAGTGATAGGTTATATGAACACTCTATAGAGTGATAGGTTATATGAACACTATATAGAGCGATAGGTTATATGAACACTCTATAGAGTGATAGGTTATATGAACACTCTATAGAGTGATAGGTTATATGAACACTCTATAGAATGATAGGTTATATGAACACTCTATAGAATGATAGGTTATATGAACACTCTAGTGATAGGTTATATGAACACTCTATAGAGCGATAGGTTATATGAACACTCTATAGAGTGATAGGTTATATGAACACACTAGTGATAGGTTATATGAACACTCTATAGAGTGATAGGTTATATGAACACTCTATAGAGTGATAGGTTATATGAACACTCTATAGAGTGATAGGTTATATGAACACTCTATAGAGCGATAGGTTATATGAACACTCTAGTGATAGGTTATATGAACACTCTATAGAGCGATAGGTTATATGAACACTCTATAGAGTGATAGGTTATATGAACACTCTAGTGATAGGTTATATGAACACTCTATAGAGTGATAGGTTATATGAACACTCTATAGAGCGATAGGTTATATGAACACTCTATAGAGCGATAGGTTATATGAACACTATATAGAGTGATAGGTTATATGAACACTCTATAGAGTGGTAGGTTATATGAACACTCTATAGAGCGATAGGTTATATGAACACTCTATAGAGCGATAGGTTATATGAACACTCTAGTGATAGGTTATATGAACACTCTATAGAGTGATAGGTTATATGAACACTCTAGTGATAGGTTATATGAACACTCTATAGAGTGATAGGTTATATGAACACACTCTATAGAGTGATAGGTTATATGAACACACTCTATAGAGTGATAGGTTATATGAACACTCTATAGAGTGGTAGGTTATATGAACACTCTATAGAATGATAGGTTATATGAACACTCTAGTGATAGGTTATATGAACACACTAGTGATAGGTTATATGAACACTCTATAGAGTGATAGGTTATATGAACACTCTATAGAGTGATAGGTTATATGAACACTCTATAGAGTGATAGGTTATATGAACACTCTATAGAGCGATAGGTTATATGAACACTCTAGTGATAGGTTATATGAACACTCTATAGAGCGATAGGTTATATGAACACTCTATAGAGCGATAGGTTATATGAACACTCTATAGAGCGATAGGTTATATGAACACTCTATAGAGCGATAGGTTATATGAACACTCTATAGAGTGATAGGTTATATGAACATTCTAGTGATAGGTTATATGAACACTCTATAGAGCGGTAGGTTATATGAACACTCTAGTGATAGGTTATATGAACACTCTAGTGATAGGTTATATGAACACTCTATAGAGCGATAGGTTATATGAACACTCTATAGAGCGATAGGTTATATGAACACTCTAGTGATAGGTTATATGAACACTCTATAGAGCGATAGGTTATATGAACATTCTAGTGATAGGTTATATGAACACTCTATAGAGTGATAGGTTATATGAACACTCTAGTGATAGGTTATATGAACACTCTATAGAGCGATAGGTTATATGAACACTCTATAGAGTGATAGGTTATATGAACATTCTAGTGATAGGTTATATGAACACTCTATAGAGTGGTAGGTTATATGAACACTCTATAGAGTGATAGGTTATATGAACACTCTAGTGATAGGTTATATGAACACGCTATAGAGCGATAGGTTATATGAACACTCTATAGAGTGATATGTTATATGAACACTCTATAGAGTGATAGGTTATATGAACACTCTATAGAGCGATAGGTTATATGAACACTCTAGTGATAGGTTATATGAACACTCTATAGAGTGATAGGTTATATGAACACTCTATAGAGCGATAGGTTATATGTACACTCTATAGAGCGATAGGTTATATGAACACTCTATAGAGTGGTAGGTTATATGAACACTCTAGTGATAGGTTATATGTACACTCTATAGAGCGATAGGTTATATGAACACTCTAGTGGTAGGTTATATGAACACTCTATAGAGCGATAGGTTATATGAACACTCTATAGAGTGGTAGGTTATATGAACACTCTAGTGATAGGTTATATGAACACTCTATAGAGCGATAGGTTATATGAACACTCTATAGAGTGATAGGTTATATGAACACTCTATAGAGCGATAGGTTATATGAACACTCTATAGAGCGATAGGTTATATGAACACTCTATAGAGCGATAAGTTATATGAACACTCTATAGAGCGATAGGTTATATGAACACTCTATAGAGCGATAGGTTATATGAACACTCTATAGAGTGATAGGTTATATGAACACTCTATAGAGCGATAGGTTATATGAACACTCTATAGAGCGATAGGTTATATGAACACTCTATAGAGCGATAGGTTATATGAACACTCTATAGAGTGATAGGTTATATGAACACTCTATAGAGTGGTAGGTTATATGAACACTCTATAGAGCGATAGGTTATATGAACACTCTATAGAGCGATAGGTTATATGAACACTCTATAGAGTGATAGGTTATATGAACACTCTATAGAGCGATAGGTTATATGAACACTCTATAGAGTGATAGGTTATATGAACACACTCTATAGAGTGATAGGTTATATGAACACACTCTATAGAGTGATAGGTTATATGAACACTCTATAGAGTGGTAGGTTATATGAACACTCTATAGAGTGATAGGTTATATGAACACTCTATAGAGCGATAGGTTATATGAACACTCTATAGAGTGATAGGTTATATGAACACTCTATAGAGCGGTAGGTTATATGAACACTCTAGTGATAGGTTATATGAACACTCTATAGAGCGATAGGTTATATGAACACTCTATAGAGTGATAGGTTATATGAACACTCTATATAGAGCGATAGGTTATATGAATACTCTATAGAGCGATAGGTTATATGAATACTCTATAGAGTGATAGGTTATATGAACACTCTATAGAGTGATAGGTTATATGAACACACTATAGAGTGATAGGTTATATGAACACTCTATAGAGTGATAGGTTATATGAACACTCTATAGAGTGATAGGTTATATGAACACTCTATAGAGTGATAGGTTATATGAACACTATATAGAGCGATAGGTTATATGAACACTCTATAGAGTGATAGGTTATATGAACACTCTATAGAGTGATAGGTTATATGAACACTCTATAGAATGATAGGTTATATGAACACTCTATAGAATGATAGGTTATATGAACACTCTAGTGATAGGTTATATGAACACTCTATAGAGCGATAGGTTATATGAACACTCTATAGAGTGATAGGTTATATGAACACACTAGTGATAGGTTATATGAACACTCTATAGAGTGATAGGTTATATGAACACTCTATAGAGTGATAGGTTATATGAACACTCTATAGAGTGATAGGTTATATGAACACTCTATAGAGCGATAGGTTATATGAACACTCTAGTGATAGGTTATATGAACACTCTATAGAGCGATAGGTTATATGAACACTCTATAGAGTGATAGGTTATATGAACACTCTAGTGATAGGTTATATGAACACTCTATAGAGTGATAGGTTATATGAACACTCTATAGAGCGATAGGTTATATGAACACTCTATAGAGCGATAGGTTATATGAACACTATATAGAGTGATAGGTTATATGAACACTCTATAGAGTGGTAGGTTATATGAACACTCTATAGAGCGATAGGTTATATGAACACTCTATAGAGCGATAGGTTATATGAACACTCTATAGAGTGATAGGTTATATGAACACTCTATAGAGCGATAGGTTATATGAACACTCTATAGAGTGATAGGTTATATGAACACTCTATAGAGCGATAGGTTATATGAACACACTAGTGATAGGTTATATGAACACTCTATAGAGCGATAGGTTATATGAACACTCTATAGAGCGATAGGTTATATGAACACTCTATAGAGTGATAGGTTATATGAACACTCTATAGAGTGATAGGTTATATGAACACTCTATAGAGTGATAGGTTATATGAACACTCTATAGAGTGATAGGTTATATGAACACACTCTATAGAGTGATAGGTTATATGAACACACTCTATAGAGTGATAGGTTATATGAACACTCTATAGAGTGGTAGGTTATATGAACACTCTATAGAGTGATAGGTTATATGAACACTCTATAGAGCCATAGGTTATATGAACACTCTATAGAGTGATAGGTTATATGAACACTCTATAGAGTGATAGGTTATATGAACACTCTATAGAATGATAGGTTATATGAACACTCTATAGAATGATAGGTTATATGAACACTCTAGTGATAGGTTATATGAACACTCTATAGAGCGATAGGTTATATGAACACTCTATAGAGTGATAGGTTATATGAACACACTAGTGATAGGTTATATGAACACTCTATAGAGTGATAGGTTATATGAACACTCTATAGAGTGATAGGTTATATGAACACTCTATAGAGTGATAGGTTATATGAACACTCTATAGAGCGATAGGTTATATGAACACTCTAGTGATAGGTTATATGAACACTCTATAGAGCGATAGGTTATATGAACACTCTATAGAGTGATAGGTTATATGAACACTCTAGTGATAGGTTATATGAACACTCTATAGAGTGATAGGTTATATGAACACTCTAGTGATAGGTTATATGAACACTCTATAGAGTGATAGGTTATATGAACACACTCTATAGAGTGATAGGTTATATGAACACACTCTATAGAGTGATAGGTTATATGAACACTCTATAGAGTGGTAGGTTATATGAACACTCTATAGAATGATAGGTTATATGAACACTCTAGTGATAGGTTATATGAACACTCTATAGAGTGATAGGTTATATGAACACTCTATAGAGTGATAGGTTATATGAACACTCTATAGAGTGATAGGTTATATGAACACTCTATAGAGTGATAGGTTATATGAACACTCTATAGAGCGATAGGTTATATGAACACTCTAGTGATAGGTTATATGAACACTCTATAGAGCGATAGGTTATATGAACACTCTATAGAGTGATAGGTTATATGAACACTCTATAGAGTGATAGGTTATATGAACACACTAGTGATAGGTTATATGAACACTCTATAGAGTGATAGGTTATATGAACACTCTATAGAGTGATAGGTTATATGAACACTCTATAGAGTGATAGGTTATATGAACACTCTATAGAGCGATAGGTTATATGAACACTCTAGTGATAGGTTATATGAACACTCTATAGAGCGATAGGTTATATGAACACTCTATAGAGCGATAGGTTATATGAACACTCTATAGAGCGATAGGTTATATGAACACTCTATAGAGCGATAGGTTATATGAACACTCTATAGAGTGATAGGTTATATGAACATTCTAGTGATAGGTTATATGAACACTCTATAGAGCGGTAGGTTATATGAACACTCTAGTGATAGGTTATATGAACACTCTATAGAGTGATAGGTTATATGAACACTCTAGTGATAGGTTATATGAACACTCTATAGAGCGATAGGTTATATGAACACTCTATAGAGTGATAGGTTATATGAACATTCTAGTGATAGGTTATATGAACACTCTATAGAGTGATAGGTTATATGAACACTCTATAGAGCGATAGGTTATATGAACACTCTATAGAGCGATAGGTTATATGAACACTATATAGAGTGATAGGTTATATGAACACTCTATAGAGTGGTAGGTTATATGAACACTCTATAGAGCGATAGGTTATATGAACACTCTATAGAGCGATAGGTTATATGAACACTCTATAGAGTGATAGGTTATATGAACACTCTATAGAGCGATAGGTTATATGAACACTCTATAGAGTGATAGGTTATATGAACACTCTATAGAGCGATAGGTTATATGAACACACTAGTGATAGGTTATATGAACACTCTATAGAGCGATAGGTTATATGAACACTCTATAGAGCGATAGGTTATATGAACACTCTATAGAGTGATAGGTTATATGAACACTCTATAGAGTGATAGGTTATATGAACACTCTATAGAGTGATAGGTTATATGAACACTCTATAGAGTGATAGGTTATATGAACACACTCTATAGAGTGATAGGTTATATGAACACACTCTATAGAGTGATAGGTTATATGAACACTCTATAGAGTTGTAGGTTATATGAACACTCTATAGAGTGATAGGTTATATGAACACTCTATAGAGCCATAGGTTATATGAACACTCTATAGAGTGATAGGTTATATGAACACTCTATAGAGTGATAGGTTATATGAACACTCTATAGAATGATAGGTTATATGAACACTCTATAGAATGATAGGTTATATGAACACTCTAGTGATAGGTTATATGAACACTCTATAGAGCGATAGGTTATATGAACACTCTATAGAGTGATAGGTTATATGAACACACTAGTGATAGGTTATATGAACACTCTATAGAGTGATAGGTTATATGAACACTCTATAGAGTGATAGGTTATATGAACACTCTATAGAGTGATAGGTTATATGAACACTCTATAGAGCGATAGGTTATATGAACACTCTAGTGATAGGTTATATGAACACTCTATAGAGCGATAGGTTATATGAACACTCTATAGAGTGATAGGTTATATGAACACTCTAGTGATAGGTTATATGAACACTCTATAGAGTGATAGGTTATATGAACACTCTAGTGATAGGTTATATGAACACTCTATAGAGTGATAGGTTATATGAACACACTCTATAGAGTGATAGGTTATATGAACACACTCTATAGAGTGATAGGTTATATGAACACTCTATAGAGTGGTAGGTTATATGAACACTCTATAGAATGATAGGTTATATGAACACTCTAGTGATAGGTTATATGAACACTCTATAGAGTGATAGGTTATATGAACACTCTATAGAGTGATAGGTTATATGAACACTCTATAGAGTGATAGGTTATATGAACACTCTATAGAGTGATAGGTTATATGAACACTCTATAGAGCGATAGGTTATATGAACACTCTAGTGATAGGTTATATGAACACTCTATAGAGCGATAGGTTATATGAACACTCTATAGAGTGATAGGTTATATGAACACTCTATAGAGTGATAGGTTATATGAACACACTAGTGATAGGTTATATGAACACTCTATAGAGTGATAGGTTATATGAACACTCTATAGAGTGATAGGTTATATGAACACTCTATAGAGTGATAGGTTATATGAACACTCTATAGAGCGATAGGTTATATGAACACTCTAGTGATAGGTTATATGAACACTCTATAGAGCGATAGGTTATATGAACACTCTATAGAGCGATAGGTTATATGAACACTCTATAGAGCGATAGGTTATATGAACACTCTATAGAGCGATAGGTTATATGAACACTCTATAGAGTGATAGGTTATATGAACATTCTAGTGATAGGTTATATGAACACTCTATAGAGCGGTAGGTTATATGAACACTCTAGTGATAGGTTATATGAACACTCTATAGAGTGATAGGTTATATGAACACTCTAGTGATAGGTTATATGAACACTCTATAGAGCGATAGGTTATATGAACACTCTATAGAGTGATAGGTTATATGAACATTCTAGTGATAGGTTATATGAACACTCTATAGAGTGGTAGGTTATATGAACACTCTATAGAGTGATAGGTTATATGAACACTCTAGTGATAGGTTATATGAACACGCTATAGAGCGATAGGTTATATGAACACTCTATAGAGTGATATGTTATATGAACACTCTATAGAGTGATAGGTTATATGAACACTCTATAGAGCGATAGGTTATATGAACACTCTAGTGATAGGTTATATGAACACTCTATAGAGTGATAGGTTATATGAACACTCTATAGAGCGATAGGTTATATGTACACTCTATAGAGCGATAGGTTATATGAACACTCTATAGAGTGGTAGGTTATATGAACACTCTAGTGATAGGTTATATGTACACTCTATAGAGCGATAGGTTATATGAACACTCTAGTGGTAGGTTATATGAACACTCTATAGAGCGATAGGTTATATGAACACTCTATAGAGTGGTAGGTTATATGAACACTCTAGTGATAGGTTATATGAACACTCTATAGAGCGATAGGTTATATGAACACTCTATAGAGTGATAGGTTATATGAACACTCTATAGAGCGATAGGTTATATGAACACTCTATAGAGCGATAGGTTATATGAACACTCTATAGAGCGATAAGTTATATGAACACTCTATAGAGCGATAGGTTATATGAACACTCTATAGAGTGCTAGGTTATATGAACACTCTATAGAGCGATAGGTTATATGAACACTCTATAGAGTGATAGGTTATATGAACACTCTATAGAGCGATAGGTTATATGAACACTCTATAGAGCGATAGGTTATATGAACACTCTATAGAGTGATAGGTTATATGAACACTCTATAGAGTGGTAGGTTATATGAACACTCTATAGAGCGATAGGTTATATGAACACTCTATAGAGCGATAGGTTATATGAACACTCTATAGAGTGATAGGTTATATGAACACTCTATAGAGCGATAGGTTATATGAACACTCTATAGAGTGATAGGTTATATGAACACACTCTATAGAGTGATAGGTTATATGAACACACTCTATAGAGTGATAGGTTATATGAACACTCTATAGAGTGGTAGGTTATATGAACACTCTATAGAGTGATAGGTTATATGAACACTCTATAGAGCGATAGGTTATATGAACACTCTATAGAGTGATAGGTTATATGAACACTCTATAGAGTGATAGGTTATATGAACACTCTATAGAGTGATAGGTTATATGAACACACTCTATAGAGTGATAGGTTATATGAACACACTCTATAGAGTGATAGGTTATATGAACACTCTATAGAGTGGTAGGTTATATGAACACTCTATAGAGTGATAGGTTATATGAACACTCTATAGAGCGATAGGTTATATGAACACTCTATAGAGTGATAGGTTATATGAACACTCTATAGAGTGATAGGTTATATGAACACTCTATAGAATGATAGGTTATATGAACACTCTATAGAATGATAGGTTATATGAACACTCTAGTGATAGGTTATATGAACACTCTATAGAGCGATAGGTTATATGAACACTCTATAGAGTGATAGGTTATATGAACACACTAGTGATAGGTTATATGAACACTCTATAGAGTGATAGGTTATATGAACACTCTATAGAGTGATAGGTTATATGAACACTCTATAGAGTGATAGGTTATATGAACACTCTATAGAGCGATAGGTTATATGAACACTCTAGTGATAGGTTATATGAACACTCTATAGAGCGATAGGTTATATGAACACTCTATAGAGTGATAGGTTATATGAACACTCTAGTGATAGGTTATATGAACACTCTATAGAGTGATAGGTTATATGAACACTCTAGTGATAGGTTATATGAACACTCTATAGAGTGATAGGTTATATGAACACACTCTATAGAGTGATAGGTTATATGAACACACTCTATAGAGTGATAGGTTATATGAACACTCTATAGAGTGGTAGGTTATATGAACACTCTATAGAATGATAGGTTATATGAACACTCTAGTGATAGGTTATATGAACACTCTATAGAGTGATAGGTTATATGAACACTCTATAGAGTGATAGGTTATATGAACACTCTATAGAGTGATAGGTTATATGAACACTCTATAGAGTGATAGGTTATATGAACACTCTATAGAGCGATAGGTTATATGAACACTCTAGTGATAGGTTATATGAACACTCTATAGAGCGATAGGTTATATGAACACTCTATAGAGTGATAGGTTATATGAACACTCTATAGAGTGATAGGTTATATGAACACACTAGTGATAGGTTATATGAACACTCTATAGAGTGATAGGTTATATGAACACTCTATAGAGTGATAGGTTATATGAACACTCTATAGAGTGATAGGTTATATGAACACTCTATAGAGCGATAGGTTATATGAACACTCTAGTGATAGGTTATATGAACACTCTATAGAGCGATAGGTTATATGAACACTCTATAGAGCGATAGGTTATATGAACACTCTATAGAGCGATAGGTTATATGAACACTCTATAGAGCGATAGGTTATATGAACACTCTATAGAGTGATAGGTTATATGAACATTCTAGTGATAGGTTATATGAACACTCTATAGAGCGGTAGGTTATATGAACACTCTAGTGATAGGTTATATGAACACTCTAGTGATAGGTTATATGAACACTCTATAGAGCGATAGGTTATATGAACACTCTATAGAGCGATAGGTTATATGAACACTCTAGTGATAGGTTATATGAACACTCTATAGAGCGATAGGTTATATGAACATTCTAGTGATAGGTTATATGAACACTCTATAGAGTGATAGGTTATATGAACACTCTAGTGATAGGTTATATGAACACTCTATAGAGCGATAGGTTATATGAACACTCTATAGAGTGATAGGTTATATGAACATTCTAGTGATAGGTTATATGAACACTCTATAGAGTGGTAGGTTATATGAACACTCTATAGAGTGATAGGTTATATGAACACTCTAGTGATAGGTTATATGAACACGCTATAGAGCGATAGGTTATATGAACACTCTATAGAGTGATATGTTATATGAACACTCTATAGAGTGATAGGTTATATGAACACTCTATAGAGCGATAGGTTATATGAACACTCTAGTGATAGGTTATATGAACACTCTATAGAGTGATAGGTTATATGAACACTCTATAGAGCGATAGGTTATATGTACACTCTATAGAGCGATAGGTTATATGAACACTCTATAGAGTGGTAGGTTATATGAACACTCTAGTGATAGGTTATATGTACACTCTATAGAGCGATAGGTTATATGAACACTCTAGTGGTAGGTTATATGAACACTCTATAGAGCGATAGGTTATATGAACACTCTATAGAGTGGTAGGTTATATGAACACTCTAGTGATAGGTTATATGAACACTCTATAGAGCGATAGGTTATATGAACACTCTATAGAGTGATAGGTTATATGAACACTCTATAGAGCGATAGGTTATATGAACACTCTATAGAGCGATAGGTTATATGAACACTCTATAGAGCGATAAGTTATATGAACACTATATAGAGCGATAGGTTATATGAACACTCTATAGAGTGCTAGGTTATATGAACACTCTATAGAGCGATAGGTTATATGAACACTCTATAGAGCGATAGATTATATGAACACTCTAGTGATAGGTTATATGAACACTCTATAGAGTGATAGGTTATATGAACACTCTATAGAGCGATAGGTTATATGAACACTCTATAGAGCGATAATTTATATGAACACTCTAGTGATAGGTTATATGAACACTCTAGTGATTGGTTATATGAACACTCTATAGAGTGCTAGGTTATATGAACACTCTATAGAGCGATAAGTTATATGAACACTCTAGTGATAGGTTATATGAACACTCTATAGAGTGATAGGTTATATGAACACTCTATAGAGCGATAATTTATATGAACACTCTAGTGATAGGTTATATGAACACTCTATAGAGCGATAGGTTATATGAACACTCTATAGAGTGATAGGTTATATGAACACTCTAGTGATAGGTTATATGAACACTCTATAGAGCGATAGGTTATATGAACACTCTATAGAGTGATAGGTTATATGAACACTCTATAGAGTGATAGGTTATATGAACACTCTAGTGATAGGTTATATGAACACTCTATAGAGCGATAGGTTATATGAACACTCTATAGAGCGATAGGTTATATGAACACTCTATAGAGTGATAGGTTATATGAACACTCTAGTGATAGGTTATATGAACACTCTATAGAGCGATAGGTTATATGAACACTCTATAGAGTGATATGTTATATGAACACTCTATAGAGTGATAGGTTATATGAACACTCTATAGAGCGATAGGTTATATGAACACTCTATAGAGTGATAGGTTATATGAACACTCTAGTGATAGGTTATATGAACACTCTATAGAGCGATAGGTTATATGAACACTCTATAGAGTGATAGGTTATATGAACACTCTATAGAGTGATAGGTTATATGAACACTCTATAGAGCGATAGGTTATATGAACACTCTATAGAGTGATAGGTTATATGAACACTCTATAGAGCGATAGGTTATATGAACACTCTATAGAGTGATAGGTTATATGAACACTCTAGTGATAGGTTATATGAACACTCTATAGAGTGATAGGTTATATGAACACTCTAGTGATAGGTTATATGAACACTCTATAGAGTGATAGGTTATATGAACACACTCTATAGAGTGATAGGTTATATGAACACACTCTATAGAGTGATAGGTTATATGAACACTCTATAGAGTGGTAGGTTATATGAACACTCTATAGAATGATAGGTTATATGAACACTCTAGTGATAGGTTATATGAACACTCTATAGAGTGATAGGTTATATGAACACTCTATAGAGTGATAGGTTATATGAACACTCTATAGAGTGATAGGTTATATGAACACTCTATAGAGTGATAGGTTATATGATCACTCTATAGAGCGATAGGTTATATGAACACTCTAGTGATAGGTTATATGAACACTCTATAGAGCGATAGGTTATATGAACACTCTATAGAGTGATAGGTTATATGAACACTCTATAGAGCGATAGGTTATATGAACACTCTATAGAGTGGTAGGTTATATGAACACTCTAGTGATAGGTTATATGAACACTCTATAGAGTGATAGGTTATATGAACACTCTAGTGATAGGTTATATGAACACTCTATAGAGCGATAGGTTATATGAACACTCTATAGAGTGGTAGGTTATATGAACACTCTAGTGATAGGTTATATGAACACTCTATAGAGTGAAAGGTTATATGAACACTCTATAGAGTGATAGGTTATATGAACACTCTATAGAGTGATAGGTTATATGAACACTCTAGTGATAGGTTATATGAACACTCTATAGAGTGATAGGTTATATGAACACACTAGTGATAGGTTATATGAACACTCTATAGAGTGATAGGTTATATGAACACTCTATAGAGTGATAGGTTATATGAACACTCTATAGAGTGATAGGTTATATGAACACTCTATAGAGCGATAGGTTATATGAACACTCTAGTGATAGGTTATATGAACACTCTATAGAGCGATAGGTTATATGAACACTCTATAGAGCGATAGGTTATATGAACACTCTATAGAGCGATAGGTTATATGAACACTCTATAGAGCGATAGGTTATATGAACACTCTATAGAGCGATAGGTTATATGAACACTCTATAGAGCGATAGGTTATATGAACACTCTATAGAGCGATAGGTTATATGAACACTCTATAGAGTGATAGGTTATATGAACATTCTAGTGATAGGTTATATGAACACTCTATAGAGCGGTAGGTTATATGAACACTCTAGTGATAGGTTATATGAACACTCTAGTGATAGGTTATATGAACACTCTATAGAGCGATAGGTTATATGAACACTCTATAGAGCGATAGGTTATATGAACACTCTAGTGATAGGTTATATGAACACTCTATAGAGCGATAGGTTATATGGACATTCTAGTGATAGGTTATATGAACACTCTATAGAGTGATAGGTTATATGAACACTCTAGTGATAGGTTATATGAACACTCTATAGAGCGATAGGTTATATGAACACTCTATAGAGTGATAGGTTATATGAACATTCTAGTGATAGGTTATATGAACACTCTATAGAGTGGTAGGTTATATGAACACTCTATAGAGTGATAGGTTATATGAACACTCTAGTGATAGGTTATATGAACACGCTATAGAGCGATAGGTTATATGAACACTCTATAGAGTGATATGTTATATGAACACTCTATAGAGTGATAGGTTATATGAACACTCTATAGAGCGATAGGTTATATGAACACTCTAGTGATAGGTTATATGAACACTCTATAGAGTGATAGGTTATATGAACACTCTATAGAGCGATAGGTTATATGTACACTCTATAGAGCGATAGGTTATATGAACACTCTATAGAGTGGTAGGTTATATGAACACTCTAGTGATAGGTTATATGTACACTCTATAGAGCGATAGGTTATATGAATACTCTAGTGGTAGGTTATATGAACACTCTATAGAGCGATAGGTTATATGAACACTCTATAGAGTGGTAGGTTATATGAACACTCTAGTGATAGGTTATATGAACACTCTATAGAGCGATAGGTTATATGAACACTCTATAGAGTGATAGGTTATATGAACACTCTATAGAGCGATAGGTTATATGAACACTCTATAGAGCGATAGGTTATATGAACACTCTATAGAGCGATAAGTTATATGAACACTATATAGAGCGATAGGTTATATGAACACTCTATAGAGTGCTAGGTTATATGAACACTCTATAGAGCGATAGGTTATATGAACACTCTATAGAGCGATAGATTATATGAACACTCTAGTGATAGGTTATATGAACACTCTATAGAGTGATAGGTTATATGAACACTCTATAGAGCGATAGGTTATATGAACACTCTATAGAGCGATAATTTATATGAACACTCTAGTGATAGGTTATATGAACACTCTAGTGATTGGTTATATGAACACTCTATAGAGTGCTAGGTTATATGAACACTCTATAGAGCGATAAGTTATATGAACACTCTAGTGATAGGTTATATGAACACTCTATAGAGTGATAGGTTATATGAACACTCTATAGAGCGATAATTTATATGAACACTCTAGTGATAGGTTATATGAACACTCTATAGAGCGATAGGTTATATGAACACTCTATAGAGTGATAGGTTATATGAACACTCTAGTGATAGGTTATATGAACACTCTATAGAGCGATAGGTTATATGAACACTCTATAGAGTGATAGGTTATATGAACACTCTATAGAGTGATAGGTTATATGAACACTCTAGTGATAGGTTATATGAACACTCTATAGAGCGATAGGTTATATGAACACTCTATAGAGCGATAGGTTATATGAACACTCTATAGAGTGATAGGTTATATGAACACTCTAGTGATAGGTTATATGAACACTCTATAGAGCGATAGGTTATATGAACACTCTATAGAGTGATATGTTATATGAACACTCTATAGAGTGATAGGTTATATGAACACTCTATAGAGCGATAGGTTATATGAACACTCTATAGAGTGATAGGTTATATGAACACTCTAGTGATAGGTTATATGAACACTCTATAGAGCGATAGGTTATATGAACACTCTATAGAGTGATAGGTTATATGAACACTCTATAGAGTGATAGGTTATATGAACACTCTATAGAGCGATAGGTTATATGAACACTCTATAGAGTGATAGGTTATATGAACACTCTATAGAGCGATAGGTTATATGAACACTCTATAGAGTGATAGGTTATATGAACACTCTAGTGATAGGTTATATGAACACTCTATAGAGTGATAGGTTATATGAACACTCTAGTGATAGGTTATATGAACACTCTATAGAGTGATAGGTTATATGAACACACTCTATAGAGTGATAGGTTATATGAACACACTCTATAGAGTGATAGGTTATATGAACACTCTATAGAGTGGTAGGTTATATGAACACTCTATAGAATGATAGGTTATATGAACACTCTAGTGATAGGTTATATGAACACTCTATAGAGTGATAGGTTATATGAACACTCTATAGAGTGATAGGTTATATGAACACTCTATAGAGTGATAGGTTATATGAACACTCTATAGAGTGATAGGTTATATGATCACTCTATAGAGCGATAGGTTATATGAACACTCTAGTGATAGGTTATATGAACACTCTATAGAGCGATAGGTTATATGAACACTCTATAGAGTGATAGGTTATATGAACACTCTATAGAGTGATAGGTTATATGAACACACTAGTGATAGGTTATATGAACACTCTATAGAGTGATAGGTTATATGAACACTCTATAGAGTGATAGGTTATATGAACACTCTATAGAGTGATAGGTTATATGAACACTCTATAGAGCGATAGGTTATATGAACACTCTAGTGATAGGTTATATGAACACTCTATAGAGCGATAGGTTATATGAACACTCTATAGAGCGATAGGTTATATGAACACTCTATAGAGCGATAGGTTATATGAACACTCTATAGAGCGATAGGTTATATGAACACTCTATAGAGCGATAGGTTATATGAACACTCTATAGAGCGATAGGTTATATGAACACTCTATAGAGCGATAGGTTATATGAACACTCTATAGAGTGATAGGTTATATGAACATTCTAGTGATAGGTTATATGAACACTCTATAGAGCGGTAGGTTATATGAACACTCTAGTGATAGGTTATATGAACACTCTAGTGATAGGTTATATGAACACTCTATAGAGCGATAGGTTATATGAACACTCTATAGAGCGATAGGTTATATGAACACTCTAGTGATAGGTTATATGAACACTCTATAGAGCGATAGGTTATATGGACATTCTAGTGATAGGTTATATGAACACTCTATAGAGTGATAGGTTATATGAACACTCTAGTGATAGGTTATATGAACACTCTATAGAGCGATAGGTTATATGAACACTCTATAGAGTGATAGGTTATATGAACATTCTAGTGATAGGTTATATGAACACTCTATAGAGTGGTAGGTTATATGAACACTCTATAGAGTGATAGGTTATATGAACACTCTAGTGATAGGTTATATGAACACGCTATAGAGCGATAGGTTATATGAACACTCTATAGAGTGATATGTTATATGAACACTCTATAGAGTGATAGGTTATATGAACACTCTATAGAGCGATAGGTTATATGAACACTCTAGTGATAGGTTATATGAACACTCTATAGAGTGATAGGTTATATGAACACTCTATAGAGCGATAGGTTATATGTACACTCTATAGAGCGATAGGTTATATGAACACTCTATAGAGTGGTAGGTTATATGAACACTCTAGTGATAGGTTATATGTACACTCTATAGAGCGATAGGTTATATGAATACTCTAGTGGTAGGTTATATGAACACTCTATAGATCGATAGGTTATATGAACACTCTATAGAGTGGTAGGTTATATGAACACTCTAGTGATAGGTTATATGAACACTCTATAGAGCGATAGGTTATATGAACACTCTATAGAGTGATAGGTTATATGAACACTCTATAGAGCGATAGGTTATATGAACACTCTATAGAGCGATAGGTTATATGAACACTCTATAGAGCGATAAGTTATATGAACACTATATAGAGCGATAGGTTATATGAACACTCTATAGAGTGCTAGGTTATATGAACACTCTATAGAGCGATAGGTTATATGAACACTCTATAGAGCGATAGATTATATGAACACTCTAGTGATAGGTTATATGAACACTCTATAGAGTGATAGGTTATATGAACACTCTATAGAGCGATAGGTTATATGAACACTCTATAGAGCGATAATTTATATGAACACTCTAGTGATAGGTTATATGAACACTCTAGTGATTGGTTATATGAACACTCTATAGAGTGCTAGGTTATATGAACACTCTATAGAGCGATAAGTTATATGAACACTCTAGTGATAGGTTATATGAACACTCTATAGAGTGATAGGTTATATGAACACTCTATAGAGCGATAATTTATATGAACACTCTAGTGATAGGTTATATGAACACTCTATAGAGCGATAGGTTATATGAACACTCTATAGAGTGATAGGTTATATGAACACTCTAGTGATAGGTTATATGAACACTCTATTGAGCGATAGGTTATATGAACACTCTATAGAGTGATAGGTTATATGAACACTCTATAGAGTGATAGGTTATATGAACACTCTAGTGATAGGTTATATGAACACTCTATAGAGCGATAGGTTATATGAACACTCTATAGAGCGATAGGTTATATGAACACTCTATAGAGTGATAGGTTATATGAACACTCTAGTGATAGGTTATATGAACACTCTATAGAGCGATAGGTTATATGAACACTCTATAGAGTGATATGTTATATGAACACTCTATAGAGTGATAGGTTATATGAACACTCTATAGAGCGATAGGTTATATGAACACTCTATAGAGTGATAGGTTATATGAACACTCTAGTGATAGGTTATATGAACACTCTATAGAGCGATAGGTTATATGAACACTCTATAGAGTGATAGGTTATATGAACACTCTATAGAGTGATAGGTTATATGAACACTCTATAGAGCGATAGGTTATATGAACACTCTATAGAGTGATAGGTTATATGAACACTCTATAGAGCGATAGGTTATATGAACACTCTATAGAGTGATAGGTTATATGAACACTCTAGTGATAGGTTATATGAACACTCTATAGAGTGATAGGTTATATGAACACTCTAGTGATAGGTTATATGAACACTCTATAGAGTGATAGGTTATATGAACACACTCTATAGAGTGATAGGTTATATGAACACACTCTATAGAGTGATAGGTTATATGAACACTCTATAGAGTGGTAGGTTATATGAACACTCTATAGAATGATAGGTTATATGAACACTCTAGTGATAGGTTATATGAACACTCTATAGAGTGATAGGTTATATGAACACTCTATAGAGTGATAGGTTATATGAACACTCTATAGAGTGATAGGTTATATGAACACTCTATAGAGTGATAGGTTATATGAACACTCTATAGAGCGATAGGTTATATGAACACTCTAGTGATAGGTTATATGAACACTCTATAGAGCGATAGGTTATATGAACACTCTATAGAGTGATAGGTTATATGAACACTCTATAGAGTGATAGGTTATATGAACACACTAGTGATAGGTTATATGAACACTCTATAGAGTGATAGGTTATATGAACACTCTATAGAGTGATAGGTTATATGAACACTCTATAGATTGATAGGTTATATGAACATTCTAGTGATAGGTTATATGAACACTCTATAGAGCGGTAGGTTATATGAACACTCTAGTGATAGGTTATATGAACACTCTAGTGATAGGTTATATGAACACTCTATAGAGCGATAGGTTATATGAACACTCTATAGAGCGATAGGTTATATGAACACTCTAGTGATAGGTTATATGAACACTCTATAGAGCGATAGGTTATATGAACATTCTAGTGATAGGTTATATGAACACTCTAGTGATTGGTTATATGAACACTCTATAGAGTGCTAGGTTATATGAACACTCTATAGAGCGATAAGTTATATGAACACTCTAGTGATAGGTTATATGAACACTCTATAGAGTGATAGGTTATATGAACACTCTATAGAGCGATAATTTATATGAACACTCTAGTGATAGGTTATATGAACACTCTATAGAGCGATAGGTTATATGAACACTCTATAGAGTGATAGGTTATATGAACACTCTAGTGATAGGTTATATGAACACTCTATTGAGCGATAGGTTATATGAACACTCTATAGAGTGATAGGTTATATGAACACTCTATAGAGTGATAGGTTATATGAACACTCTAGTGATAGGTTATATGAACACTCTATAGAGCGATAGGTTATATGAACACTCTATAGAGCGATAGGTTATATGAACACTCTATAGAGTGATAGGTTATATGAACACTCTAGTGATAGGTTATATGAACACTCTATAGAGCGATAGGTTATATGAACACTCTATAGAGTGATATGTTATATGAACACTCTATAGAGTGATAGGTTATATGAACACTCTATAGAGCGATAGGTTATATGAACACTCTATAGAGTGATAGGTTATATGAACACTCTAGTGATAGGTTATATGAACACTCTATAGAGCGATAGGTTATATGAACACTCTATAGAGTGATAGGTTATATGAACACTCTATAGAGTGATAGGTTATATGAACACTCTATAGAGCGATAGGTTATATGAACACTCTATAGAGTGATAGGTTATATGAAAACTCTATAGAGCGATAGGTTATATGAACACTCTATAGAGTGATAGGTTATATGAACACTCTAGTGATAGGTTATATGAACACTCTATAGAGTGATAGGTTATATGAACACTCTAGTGATAGGTTATATGAACACTCTATAGAGTGATAGGTTATATGAACACACTCTATAGAGTGATAGGTTATATGAACACACTCTATAGAGTGATAGGTTATATGAACACTCTATAGAGTGGTAGGTTATATGAACACTCTATAGAATGATAGGTTATATGAACACTCTAGTGATAGGTTATATGAACACTCTATAGAGTGATAGGTTATATGAACACTCTATAGAGTGATAGGTTATATGAACACTCTATAGAGTGATAGGTTATATGAACACTCTATAGAGTGATAGGTTATATGAACACTCTATAGAGCGATAGGTTATATGAACACTCTAGTGATAGGTTATATGAACACTCTATAGAGCGATAGGTTATATGAACACTCTATAGAGTGATAGGTTATATGAACACTCTATAGAGTGATAGGTTATATGAACACACTAGTGATAGGTTATATGAACACTCTATAGAGTGATAGGTTATATGAACACTCTATAGAGTGATAGGTTATATGAACACTCTATAGATTGATAGGTTATATGAACATTCTAGTGATAGGTTATATGAACACTCTATAGAGCGGTAGGTTATATGAACACTCTAGTGATAGGTTATATGAACACTCTAGTGATAGGTTATATGAACACTCTATAGAGCGATAGGTTATATGAACACTCTATAGAGCGATAGGTTATATGAACACTCTAGTGATAGGTTATATGAACACTCTATAGAGCGATAGGTTATATGAACATTCTAGTGATAGGTTATATGAACACTCTATAGAGTGATAGGTTATATGAACACTCTAGTGATAGGTTATATGAACACTCTATAGAGCGATAGGTTATATGAACACTCTATAGAGTGATAGGTTATATGAACATTCTAGTGATAGGTTATATGAACACTCTATAGAGTGGTAGGTTATATGAACACTCTATAGAGTGATAGGTTATATGAACACTCTAGTGATAGGTTATATGAACACGCTATAGAGCGATAGGTTATATGAACACTCTATAGAGTGATATGTTATATGAACACTCTATAGAGTGATAGGTTATATGAACACTCTATAGAGCGATAGGTTATATGAACACTAGTGATAGGTTATATGAACACTCTATAGAGTGATAGGTTATATGAACACTCTATAGAGCGATAGGTTATATGAACACTCTATAGAGCGATAGGTTATATGAACACTCTATAGAGTGATAGGTTACATGAACACTCTAGTGATAGGTTATATGTACACTCTATAGAGCGATAGGTTATATGAACACTCTAGTGGTAGGTTATATGAACACTCTATAGAGCGATAGGTTATATGAACACTCTATAGAGTGGTAGGTTATATGAACACTCTAGTGATAGGTTATATGAACACTCTATAGAGCGATAGGTTATATGAACACTCTATAGAGTGATAGGTTATATGAACACTCTATAGAGCGATAGGTTATATGAACACTCTATAGAGCGATAGGTTATATGAACACTCTATAGAGCGATAAGTTATATGAACACTATATAGAGCGATAGGTTATATGAACACTCTATAGAGTGCTAGGTTATATGAACACTCTATAGAGCGATAGGTTATATGAACACTCTATAGAGCGATAGATTATATGAACACTCTAGTGATAGGTTATATGAACACTCTATAGAGTGATAGGTTATATGAACACTCTATAGAGCGATAGGTTATATGAACACTCTATAGAGCGATAATTTATATGAACACTCTAGTGATAGGTTATATGAACACTCTAGTGATTGGTTATATGAACACTCTATAGAGTGCTAGGTTATATGAACACTCTATAGAGCGATAAGTTATATGAACACTCTAGTGATAGGTTATATGAACACTCTATAGAGTGATAGGTTATATGAACACTCTATAGAGCGATAATTTATATGAACACTCTAGTGATAGGTTATATGAACACTCTATATAGCGATAGGTTATATGAACACTCTATAGAGTGATAGGTTATATGAACACTCTAGTGATAGGTTATATGAACACTCTATAGAGCGATAGGTTATATGAACACTCTATAGAGTGATAGGTTATATGAACACTCTATAGAGTGATAGGTTATATGAACACTCTAGTGATAGGTTATATGAACACTCTATAGAGCGATAGGTTATATGAACACTCTATAGAGCGATAGGTTATATGAACACTCTATAGAGTGATAGGTTATATGAACACTCTAGTGATAGGTTATATGAACACTCTATAGAGCGATAGGTTATATGAACACTCTATAGAGTGATATGTTATATGAACACTCTATAGAGTGATAGGTTATATGAACACTCTATAGAGCGATAGGTTATATGAACACTCTATAGAGTGATAGGTTATATGAACACTCTAGTGATAGGTTATATGAACACTCTATAGAGCGATAGGTTATATGAACACTCTATAGAGTGATAGGTTATATGAACACTCTATAGAGTGATAGGTTATATGAACACTCTATAGAGTGATAGGTTATATGAACACTCTATAGAGCGATAGGTTATATGAACACTCTATAGAGTGATAGGTTATATGAACACTCTATAGAGCGATAGGTTATATGAACACTATAGTGATTGGTTATATGAACACTCTATAGAGCGATAGGTTATATGAACACTCTATAGAGTGGTAGGTTATATGAACACTCTATAGAGTGGTAGGTTATATGAACACTCTATAGAGCGATAGGTTATATGAACACTCTATAGAGCGATAGGTTATATGAACACTCTATAGAGTGATAGGTTATATGAACACTCTAGTGATAGGTTATATGAACACTCTAGTGATAGGTTATATGAACACTCTATAGAGTGATAGGTTATATGAACACTCTAGTGATAGGTTATATGAACACTCTATAGAGTGATAGGTTATATGAACACACTCTATAGAGTGATAGGTTATATGAACACACTCTATAGAGTGATAGGTTATATGAACACTCTATAGAGTGGTAGGTTATATGAACACTCTATAGAATGATAGGTTATATGAACACTCTAGTGATAGGTTATATGAACACTCTATAGAGTGATAGGTTATATGAACACTCTATAGAGTGATAGGTTATATGAACACTCTATAGAGTGATAGGTTATATGAACACTCTATAGAGTGATAGGTTATATGAACACTCTATAGAGCGATAGGTTATATGAACACTCTAGTGATAGGTTATATGAACACTCTATAGAGCGATAGGTTATATGAACACTCTATAGAGTGATAGGTTATATGAACACTCTATAGAGTGATAGGTTATATGAACACACTAGTGATAGGTTATATGAACACTCTATAGAGTGATAGGTTATATGAACACTCTATAGAGTGATAGGTTATATGAACACTCTATAGATTGATAGGTTATATGAACATTCTAGTGATAGGTTATATGAACACTCTATAGAGCGGTAGGTTATATGAACACTCTAGTGATAGGTTATATGAACACTCTAGTGATAGGTTATATGAACACTCTATAGAGCGATAGGTTATATGAACACTCTATAGAGCGATAGGTTATATGAACACTCTAGTGATAGGTTATATGAACACTCTATAGAGCGATAGGTTATATGAACATTCTAGTGATAGGTTATATGAACACTCTATAGAGTGATAGGTTATATGAACACTCTAGTGATAGGTTATATGAACACTCTATAGAGCGATAGGTTATATGAACACTCTATAGAGTGATAGGTTATATGAACATTCTAGTGATAGGTTATATGAACACTCTATAGAGTGGTAGGTTATATGAACACTCTATAGAGTGATAGGTTATATGAACACTCTAGTGATAGGTTATATGAACACGCTATAGAGCGATAGGTTATATGAACACTCTATAGAGTGATATGTTATATGAACACTCTATAGAGTGATAGGTTATATGAACACTCTATAGAGCGATAGGTTATATGAACACTCTAGTGATAGGTTATATGAACACTCTATAGAGTGATAGGTTATATGAACACTCTATAGAGCGATAGGTTATATGAACACTCTATAGAGCGATAGGTTATATGAACACTCTATAGAGTGATAGGTTACATGAACACTCTAGTGATAGGTTATATGTACACTCTATAGAGCGATAGGTTATATGAACACTCTAGTGGTAGGTTATATGAACACTCTATAGAGCGATAGGTTATATGAACACTCTATAGAGTGGTAGGTTATATGAACACTCTAGTGATAGGTTATATGAACACTCTATAGAGCGATAGGTTATATGAACACTCTATAGAGTGATAGGTTATATGAACACTCTATAGAGCGATAGGTTATATGAACACTCTATAGAGCGATAGGTTATATGAACACTCTATAGAGCGATAAGTTATATGAACACTATATAGAGCGATAGGTTATATGAACACTCTGTAGAGTGCTAGGTTATATGAACACTCTATAGAGCGATAGGTTATATGAACACTCTATAGAGCGATAGATTATATGAACACTCTAGTGATAGGTTATATGAACACTCTATAGAGTGATAGGTTATATGAACACTCTATAGAGCGATAGGTTATATGAACACTCTATAGAGCGATAATTTATATGAACACTCTAGTGATAGGTTATATGAACACTCTAGTGATTGGTTATATGAACACTCTATAGAGTGCTAGGTTATATGAACACTCTATAGAGCGATAAGTTATATGAACACTCTAGTGATAGGTTATATGAACACTCTATAGAGTGATAGGTTATATGAACACTCTATAGAGCGATAATTTATATGAACACTCTAGTGATAGGTTATATGAACACTCTATAGAGCGATAGGTTATATGAACACTCTATAGAGTGATAGGTTATATGAACACTCTAGTGATAGGTTATATGAACACTCTATAGAGCGATAGGTTATATGAACACTCTATAGAGTGATAGGTTATATGAACACTCTATAGAGTGATAGGTTATATGAACACTCTAGTGATAGGTTATATGAACACTCTATAGAGCGATAGGTTATATGAACACTCTATAGAGCGATAGGTTATATGAACACTCTATAGAGTGATAGGTTATATGAACACTCTAGTGATAGGTTATATGAACACTCTATAGAGCGATAGGTTATATGAACACTCTATAGAGTGATATGTTATATGAACACTCTATAGAGTGATAGGTTATATGAACACTCTATAGAGCGATAGGTTATATGAACACTCTATAGAGTGATAGGTTATATGAACACTCTAGTGATAGGTTATATGAACACTCTATAGAGCGATAGGTTATATGAACACTCTATAGAGTGATAGGTTATATGAACACTCTATAGAGTGATAGGTTATATGAACACTCTATAGAGTGATAGGTTATATGAACACTCTATAGAGCGATAGGTTATATGAACACTCTATAGAGTGATAGGTTATATGAACACTCTATAGAGCGATAGGTTATATGAACACTATAGTGATTGGTTATATGAACACTCTATAGAGCGATAGGTTATATGAACACTCTATAGAGTGGTAGGTTATATGAACACTCTATAGAGTGGTAGGTTATATGAACACTCTATAGAGTGCTAGGTTATATGAACACTCTATAGAGCGATAGGTTATATGAACACTCTATAGAGCGATAGGTTATATGAACACTCTATAGAGTGATAGGTTATATGAACACTCTATAGAGTGGTAGGTTATATGAACACTCTATAGAGTGATAGGTTATATGAACACTCTATAGAGCGATAGGTTATATGAACACTATAGTGATTGGTTATATGAACACTCTATAGAGCGATAGGTTATATGAACACTCTATAGAGTGGTAGGTTATATGAACACTCTATAGAGCGATAGGTTATATGAACACTCTATAGAGTGATAGGTTATATGAACACTCTATAGAGCGATAAGTTATATGAACACTCTAGTGGTAGGTTATATGAACACTCTATAGAGCGATAGGTTATATGAACACTCTATAGAGCGATAGGTTATATGAACACTCTATAGAGTGATAGGTTATATGAACACTCTATAGAGCGATAGGTTATATGAACACTATAGTGATTGGTTATATGAACACTCTATAGAGCGATAGGTTATATGAACACTCTATAGAGTGATAGGTTATATGAACACTCTAGTGATAGGTTATATGAACACTCTATAGAGCGATAGGTTATATGAATACTCTATAGAGCGATAGGTTATATGAACACTCTATAGAGTGATAGGTTATATGAACACTCTATAGAGTGATAGGTTATATGAACACTCTATAGAGCGATAGGTTATATGAACACTCTATAGAGTGGTAGGTTATATGAACACTCTATAGAGCGATAGGTTATATGAACACTCTAGTGATTGGTTATATGAACACTCTATAGAGTGCTAGGTTATATGAACACTCTATAGAGCGATAAGTTATATGAACACTCTAGTGATTGGTTATATGAACACTCTATAGAGCGATAGGTTATATGAACACTCTATAGAGTGATAGGTTATATGAACACTCTATGGAGTGATATGTTATATGAACACTCTATAGAGCGATAGGTTATATGAACACTCTATAGAGCGATAGGTTATATGAACACTCTATAGAGCGATAGGTTATATGAACACTCTATAGAGTGATAGGTTATATGAACACTCTATAGAGCGATAGGTTATATGAACACTCTATAGAGCGATAGGTTATATGAACACTCTATAAAGCGATAGGTTATATGAACACTCTATAGGGCGATAGGTTATATGAACACTCTATAGAGCGATAGGTTATATGAACACTCTATAAAGCGATAGGTTATATGAAGACTCTATAGGGCGATAGGTTATATGAACACTCTATAGAGTGATAGGTTATATGAACACTCTAGCGAGTGCTAGGTTATATGAACACTCTATAGAGCGATAGGTTATATGAACACTCTATAGAGTGATAGGTTATATGAACACTCTAGTGATAGGTTATATGAACACTCTATAGAGCGATAGGTTATATGTACACTCTATAGAGTGATAGGTTATATGAACACTCTATAGAGTGATAGGTTATATGAACACTCTATAGAGTGATATGTTATATGAACACTCTATAGGGCGATAGGTTATATGAACACTCTATAGAGTGATAGGTTATATGAACACTCTAGCGAGTGCTAGGTTATATGAACACTCTATAGAGCGATAGGTTATATGAACACTCTATAGAGCGATAAGTTATATGAACACTCTAGTGATTGGTTATATGAACACTCTATAGAGCGATAGGTTATATGAACACTCTATAGAGCGATAGGATATATGAACACTCTATAGAGTGATAGATTATTTGAACACACTATAGAGCGATAGGTTATATGAACACTCTATAGAGTGATAGGTTATATGAACACTCTATAGAGCGATAGGTTATATGAACACTCTATAGAGCGATAGGTTATATGAACACTCTATAGAGCGATAGGTTATATGAACACTCTATAGAGTGATAGGTTGTATGAACACTCTAGTGATAGGTTATATGAACACTCTATAGAGTGGTAGGTTATATGAACACTATATAGAGTGGTAGGTTATATGAACACTCTATAGAGCGATAGGTTATATTAACACTCTATAGAGTGATAGGTTATATGAACACTATATAGAGTGGTAGGTTATATGAACACTCTATAGAGCGATAGGTTATATGAACACTCTAGTGATAGGTTATATGAACACTCTATAGAGCGATAGGTTATATGAACACACTCTATAGAGTGATAGGTTATATGAACACTCTATAGAGCGATAGGTTATATGAACACTCTATAGAGTGATAGGTTATATGAACACTCTATAGAGTGGTAGGTTATATGAACACTCTATAGAGCGATAGGTTATATGAACACTATATAGAGTGGTAGGTTATATGAACACTCTATAGAGTGGTAGGTTATATGAACACTCTATATAGAGCGATAGGTTATATGAACACTCTATAGAGCGATAGGTTATATGAACACTCTATAGAGTGGTAGGTTACATGAACACTCTATAGAGTGGTAGGTTATATGAACACTCTATATAGAGCGATAGGTTATATGAACACTCTATAGAGCGATAGGTTATATGAACACTCTATAGAGCGATAGGTTATATGAACACTCTATAGAGTGGTAGGTTATATGAACACTCTATAGAGTGGTAGGTTATATGAACACTCTATATAGAGCGATAGGTTATATGAACACTCTATAGAGCGATAGGTTATATGAACACTCTATAGAGCGATAGGTTATATTAACACTCTATAGAGCGATAGGTTATATGAACACTCTATAGAGCGATAGGTTATATGAACACTCTATATAGTGGTAGGTTATATGAACACTCTATAGAGTGGTAGGTTATATGAACACTTTATATAGAGCGATAGGTTATATGAACACTCTATAGAGCGATAGGTTATATGAACACTCTATAGAGTGGTAGGTTATATGAACACTCTATAGAGTGGTAGGTTATATGAACACTCTATATAGAGCGATAGGTTATATGAACACTCTATAGAGCGATAGGTTATATGAACACTCTATAGAGCGATAGGTTATATGAACACTCTAGTGATAGGTTATATGAACACTCTATAGAGCGATATGTTATATGAACACTCTATAGAGTGATAGGTTATATGAACACTCTATAGAGCGATAGGTTATATGAACACTCTATAGAGTGATAGGTTATATGAACACTCTAGTGATTGGTTATATGAACACTCTATAGAGTGATAGGTTATATGAACACTCTATAGAGTGGTAGGTTATATGAACACTCTAGTGATTGGTTATATGAACACTCTATAGAGTGATAGGTTATATGAACACTCTATAGAGCGATAGGTTATATGAACACTCTATAGAGTGATAGGTTATATGAACACTATATAGAGTGGTAGGTTATATGAACACTCTATAGAGCGATAGGTTATATGAACACTCTAGTGATAGGTTATATGAACACTCTATAGAGCGATAGGTTATATGAACACACTCTATAGAGTGATAGGTTATATGAACACTCTATAGAGCGAAAGGTTATATGAACACTCTATAGAGTGATAGGTTATATGAACACTCTATAGAGTGGTAGGTTATATGAACACTCTATAGAGCGATAGGTTATATGAACACTATATAGAGTGGTAGGTTATATGAACACTCTATAGAGTGGTAGGTTATATGAACACTCTATATAGAGCGATAGGTTATATGAACACTCTATAGAGCGATAGGTTATATGAACACTCTATAGAGTGGTAGGTTACATGAACACTCTATAGAGTGGTAGGTTATATGAACACTCTATATAGAGCGATAGGTTATATGAACACTCTATAGAGCGATAGGTTATATGAACACTCTATAGAGCGATAGGTTATATGAACACTCTATAGAGTGGTAGGTTATATGAACACTCTATAGAGTGGTAGGTTATATGAACACTCTATATAGAGCGATAGGTTATATGAACACTCTATAGAGCGATAGGTTATATGAACACTCTATAGAGCGATAGGTTATATTAACACTCTATAGAGCGATAGGTTATATGAACACTCTATAGAGCGATAGGTTATATGAACACTCTATATAGTGGTAGGTTATATGAACACTCTATAGAGTGGTAGGTTATATGAACACTTTATATAGAGCGATAGGTTATATGAACACTCTATAGAGCGATAGGTTATATGAACACTCTATAGAGTGGTAGGTTATATGAACACTCTATAGAGTGGTAGGTTATATGAACACTCTATATAGAGCGATAGGTTATATGAACACTCTATAGAGCGATAGGTTATATGAACACTCTATAGAGCGATAGGTTATATGAACACTCTAGTGATAGGTTATATGAACACTCTATAGAGCGATATGTTATATGAACACTCTATAGAGTGATAGGTTATATGAACACTCTATAGAGCGATAGGTTATATGAACACTCTATAGAGTGATAGGTTATATGAACACTCTAGTGATTGGTTATATGAACACTCTATAGAGTGATAGGTTATATGAACACTCTATAGAGTGGTAGGTTATATGAACACTCTAGTGATTGGTTATATGAACACTCTATAGAGTGATAGGTTATATGAACACTCTATAGAGTGGTAGGTTATATGAACACTCTAGTGATAGGTTATATGAACACTCTATAGAGTGATAGGTTATATGAACACTCTATAGAGCGATAGGTTATATGAACACTCTAGTGATAGGTTATATGAACACTCTATAGAGCGATAGGTTATATGAACACTCTATAGAGTGATAGGTTATATGAACACTCTATAGAGTGATAGGTTATATGAACACACTAGTGATAGGTTATATGAACACTCTATAGAGTGATAGGTTATATGAACACTCTATAGAGTGATAGGTTATATGAACACTCTATAGATTGATAGGTTATATGAACATTCTAGTGATAGGTTATATGAACACTCTATAGAGCGGTAGGTTATATGAACACTCTAGTGATAGGTTATATGAACACTCTAGTGATAGGTTATATGAACACTCTATAGAGCGATAGGTTATATGAATACTCTATAGAGCGATAGGTTATATGAACACTCTAGTGATAGGTTATATGAACACTCTATAGAGCGATAGGTTATATGAACATTCTAGTGATAGGTTATATGAACACTCTATAGAGTGATAGGTTATATGAACACTCTAGTGATAGGTTATATGAACACTCTATAGAGCGATAGGTTATATGAACACTCTATAGAGTGATAGGTTATATGAACATTCTAGTGATAGGTTATATGAACACTCTATAGAGTGGTAGGTTATATGAACACTCTATAGAGTGATAGGTTATATGAACACTCTAGTGATAGGTTATATGAACACGCTATAGAGCGATAGGTTATATGAACACTCTATAGAGTGATATGTTATATGAACACTCTATAGAGTGATAGGTTATATGAACACTCTATAGAGCGATAGGTTATATGAACACTCTAGTGATAGGTTATATGAACACTCTATAGAGTGATAGGTTATATGAACACTCTATAGAGCGATAGGTTATATGAACACTCTATAGAGCGATAGGTTATATGAACACTCTATAGAGTGATAGGTTACATGAACACTCTAGTGATAGGTTATATGTACACTCTATAGAGCGATAGGTTATATGAACACTCTAGTGGTAGGTTATATGAACACTCTATAGAGCGATAGGTTATATGAACACTCTATAGAGTGGTAGGTTATATGAACACTCTAGTGATAGGTTATATGAACACTCTATAGAGCGATAGGTTATATGAACACTCTATAGAGTGATAGGTTATATGAACACTCTATAGAGCGATAGGTTATATGAACACTCTATAGAGCGATAGGTTATATGAACACTCTATAGAGCGATAAGTTATATGAACACTATATAGAGCGATAGGTTATATGAACACTCTATAGAGTGCTAGGTTATATGAACACTCTATAGAGCGATAGGTTATATGAACACTCTATAGAGCGATAGATTATATGAACACTCTAGTGATAGGTTATATGAACACTCTATAGAGTGATAGGTTATATGAACACTCTATAGAGCGATAGGTTATATGAACACTCTATAGAGCGATAATTTATATGAACACTCTAGTGATAGGTTATATGAACACTCTAGTGATTGGTTATATGAACACTCTATAGAGTGCTAGGTTATATGAACACTCTATAGAGCGATAAGTTATATGAACACTCTAGTGATAGGTTATATGAACACTCTATAGAGTGATAGGTTATATGAACACTCTATAGAGCGATAATTTATATGAACACTCTAGTGATAGGTTATATGAACACTCTATAGAGCGATAGGTTATATGAACACTCTATAGAGTGATAGGTTATATGAACACTCTAGTGATAGGTTATATGAACACTCTATAGAGCGATAGGTTATATGAACACTCTATAGAGTGATAGGTTATATGAACACTCTATAGAGTGATAGGTTATATGAACACTCTAGTGATAGGTTATATGAACACTCTATAGAGCGATAGGTTATATGAACACTCTATAGAGCGATAGGTTATATGAACACTCTATAGAGTGATAGGTTATATGAACACTCTAGTGATAGGTTATATGAACACTCTATAGAGCGATAGGTTATATGAACACTCTATAGAGTGATATGTTATATGAACACTCTATAGAGTGATAGGTTATATGAACACTCTATAGAGCGATAGGTTATATGAACACTCTATAGAGTGATAGGTTATATGAACACTCTAGTGATAGGTTATATGAACACTCTATAGAGCGATAGGTTATATGAACACTCTATAGAGTGATAGGTTATATGAACACTCTATAGAGTGATAGGTTATATGAACACTCTATAGAGTGATAGGTTATATGAACACTCTATAGAGCGATAGGTTATATGAACACTCTATAGAGTGATAGGTTATATGAACACTCTATAGAGCGATAGGTTATATGAACACTATAGTGATTGGTTATATGAACACTCTATAGAGCGATAGGTTATATGAACACTCTATAGAGTGGTAGGTTATATGAACACTCTATAGAGTGGTAGGTTATATGAACACTCTATAGAGTGCTAGGTTATATGAACACTCTATAGAGCGATAGGTTATATGAACACTCTATAGAGCGATAGGTTATATGAACACTCTATAGAGTGATAGGTTATATGAACACTCTATAGAGTGGTAGGTTATATGAACACTCTATAGAGTGATAGGTTATATGAACACTCTATAGAGCGATAGGTTATATGAACACTATAGTGATTGGTTATATGAACACTCTATAGAGCGATAGGTTATATGAACACTCTATAGAGTGGTAGGTTATATGAACACTCTATAGAGCGATAGGTTATATGAACACTCTATAGAGTGATAGGTTATATGAACACTCTATAGAGCGATAAGTTATATGAACACTCTAGTGGTAGGTTATATGAACACTCTATAGAGCGATAGGTTATATGAACACTCTATAGAGCGATAGGTTATATGAACACTCTATAGAGTGATAGGTTATATGAACACTCTATAGAGCGATAGGTTATATGAACACTATAGTGATTGGTTATATGAACACTCTATAGAGCGATAGGTTATATGAACACTCTATAGAGTGATAGGTTATATGAACACTCTAGTGATAGGTTATATGAACACTCTATAGAGCGATAGGTTATATGAATACTCTATAGAGCGATAGGTTATATGAACACTCTATAGAGTGATAGGTTATATGAACACTCTATAGAGTGATAGGTTATATGAACACTCTATAGAGCGATAGGTTATATGAACACTCTATAGAGTGGTAGGTTATATGAACACTCTATAGAGCGATAGGTTATATGAACACTCTAGTGATTGGTTATATGAACACTCTATAGAGTGCTAGGTTATATGAACACTCTATAGAGCGATAAGTTATATGAACACTCTAGTGATTGGTTATATGAACACTCTATAGAGCGATAGGTTATATGAACACTCTATAGAGTGATAGGTTATATGAACACTCTATGGAGTGATATGTTATATGAACACTCTATAGAGCGATAGGTTATATGAACACTCTATAGAGCGATAGGTTATATGAACACTCTATAGAGCGATAGGTTATATGAACACTCTATAGAGTGATAGGTTATATGAACACTCTATAGAGCGATAGGTTATATGAACACTCTATAGAGCGATAGGTTATATGAACACTCTATAAAGCGATAGGTTATATGAACACTCTATAGGGCGATAGGTTATATGAACACTCTATAGAGCGATAGGTTATATGAACACTCTATAAAGCGATAGGTTATATGAAGACTCTATAGGGCGATAGGTTATATGAACACTCTATAGAGTGATAGGTTATATGAACACTCTAGCGAGTGCTAGGTTATATGAACACTCTATAGAGCGATAGGTTATATGAACACTCTATAGAGTGATAGGTTATATGAACACTCTAGTGATAGGTTATATGAACACTCTATAGAGCGATAGGTTATATGTACACTCTATAGAGTGATAGGTTATATGAACACTCTATAGAGTGATAGGTTATATGAACACTCTATAGAGTGATATGTTATATGAACACTCTATAGGGCGATAGGTTATATGAACACTCTATAGAGTGATAGGTTATATGAACACTCTAGCGAGTGCTAGGTTATATGAACACTCTATAGAGCGATAGGTTATATGAACACTCTATAGAGCGATAAGTTATATGAACACTCTAGTGATTGGTTATATGAACACTCTATAGAGCGATAGGTTATATGAACACTCTATAGAGCGATAGGATATATGAACACTCTATAGAGTGATAGATTATTTGAACACACTATAGAGCGATAGGTTATATGAACACTCTATAGAGTGATAGGTTATATGAACACTCTATAGAGCGATAGGTTATATGAACACTCTATAGAGCGATAGGTTATATGAACACTCTATAGAGCGATAGGTTATATGAACACTCTATAGAGTGATAGGTTGTATGAACACTCTAGTGATAGGTTATATGAACACTCTATAGAGTGGTAGGTTATATGAACACTATATAGAGTGGTAGGTTATATGAACACTCTATAGAGCGATAGGTTATATTAACACTCTATAGAGTGATAGGTTATATGAACACTATATAGAGTGGTAGGTTATATGAACACTCTATAGAGCGATAGGTTATATGAACACTCTAGTGATAGGTTATATGAACACTCTATAGAGCGATAGGTTATATGAACACACTCTATAGAGTGATAGGTTATATGAACACTCTATAGAGCGATAGGTTATATGAACACTCTATAGAGTGATAGGTTATATGAACACTCTATAGAGTGGTAGGTTATATGAACACTCTATAGAGCGATAGGTTATATGAACACTATATAGAGTGGTAGGTTATATGAACACTCTATAGAGTGGTAGGTTATATGAACACTCTATATAGAGCGATAGGTTATATGAACACTCTATAGAGCGATAGGTTATATGAACACTCTATAGAGTGGTAGGTTACATGAACACTCTATAGAGTGGTAGGTTATATGAACACTCTATATAGAGCGATAGGTTATATGAACACTCTATAGAGCGATAGGTTATATGAACACTCTATAGAGCGATAGGTTATATGAACACTCTATAGAGTGGTAGGTTATATGAACACTCTATAGAGTGGTAGGTTATATGAACACTCTATATAGAGCGATAGGTTATATGAACACTCTATAGAGCGATAGGTTATATGAACACTCTATAGAGCGATAGGTTATATTAACACTCTATAGAGCGATAGGTTATATGAACACTCTATAGAGCGATAGGTTATATGAACACTCTATATAGTGGTAGGTTATATGAACACTCTATAGAGTGGTAGGTTATATGAACACTTTATATAGAGCGATAGGTTATATGAACACTCTATAGAGCGATAGGTTATATGAACACTCTATAGAGTGGTAGGTTATATGAACACTCTATAGAGTGGTAGGTTATATGAACACTCTATATAGAGCGATAGGTTATATGAACACTCTATAGAGCGATAGGTTATATGAACACTCTATAGAGCGATAGGTTATATGAACACTCTAGTGATAGGTTATATGAACACTCTATAGAGCGATATGTTATATGAACACTCTATAGAGTGATAGGTTATATGAACACTCTATAGAGCGATAGGTTATATGAACACTCTATAGAGTGATAGGTTATATGAACACTCTAGTGATTGGTTATATGAACACTCTATAGAGTGATAGGTTATATGAACACTCTATAGAGTGGTAGGTTATATGAACACTCTAGTGATTGGTTATATGAACACTCTATAGAGTGCTAGGTTATATGAACACTCTATAGAGCGATAAGTTATATGAACACTCTATAGAGTGATAGGTTATATGAACACTCTATAGAGCGCTAGGTTATATGAACACTCTATAGAGCGATAGGTTATATGAACACTCTATAGAGCGATAGGTTATATGAACACTCTATAGAGTGATAGGTTATATGAACACTCTAGCGATAGGTTATATGAACACTCTATAGAGCGATAGGTTATATGAACACTCTATAGAGCGATAGGTTATATGAACACTCTATAGAGCGATAGGTTATATGAACACTCTATAGAGCGATAGGTTATATGAACACTCTAGTGATAGGTTATATGAACACTCTATAGAGCGATAGGTTATATGAACACTCTAGTGATAGGTTATATGAACACTCTATAGAGTGATAGGTTATATGAACACTCTATAGAGTGATAGGTTATATGAACACTCTATAGAGTGATAGGTTATATGAACACTCTATAGAGCGATAGGTTATATGAACACTCTATAGAGTGGTAGGTTATATAAACACTCTATAGAGTGATAGGTTATATGAACACTCTATAGAGTGATAGTTTACATGAACACTCTATAGAGTGGTAGGTTATATGAACACTATATAGAGTGGTAGGTTATATGAACACTCTATAGAGCGATAGGTTATATGAACACTCTATAGAGTGATAGGTTATATGAACACTCTATAGAGCGATAGGTTATATGAACACACTCTATAGAGTGATAGGTTATATGAACACTCTATAGAGCGATAGGTTATATGAACACTCTATAGAGTGATAGGTTATATAAACACTCTATAGAGTGATAGGTTATATGAACACTCTATAGAGGGATAGGTTATATGAACACTCTATAGAGCGATAGGTTATATGAACACTCTATAGAGTGATAGTTTACATGAACACTCTATAGAGTGGTAGGTTATATGAACACTCTATAGAGTGGTAGGTTATATGAACACTCTATAGAGCGATAGGTTATATGAACACTCTATAGAGCGATAGGTTATATGAACACTCTATAGAGCGATAGGTTATATGAACACTCTATAGAGCGATAGGTTATATGAACACTCTATAGAGTGATAGGTTATATGAACACTCTAGCGAGTGCTAGGTTATATGAACACTCTATAGAGCGATAGATTATATGAACACTCTATAGAGTGATAGGTTATATGAACACTCTAGTGATAGGTTATATGAACACTCTATAGAGCGATAGGTTATATGAACACTCTATAGAGTGATAGGTTATATGAACACTCTATAGAGCGATAGGTTATATGAACACTCTATAGAGCGATAAGTTATATGAACACTCTAGTGGTAGGTTATATGAACACTCTATAGAGCGATATGTTATATGAACACTCTATAGAGTGATAGGTTATATAAACACTCTATAGAGCGATAGTTTATATGAACACTCTAGTGATAGGTTATATGAACACTCTAGTGATAGGTTATATGAACACTCTATAGAGTGGTAGGTTATATGAACACTCTATAGAGCGATAGGTTATATGAACACTCTAGTGATTGGTTATATGAACACTCTATAGAGTGCTAGGTTATATGAACACTCTATAGAGCGATAAGTTATATGAACACTCTAGTGATTGGTTATATGAACACTCTATAGAGCGATAGGTTATATGAACACTCTATAGAGCGATAGGTTATATGAACACTCTATAGAGTGATAGGTTATATGAACACTCTATAGAGCGATAGGTTATATGAACACTCTATAGAGTGATAGGTTATATGAACACTCTATAGAGCGATAGGTTATATGAACACTCTATAGAGCGATAGGTTATATGAACACTCTATAGAGCGATAGGTTATATGAACACTCTATAGAGTGATAGGTTGTATGAACACTCTAGTGATAGGTTATATGAACACTCTATAGAGTGGTAGGTTATATGCACACTATATAGAGTGGTAGGTTATATGAACACTCTATAGAGCGATAGGTTATATGAACACTCTATAGAGTGATAGGTTATATGAACACTCTATAGAGCGATAGGTTATATGAACACACTCTATAGAGTGATAGGTTATATGAACACTCTATAGAGCGATAGGTTATATGAACACTCTATAGAGTGATAGGTTATATGAACACTCTATAGAGTGATAGGTTATAAGAACACTCTATAGAGGGATAGGTTATATGAACACTCTATAGAGCGATAGGTTATATGAACACTCTATAGAGTGATAGTTTACATTAACACTATATAGAGTGGTAGGTTATATGAACACTCTATAGAGTGGTAGGTTATATGAACACTCTATAGAGCGATAGGTTATATGAACACTCTATAGAGCGATAGGTTATATGAACACTCTATAGAGCGATAGGTTATATGAACACTCTATAGAGCGATAGGTTATATGAACACTCTATAGAGTGATAGGTTATATGAACACTCTAGCGAGTGCTAGGTTATATGAACACTCTATAGAGCGATAGATTATATGAACACTCTATAGAGTGATAGGTTATATGAACACTCTAGTGATAGGTTATATGAACACTCTATAGAGCGATAGGTTATATGAACACTCTATAGAGTGATAGGTTATATGATCACTCTATAGAGCGATAGGTTATATGAACACTCTATAGAGCGATAAGTTATATGAACACTCTAGTGGTAGGTTATATGAACACTCTATAGAGCGATATGTTATATGAACACTCTATAGAGTGATAGGTTATATAAACACTCTATAGAGCGATAGGTTATATGAACACTCTATAGAGTGATAGGTTATATGAACACTCTAGTGATTGGTTATATGAACACTCTATAGAGTGATAGGTTATATGAATACTCTATAGAGTGGTAGGTTATATGAACACTCTAGTGATTGGTTATAATAACACTATATAGAGTGCTAGGTTATATGAACACTCTATAGAGCGATAAGTTATATGAACACTCTAGTGATTGGTTAAATGAACACTCTATAGAGCGATAGGTTATATGAACACTCTATAGAGCGATAGGTTATATGAACACTCTATAGAGTGATAGGTTATATGAACACTCTATAGAGCGATAGGTTATATGAACACTCTATAGAGTGATAGGTTATATGAACACTCTATAGAGCGATAGGTTATATGAACACTCTATAGAGCGATAGGTTATATGAACACTCTATAGAGCGATAGGTTATATGAACACTCTATAGAGCGATAGGTTATATGAACACTCTATAGAGCGATATGTTATATGAACACTCTATAGAGTGATAGGTTATATAAACACTCTATAGAGCGATAGGTTATATGAACACTCTATAGAGTGATAGGTTATATGAACACTCTAGTGATTGGTTATATGAACACTCTATAGAGTGGTAGGTTATATGAACACTATATAGAGTGGTAGGTTATATGAACACTCTATAGAGCGATAGGTTATATGAACACTCTATAGAGTGATAGGTTATATGAACACTCTATATAGCGATAGGTTATATGAACACTCTATAGAGTGATAGGTTATATGAACACTCTATAGAGTGATAGGTTATATGAACACTCTATAGAGGGATAGGTTATATGAACACTCTATAGAGCGATAGGTTATATGAACACTCTATAGAGTGATAGGTTACATGAACACTCTATAGAGTGGTAGGTTATATGAACACTCTATAGAGTGGTAGGTTATATGAACACTCTATAGAGCGATAGGTTATATGAACACTCTATAGAGCGATAGGTTATATGAACACTCTATAGAGCGATAGGTTATATGAACACTCTATAGAGTGATAGGTTATATGAACACTCTAGCGATAGGTTATATGAACACTCTATAGAGCGATAGGTTACATGAACACTCTATAGAGTGGTAGGTTATATGAACACTCTATAGAGTGGTAGGTTATATGAACACTCTATAGAGCGATAGGTTATATGAACACTCTATAGAGTGGTAGGTTATATGAACACTCTATAGAGCGATAGGTTATATGAACACTCTATAGAGCGATAGGTTATATGAACACTCTATAGAGCGATAGGTTATATGAACACTCTATAGAGTGATAGGTTATATGAACACTCTATAGAGCGATAGGTTATATGAACACTCTATAGAGTGATAGGTTATATGAACACTCTAGTGATAGGTTATATGAACACTCTATAGAGCGATAGGTTATATGAACACACTCTATAGAGTGATAGGTTATATGAACACTCTATAGAGCGATAGGTTATATGAACACTCTATAGAGTGATAGGTTATATGAACACTCTATAGAGCGGTAGGTTATATGAACACTCTCTAGAGCGATAGGTTATATGAACACTCTATAGAGCGATAGGTTATATGAACACTCTATAAAGCGATAGGTTATATGAACACTCTATAGAGTATTAGGTTATATGAACACTCTATAGAGTGATAGGTTATATGAACACTATATAGAGCGATAGGTTATATGAACACTCTATAGAGTGGTAGGTTATATGAACACTCTAGTGATAGGTTATATGAACACTCTATAGAGCGATAGGTTATATGAACACTCTAGTGATAGGTTATATGAACACTCTATAGAGCGATAGGTTATATGAACACTCTATAGAGCGATAGGTTATATGAACACTCTATAGAGCGATAGGTTATATGAACACTCTATAGAGTGGTAGGTTATATGAACACTCTATAGAGTGATAGGTTATATGAGCACTCTATAGAGCGATAGGTTATATGAACACTCTATAGAGCGATAGGTTATATGAACACTCTATAGAGTGGTAGGTTATATGAACACTCTAGTGATAGGTTATATGAACACTCTATAGAGCGATAGGTTATATGTACACTCTATAGAGTGATAGGTTATATGAACACTCTAGTGATAGGTTATATGAACACTCTATAGAGCGATAGGTTATATGAACACTCTAGTGATAGGTTATATGAACACTCTATAAAGTGATAGGTTATATGAACACTCTATAGAGCGATAGGTTATATGAACACTCTATAGAGTGATAGGTTATATGAACACTCTATAGAGCGATAGGTTATATGAACTCTCTAGCGATAGGTTATATGAACACTCTATAGAGTGATAGGTTATATGAACACTCTATAGAGCGATAGGTTATATGAACACTCTAGCGATAGGTTATATGAACACTCTATAGAGTGATAGGTTATATGAACACTCTATAGAGCGATAGGTTATATAATCACTCTATAGAGTGCTAGGTTATATGAACACTCTATAGAGCGATAGGTTATATGAACACTCTATAGAGCGATAGGTTATATGAACA
This sequence comes from Osedax fenrisi, assembly GCA_964019155.1. NCBI lineage: Eukaryota > Metazoa > Annelida > Polychaeta > Sabellida > Siboglinidae > Osedax > Osedax fenrisi. The sequence goes on from CAXHSG010000263.1 coordinate 72,047, forward strand.
CTCTATAGAGCGGTAGGTTATATGAACACTCTATAGAGTGATAGGTTATATGAACACTCTATAGAGTGATAGGTTATATGAACACTCTATAGAGTGATAGGTTATATGAACACTCTATAGAGCGATAGGTTATATGAATATTCTAGCGATAGGTTATATGAACACTCTATAGAGCGATAGGTTATATGAACACTCTATAGAGCGATAGGTTATATGAACACTCTATAGAGTGATAGGTTATATGAACACTCTATAGAGCGATAGGTTATATGAACACTCTATAGAGTGATAGGTTATATGAACACTCTAGTGATAGGTTATATGAACACTCTATAGAGCGATAGGTTATATGAACACACTCTATAGAGTGATAGGTTATATGAACACTCTATAGAGCGATAGGTTATATGAACACTCTATAGAGTGATAGGTTATATGAACACTCTATAGAGCGGTAGGTTATATGAACACTCTCTAGAGCGATAGGTTATATGAACACTCTATAGAGCGATAGGTTATATGAACACTCTATAAAGCGATAGGTTATATGAACACTCTATAGAGTAGTAGGTTATATGAACACTCTATAGAGTGATAGGTTATATGAACACTATATAGAGCGATAGGTTATATGAACACTCTATAGAGTGGTAGGTTATATGAACACTCTAGTGATAGGTTATATGAACACTCTATAGAGCGATAGGTTATATGAACACTCTAGTGATAGGTTATATGAACACTCTATAGAGCGATAGGTTATATGAACACTCTATAGAGCGATAGGTTATATGAACACTCTATAGAGCGATAGGTTATATGAACACTCTATAGAGTGGTAGGTTATATGAACACTCTATAGAGTGATAGGTTATATGAGCACTCTATAGAGCGATAGGTTATATGAACACTCTATAGAGCGATAGGTTATATGAACACTCTATAGAGTGGTAGGTTATATGAACACTCTAGTGATAGGTTATATGAACACTCTATAGAGCGATAGGTTATATGTACACTCTATAGAGTGATAGGTTATATGAACACTCTAGTGATAGGTTATATGAACAGTCTATAGAGCGATAGGTTATATGAACACTCTAGTGATAGGTTATATGAACACTCTATAAAGTGATAGGTTATATGAACACTCTATAGAGCGATAGGTTATATGAACACTCTATAGAGTGATAGGTTATATGAACACTCTATAGAGCGATAGGTTATATGAACTCTCTAGCGATAGGTTATATGAACACTCTATAGAGTGATAGGTTATATGAACACTCTATAGAGCGATAGGTTATATGAACACTCTAGCGATAGGTTATATGAACACTCTATAGAGTGATTGGTTATATGAACACTCTATAGAGCGATAGGTTATATAATCACTCTATAGAGTGCTAGGTTATATGAACACTCTATAGAGCGATAGGTTATATGAACACTCTATAGAGCGATAGGTTATATGAACACTCTATAGAGCGGTAGGTTATATGAACACTCTATAGAGTGATAGGTTATATGAACACTCTATAGAGTGATAGGTTATATGAACACTCTATAGAGTGATAGGTTATATGAACACTCTATAGAGCGATAGGTTATATGAATATTCTAGCGATAGGTTATATGAACACTCTATAGAGTGATAGGTTATATGAACACTCTATAGAGTGATAGGTTATATGAACACTCTATAGAGTGGTAGGTTATATGAACACTCTATAGATCGATAGGTTATATGAACACTCTATAGAGCGATAGGTTATATGAACACTCTAATGATAGGTTATATGAACACTCTAGAGAGTGATAGGTTATATGAACACTCTATAGAGTGATAGGTTATATGAACACTCTATAGAGCGATAGGTTATATGAACACTCTATAGAGTGATAGGTTATATGAACACTCTATAGAGCGATAGGTTATATGAACACTCTAGTGATAGGTTATATGAACACTCTAAAGAGCGATAGGTTATATGAACACTCTATAGAGCGATAGGTTATATGAACACTCTATAGAATGATAGGTTATATGAACACTCTATAGAGCGATAGGTTATATGAACACTCTAGTGATAGGTTATATGAACACTCTATAGAGTGGTAGGTTATATGAACACTCTATAGAGCGATAGGTTATATGAACACTCTATAGAGCGATAGGTTATATGAACACTCTATAGAGCGATAGGTTATATGAACACTCTTGTGGTAGGTTATATGAACACTCTATAGAGTGATAGGTTATATGAACACTCTAGTGATAGGTTATATGAACACTCTATAGAGTGGTAGGTTATATGAACACTCTATAGAGCGATAGGTTATATGAACACTCTATAGAGCGATAGGTTATATGAACACTCTATAGAGTGATAGGTTATATGAACACTCTAGTGATAGGTTATATAATCACTCTATAGAGCGATAGGTTATATGAACACTCTATAGAGTGATAGGTTATATGAACACTCTAGTGATAGGTTATATGAACACTCTGGTGATAGGTTATATGAACACTCTATAGAGTGATAGGTTATATGAACACTCTAGTGATAGGTTATATGAATACTCTATAGAGCGATAGGTTATATGAACACACTATAGAGTGGTAGGTTATATGAACACTCTATAGAGCGATAGGTTATATGAACACTCTATAGAGCGATAGGTTATATGAACACTCTATAGAGTAGTAGGTTATATGAACACTCTATAGAGTGATAGGTTATATGAACACTATATAGAGCGATAGGTTATATGAACACTCTATAGAGTGGTAGGTTATATGAACACTCTAGTGATAGGTTATATGAACACTCTATAGAGCGATAGGTTATATGAACACTCTAGTGATAGGTTATATGAACACTCTATAGAGCGATAGGTTATATGAACACTCTATAGAGCGATAGGTTATATGAACACTCTATAGAGCGATAGGTTATATGAACACTCTATAGAGTGGTAGGTTATATGAACACTCTATAGAGTGATAGGTTATATGAGCACTCTATAGAGCGATAGGTTATATGAACACTCTATAGAGCGATAGGTTATATGAACACTCTATAGAGTGGTAGGTTATATGAACACTCTAGTGATAGGTTATATGAACACTCTATAGAGCGATAGGTTATATGTACACTCTATAGAGTGATAGGTTATATGAACACTCTAGTGATAGGTTATATGAACACTCTATAGAGCGATAGGTTATATGAACACTCTAGTGATAGGTTATATGAACACTCTATAAAGTGATAGGTTATATGAACACTCTATAGAGCGATAGGTTATATGAACACTCTATAGAGTGATAGGTTATATGAACACTCTATAGAGCGATAGGTTATATGAACTCTCTAGCGATAGGTTATATGAACACTCTATAGAGTGATAGGTTATATGAACACTCTATAGAGTGATAGGTTATATGAACACTCTATAGAGCGATAGGTTATATGAACACTCTATAGAGCGATAGGTTATATGAACACTCTATAGAGTGATAGGTTATATGAACACTCTATAGAGCGATAGGTTATATGAACACTCTATAGAGTGATAGGTTATATGAACACTCTAGTGATAGGTTATATGAACACTCTATAGAGCGATAGGTTATATGAACACACTCTATAGAGTGATAGGTTATATGAACACTCTATAGAGCGATAGGTTATATGAACACTCTATAGAGTGATAGGTTATATGAACACTCTATAGAGCGGTAGGTTATATGAACACTCTCTAGAGCGATAGGTTATATGAACACTCTATAGAGCGATAGGTTATATGAACACTCTATAAAGCGATAGGTTATATGAACACTCTATAGAGTAGTAGGTTATATGAACACTCTATAGAGTGATAGGTTATATGAACACTATATAGAGCGATAGGTTATATGAACACTCTATAGAGTGGTAGGTTATATGAACACTCTAGTGATAGGTTATATGAACACTCTATAGAGCGATAGGTTATATGAACACTCTAGTGATAGGTTATATGAACACTCTATAGAGCGATAGGTTATATGAACACTCTATAGAGCGATAGGTTATATGAACACTCTATAGAGCGATAGGTTATATGAACACTCTATAGAGTGGTAGGTTATATGAACACTCTATAGAGTGATAGGTTATATGAGCACTCTATAGAGCGATAGGTTATATGAACACTCTATAGAGCGATAGGTTATATGAACACTCTATAGAGTGGTAGGTTATATGAACACTCTAGTGATAGGTTATATGAACACTCTATAGAGCGATAGGTTATATGTACACTCTATAGAGTGATAGGTTATATGAACACTCTAGTGATAGGTTATATGAACAGTCTATAGAGCGATAGGTTATATGAACACTCTAGTGATAGGTTATATGAACACTCTATAAAGTGATAGGTTATATGAACACTCTATAGAGCGATAGGTTATATGAACACTCTATAGAGTGATAGGTTATATGAACACTCTATAGAGCGATAGGTTATATGAACTCTCTAGCGATAGGTTATATGAACACTCTATAGAGTGATAGGTTATATGAACACTCTATAGAGCGATAGGTTATATGAACACTCTAGCGATAGGTTATATGAACACTCTATAGAGTGATTGGTTATATGAACACTCTATAGAGCGATAGGTTATATAATCACTCTATAGAGTGCTAGGTTATATGAACACTCTATAGAGCGATAGGTTATATGAACACTCTATAGAGCGATAGGTTATATGAACACTCTATAGAGCGGTAGGTTATATGAACACTCTATAGAGTGATAGGTTATATGAACACTCTATAGAGTGATAGGTTATATGAACACTCTATAGAGTGATAGGTTATATGAACACTCTATAGAGCGATAGGTTATATGAATATTCTAGCGATAGGTTATATGAACACTCTATAGAGTGATAGGTTATATGAACACTCTATAGAGTGATAGGTTATATGAACACTCTATAGAGTGGTAGGTTATATGAACACTCTATAGATCGATAGGTTATATGAACACTCTATAGAGCGATAGGTTATATGAACACTCTAATGATAGGTTATATGAACACTCTAGAGAGTGATAGGTTATATGAACACTCTATAGAGTGATAGGTTATATGAACACTCTATAGAGCGATAGGTTATATGAACACTCTATAGAGTGATAGGTTATATGAACACTCTATAGAGCGATAGGTTATATGAACACTCTAGTGATAGGTTATATGAACACTCTAAAGAGCGATAGGTTATATGAACACTCTATAGAGCGATAGGTTATATGAACACTCTATAGAATGATAGGTTATATGAACACTCTATAGAGCGATAGGTTATATGAACACTCTAGTGATAGGTTATATGAACACTCTATAGAGTGGTAGGTTATATGAACACTCTATAGAGCGATAGGTTATATGAACACTCTATAGAGCGATAGGTTATATGAACACTCTATAGAGCGATAGGTTATATGAACACTCTTGTGGTAGGTTATATGAACACTCTATAGAGTGATAGGTTATATGAACACTCTAGTGATAGGTTATATGAACACTCTATAGAGTGGTAGGTTATATGAACACTCTATAGAGCGATAGGTTATATGAACACTCTATAGAGCGATAGGTTATATGAACACTCTATAGAGTGATAGGTTATATGAACACTCTAGTGATAGGTTATATAATCACTCTATAGAGCGATAGGTTATATGAACACTCTATAGAGTGATAGGTTATATGAACACTCTAGTGATAGGTTATATGAACACTCTGGTGATAGGTTATATGAACACTCTATAGAGTGATAGGTTATATGAACACTCTAGTGATAGGTTATATGAATACTCTATAGAGCGATAGGTTATATGAACACACTATAGAGTGGTAGGTTATATGAACACTCTATAGAGCGATAGGTTATATGAACACTCTATAGAGCGATAGGTTATATGAACACTCTATAGAGTAGTAGGTTATATGAACACTCTATAGAGTGATAGGTTATATGAACACTATATAGAGCGATAGGTTATATGAACACTCTATAGAGTGGTAGGTTATATGAACACTCTAGTGATAGGTTATATGAACACTCTATAGAGCTATAGGTTATATGAACACTCTAGTGGTAGGTTATATGAACACTCTATAGAGTGATAGGTTATATGAGCACTCTATAGAGCGATAGGTTATATGAACACTCTATAGAGCGATAGGTTATATGAACACTCTATAGAGTGGTAGGTTATATGAACACTCTAGTGATAGGTTATATGAACACTCTATAGAGCGATAGGTTATATGTACACTCTATAGAGTGATAGGTTATATGAACACTCTAGTGATAGGTTATATGAACACTCTATAGAGCGATAGGTTATATGAACACTCTAGTGATAGGTTATATGAACACTCTATAAAGTGATAGGTTATATGAACACTCTATAGAGCGATAGGTTATATGAACACTCTATAGAGTGATAGGTTATATGAACACTCTATAGAGCGATAGGTTATATGAACTCTCTAGCGATAGGTTATATGAACACTCTATAGAGTGATAGGTTATATGAACACTCTATAGAGCGATAGGTTATATGAACACTCTAGCGATAGGTTATATGAACACTCTATAGAGTGATAGGTTATATGAACACTCTATAGAGCGATAGGTTATATAATCACTCTATAGAGTGCTAGGTTATATGAACACTCTATAGAGCGATAGGTTATATGAACACTCTATAGAGCGATAGGTTATATGAACACTCTATAGAGCGGTAGGTTATATGAACACTCTATAGAGTGATAGGTTATATGAACACTCTATAGAGTGATAGGTTATATGAACACTCTATAGAGTGATAGGTTATATGAACACTCTATAGAGCGATAGGTTATATGAATATTCTAGCGATAGGTTATATGAACACTCTATAGAGTGATAGGTTATATGAACACTCTATAGAGTGATAGGTTATATGAACACTCTATAGAGCGATAGGTTATATGAACACTCTATAGGGCGATAGGTTATATAATCACTCTATAGAGTGATAGGTTATATGAACACTCTATAGAGTGATAGGTTATATGAACACTCTATAGAGCGATAGGTTATATGAACACTCTAGTGATAGGTTATATGAACACTCTATAGAGCGATAGGTTATATGAACACTCTATAGAGTGATAGGTTATATGAACACTCTATAGAGTGGTAGGTTATATGAACACTCTATAGAGCGATAGGTTATATGACCACTCTAATGATAGGTTATATGAACACTCTAGAGAGTGATAGGTTATATGAACACTCTATAGAGTGATAGGTTATATGAACACTCTATAGAGCGATAGGTTATATGAACACTCTATAGAGTGATAGGTTATATGAACACTCTATAGAGCGATAGGTTATATGAACACTCTAGTGATAGGTTATATGAACACTCTAAAGAGCGATAGGTTATATGAACACTCTATAGAGCGATAGGTTATATGAACACTCTATAGAACGATAGGTTATATGAACACTCTATAGAGCGATAGGTTATATGAACACTCTAGTGATAGGTTATATGAACACTCTATAGAGTGGTAGGTTATATGAACACTCTATAGAGCGATAGGTTATATGAACACTCTATAGAGCGATAGGTTATATGAACACTCTATAGAGCGATAGGTTATATGAACACTCTTGTGGTAGGTTATATGAACACTCTATAGAGTGATAGGTTATATGAACACTCTATTGATAGGTTATATGAACACTCTATAGAGTGGTAGGTTATATGAACACTCTATAGAGCGATAGGTTATATGAACACTCTATAGAGCGATAGGTTATATGAACACTCTATAGAGTGATAGGTTATATGAACACTCTAGTGATAGGTTATATAATCACTCTATAGAGCGATAGGTTATATGAACACTCTATAGAGTGATAGGTTATATGAACACTCTAGTGATAGGTTATATGAACACTCTAGTGATAGGTTATATGAACACTCTATAGAGTGATAGGTTATATGAACACTCTAGTGATAGGTTATATGAATACTCTATAGAGCGATAGGTTATATGAACACACTATAGAGTGGTAGGTTATATGAACACTCTATGGAGCGATAGGTTATATGAACACTCTATAGAGCGATAGGTTATATGAACACTCTATAGAGCGATAGGTTATATGAACACTCTATAGAGTGATAGGTTATATGAACACTCTATAGAGTGGTAGGTTATATGAACACTCTATAGAGTGATATGTTATATGAACACTCTATAGAGCGATAGGTTATATGAACACTCTATAGAGTGGTAGGTTATATGAACACTCTATACAGCGATAGGTTATATGAACACTCTATAGAGTGGTAGGTTATATGAACACTCTAGTGATAGGTTATATGAACACTCTAGTGATAGGTTATATGAACACTCTATTGAGTGATAGGTTATATGAACACTCTATAGAGCGATAGGTTATATGAACACTCTATAGAGCGATAGGTTATATGAACACTCTATAGAGCGATAGGTTATATGAACACTCTAGTGATAGGTTATATGAACACTCTATTGAGTGATAGGTTATATGAACACTCTATAGAGCGATAGGTTATATGAACACTCTATAGAGCGATAGGTTATATGAACACTCTATAGAGCGATAGGTTATATGAACACTCTATAGAGCGATAGGTTATATGAACACTCTATAGAGCGATAGGTTATATGAACACTCTAGTGATAGGTTATATGAACACTCTATTGAGTGATAGGTTATATGAACACTCTATAGAGCGATAGGTTATATGAACACTCTATAGAGTGATAGGTTATATGAACACTCTATAGAGTGGTAGGTTATATGAACACTCTAGTGATAGGTTATATGAACACTCTAGTGATAGGTTATATGAACAATCTATAGAGTGGTAGGTTATATGAACAACCTAGTGGTAGGTTATATGAACACTCTATAGAGTGATAGGTTATATGAACACTCTAGTGATAGGTTATATGAACACTTTAGTGATAGGTTATATGAACACTCTATAGAGCGATAGGTTATATGAACACTCTATAGAGCGGTAGGTTATATGAACACTCTATAGAGCGATATGTTATATGAACACTCTAGTGATAGGTTATATGAACACTCTATAGAGCGATAGGTTATATGAACACACTCTATAGAGCGATAGGTTGTATGAACACTCTATAGAGCGATAGGTTATATGAACACTCTATAGAGTGATAGGTTATATGAAAACTCTATAGAGTGCTAGGTTATATGAACACTCTATAGAGTGATAGGTTATATGAACACTCTATAGAGTGATAGATTATATGAACACTCTATAGAGCGATAGGTTATATGAACACTCTATAGAGTGATAGGTTATATGAACACTCTATAGAGTGGTAGGTTATATGAACACTCTAGTGATAGGTTATATGAACACTCTAGTGATAGGTTATATGAACACTCTATAGAGTGATAGGTTATATGAACACTCTATAGAGTGATAGGTTATATGAACACTCTATAGAGCGATAGGTTATATGAACACTCTATAGAGTGATAGGTTATATGAACACTCTATAGAGTGATAGGTTATATGAACACTCTATAGAGTGGTAGGTTATATGAACACTCTATAGAGCGATAGGTTATATGAACACTCTATAGAGTGGTAGGTTATATGAACACTCTAGTGATAGGTTATATGAACACTCTATAGAGCGATAGGTTGTATGAACACACTCTATAGAGTGATAGGTTATATGAACACTCTATAGAGTGGTAGGTTATATGAACACTCTAGTGCTAGGTTATATGAACACTCTATAGAGCGATAGGTTATATGAACACTCTATAGAGTGGTAGGTTATATGAACACTCTAGTGATAGGTTATATGAACACTCTATAGAGCGATAGGTTATATGAACACTCTATAGAGTGGTAGGTTATATGAACACTCTAGTGATAGGTTATATGAACACTCTATAGAGCGATAGGTTGTATGAACACACTCTATAGAGCGATAGGTTATATGAACACTCTATAGAGTGGTAGGTTATATGAACACTCTAGTGATAGGTTATATGAACACTCTATAGAGCGATAGGTTGTATGAACACACTCTATAGAGCGATAGGTTATATGAACACTCTATAGAGCGATAGGTTATATGAACACTCTATAGAGTGGTAGGTTATATGAACACTCTAGTGATAGGTTATATGAACACTCTATAGAGCGATAGGTTGTATGAACACACTCTATAGAGCGATAGGTTATATGAACACTCTATAGAGCGATAGGTTATATGAACACTATATAGAGTGGTAGGTTATATGAACACTCTAGTGATAGGTTATATGAACACTCTAGTAATAGGTTATATGAACACTCTATTGAGTGATAGGTTATATGAACACTCTATAGAGCGATAGGTTATATGAACACTCTATAGAGCGATAGGTTATATGAACACTCTATAGAGCGATAGGTTATATGAACACTCTAGTGATAGGTTATATGAACACTCTATAGAGCGATAGGTTATATGAACACTCTATAGAGTGATAGGTTATATGAACAATCTATAGAGTGATATGTTATATGAACACTCTATAGAGCGATAGGTTATATGAACACTCTATAGAGTGATAGGTTATATGAACACTCTATAGAGTGATAGGTTATATGAACACTCTATAGAGCGATAGGTTATATGAACACTCTATAGAGTGATAGGTTATATGAACACTCTATAGAGTGGTAGGTTATATGAACACTCTAGTGATAGGTTATATGAACACTCTAGTGATAGGTTATATGAACACTCTAGTGATAGGTTATATGAACACTCTATAGAGCGATAGGTTATATGAACACTCTATAGAGTGCTAGGTTATATGAACACTCTATAGAGTGATAGGTTATATGAACACTCTATAGAGCGATAGGTTATATGAACACTCTATAGAGCGATAGGTTATATGAACACTCTAGTGATAGGTTATATGAACACTCTAGTGATAGGTTATATGAACACTCTAGTGATAGGTTATATGAACACTCTATAGAGTGATAGGTTATATGAACATTCTATAGAGTGATAGGTTATATGAATACTCTAGTGATAGGTTATATGAACACTCTATAGAGCGATAGGTTATATGAACACACTCTATAGAGCGATAGGTTGTATGAACACTCTATAGAGCGATAGGTTATATGAACACTCTATAGAGTGATAGGTTATATGAACACTCTATAGAGTGATAGGTTATATGAACACTCTATAGAGCGATAGGTTATATGAACACTCTATAGAGTGATAGGTTATATGAACACTCTATAGAGTGGTAGGTTATATGAACACTCTATAGAGTGATAGGTTATATGAACACTCTATAGAGCGATAGGTTATATGAACACTCTATAGAGTGGTAGGTTATATGAACACTCTATAGAGCGATAGGTTATATGAACACTCTAGTGATAGGTTATATGACCACTCTAGTGATAGGTTATATGAACACTCTATAGAGTGATAGGTTATATGAACACTCTATAGAGCGATAGGTTATATGAACACTCTATAGAGTGATAGGTTATATGAACACTCTATAGAGTGATAGGTTATATGAACATTCTATAGAGTGGTAGGTTATATGAACACTCTAGTGATAGGTTATATGAACACTCTATAGAGCGATAGGTTATATGAACACACTCTATAGAGCGATAGGTTGTATGAACACTCTATAGAGCGATAGGTTATATGAACACTCTATAGAGTGATAGGTTATATGAAGACTCTATAGAGTGATAGGTTATATGAACACTCTATAGAGCGATAGGTTATATGAACACTCTATAGAGTGATAGGTTATATGAACACTCTATAGAGTGGTAGGTTATATGAACACTCTATAGAGTGATAGGTTATATGAACACTCTATAGAGCGATAGGTTATATGAACAATCTATAGAGTGGTAGGTTATATGAACACTCTATAGAGCGATAGGTTATATGAACACTCTATAGAGTGGTAGGTTATATGAACACTCTAGTGATAGGTTATATGAACACTCTAGTGATAGGTTATATGAACACTCTATTGAGTGATAGGTTATATGAACACTCTATAGAGCGATAGGTTATATGAACACTCTATAGAGCGATAGGTTATATGAACACTCTATAGAGCGATAGGTTATATGAACACTCTAGTGATAGGTTATATGAACACTCTATAGAGTGATAGGTTATATGAACACTCTATAGAGTGGTAGGTTATATGAACACTCTATAGAGCGATAGGTTATATGAACACTCTATAGAGTGGTAGGTTATATGAACACTCTAGTGATAGGTTATATGAACAATCTATAGAGTGATAGGTTATATGAACACTCTATAGAGCGATAGGTTATATGAACACTCTATAGAGCGATAGGTTATATGAACACTCTATAGAGTGGTAGGTTATATGAACACTCTATAGAGCGATAGGTTATATGAACACTCTATAGAGTGGTAGGTTATATGAACACTCTAGTGATAGGTTATATGAACACTCTAGTGATAGGTTATATGAACACTCTATTGAGTGATAGGTTATATGAACACTCTATAGAGCGATAGGTTATATGAACACTCTATAGAGCGATAGGTTATATGAACACTCTATAGAGCGATAGGTTATATGAACACTCTAGTGATAGGTTATATGAACACTCTATAGAGTGATAGGTTATATGAACACTCTATAGAGTGGTAGGTTATATGAACACTCTAGTGATAGGTTATATGAACACTCTAGTGATAGGTTATATGAACAATCTATAGAGTGATAGGTTATATGAACACTCTATAGAGCGATAGGTTATATGAACACTCTATAGAGTGATAGGTTATATGAACACTCTATAGAGTGATAGGTTATATGAACATTCTATAGAGCGATAGGTTATATGAACACTTTAGTGATAGGTTATATGAACACTCTATAGAGCGATAGGTTATATGAACACTCTATAGAGCGGTAGGTTATATGAACACTCTATAGAGCGATATGTTATATGAACACTCTAGTGATAGGTTATATGAACACTCTATAGAGCGATAGGTTATATGAACACACTCTATAGAGCGATAGGTTGTATGAACACTCTATAGAGCGATAGGTTATATGAACACTCTATAGAGTGATAGGTTATATGAACACTCTATAGAGTGATAGGTTATATGAACACTCTATAGAGCGATAGGTTATATGAACACTCTATAGAGTGATAGGTTATATGAACACTCTATAGAGTGGTAGGTTATATGAACACTCTAGTGATAGGTTATATGAACACTCTATAGAGTGATAGGTTATATGAACACTCTATAGAGTGGTAGGTTATATGAACACTCTAGTGATAGGTTATATGAACACTCTAGTGATAGGTTATATGAACACTCTATAGAGTGATAGGTTATATGAACACTCTATAGAGTGATAGGTTATATGAACACTCTATAGAGCGATAGGTTATATGAACACTCTATAGAGCGGTAGGTTATATGAACACTCTATAGAGCGATATGTTATATGAACACTCTAGTGATAGGTTATATGAACACTCTATAGAGTGATAGGTTATATGAACACACTCTATAGAGCGATAGGTTGTATGAACACTCTATAGAGCGATAGGTTATATGAACACTCTATAGAGTGATAGGTTATATGAACACTCTATAGAGTGATAGGTTATATGAACACTCTATAGAGCGATAGGTTATATGAACACTCTATAGAGTGGTAGGTTATATGAACACTCTATAGAGCGATAGGTTATATGAACACTCTATAGAGCGATAGGTTATATGAACACTCTATAGAGTGATAGGTTATATGAACACTCTATAGAGCGATAGGTTATATGAACACTCTATAGAGCGATAGGTTATATGAACACTCTACATAGCGATAGGTTATATGAACACTCTAGTGCTAGGTTATATGAACACTCTATAGAGTGATAGGTTATATGAACACTCTATAGAGTGATAGGTTATATGAACACTCTATAGAGTGGTAGGTTATATGAACACTCTATAGAGTGATAGGTTATATGAACACTCTATAGAGCGATAGGTTATATGAACACTCTATAGAGTGGTAGGTTATATGAACACTCTATAGAGCGATAGGTTATATGAACACTCTATAGAGTGGTAGGTTATATGAACACTCTAGTGATAGGTTATATGAACACTCTAGTGATAGGTTATATGAACACTCTATTGAGTGATAGGTTATATGAACACTCTATAGAGCGATAGGTTATATGAACACTCTATAGAGCGATAGGTTATATGAACACTCTATAGAGCGATAGGTTATATGAACACTCTATAGAGCGATAGGTTATATGAACACTCTATAGAGCGATAGGTTATATGAACACTCTAGTGATAGGTTATATGAACACTCTATAGAGTGATAGGTTATATGAACACTCTATAGAGTGGTAGGTTATATGAACACTCTAGTGATAGGTTATATGAACACTCTAGTGATAGGTTATATGAACAATCTATAGAGTGATAGGTTATATGAACACTCTATAGAGCGATAGGTTATATGAACACTCTATAGAGTGATAGGTTATATGAACACTCTATAGAGTGATAGGTTATATGAACACTCTATAGAGCGATAGGTTATATGAACACTCTATAGAGTGATAGGTTATATGAACATTCTATAGAGCGATAGGTTATATGAACACTTTAGTGATAGGTTATATGAACACTCTATAGAGCGATAGGTTATATGAACACTCTATAGAGCGGTAGGTTATATGAACACTCTATAGAGCGATATGTTATATGAACACTCTAGTGATAGGTTATATGAACACTCTATAGAGCGATAGGTTATATGAACACACTCTATAGAGCGATAGGTTGTATGAACACTCTATAGAGCGATAGGTTATATGAACACTCTATAGAGTGATAGGTTATATGAACACTCTATAGAGTGATAGGTTATATGAACACTCTATAGAGCGATAGGTTATATGAACACTCTATAGAGTGATAGGTTATATGAACACTCTATAGAGTGGTAGGTTATATGAACACTCTAGTGATAGGTTATATGAACACTCTATAGAGTGATAGGTTATATGAACACTCTATAGAGTGGTAGGTTATATGAACACTCTAGTGATAGGTTATATGAACACTCTAGTGATAGGTTATATGAACACTCTATAGAGTGATAGGTTATATGAACACTCTATAGAGTGATAGGTTATATGAACACTCTATAGAGCGATAGGTTATATGAACACTCTATAGAGCGGTAGGTTATATGAACACTCTATAGAGCGATATGTTATATGAACACTCTAGTGATAGGTTATATGAACACTCTATAGAGTGATAGGTTATATGAACACACTCTATAGAGCGATAGGTTGTATGAACACTCTATAGAGCGATAGGTTATATGAACACTCTATAGAGTGATAGGTTATATGAACACTCTATAGAGTGATAGGTTATATGAACACTCTATAGAGCGATAGGTTATATGAACACTCTATAGAGTGGTAGGTTATATGAACACTCTATAGAGCGATAGGTTATATGAACACTCTATAGAGCGATAGGTTATATGAACACTCTATAGAGTGATAGGTTATATGAACACTCTATAGAGCGATAGGTTATATGAACACTCTATAGAGCGATAGGTTATATGAACACTCTACATAGCGATAGGTTATATGAACACTCTAGTGCTAGGTTATATGAACACTCTATAGAGTGATAGGTTATATGAACACTCTATAGAGCGATAGGTAATATGAACACTCTATAGAGTGGTAGGTTATATGAACACTCTAGTGATAGGTTATATGAACACTCTATAGAGCGATAGGTTATATGAACACTCTATAGAGTGGTAGGTTATATGAACACTCTAGTGATAGGTTATATGAACACTCTATAGAGTGATAAGTTATATGAACACTCTAGTGATAGGTTATATGAACACTCTATAGAGCGATAGGTTATATGAACACTCTATAGAGTGGTAGGTTATATGAACACTCTAGTGATAGGTTATATGAACACTCTATAGAGCTATAGGTTATATGAACACTCTATAGAGTGGTAGGTTATATGAACACTCTAGTGATAGGTTATATGAACACTCTAGTGATAGGTTATATGAACACTCTATTGAGTGATAGGTTATATGAACACTCTATAGAGCGATAGGTTATATGAACACTCTATAGAGCATTAGGTTATATGAACACTCTATAGAGCGATAGGTTATATGAACACTCTATAGATCGATAGGTTATATGAACACTCTAGTGATAGGTTATATGAACACTCTATAGAGTGATAGGTTATATGAACACTCTATAGAGCGATAGGTTATATGAACACTCTATAGAGCGATAGGTTATATGAACACTCTATAGAGCGATAGGTTATATGAACACTCTATAGAGTGGTAGGTTATATGAACACTCTAGTGATAGCTTATATGAACACTCTAGTGATAGGTTATATGAACACTCTATAGAGTGGTAGGTTATATGAACACTCTAGTGATAGGTTATATGAACACTCTAGTGATAGGTTATATGAACACTCTATAGAGTGGTAGGTTATATGAACACTCTAGTGATAGGTTATATGAACACTCTAGTGATATGTTATATGAACACTCTATAGAGTGATAGGTTATATGAACACTCTATAGAGCGATAGGTTATATGAACACTCTATAGAGCGATAGGTTATATGAACACTCTAGTGATAGGTTATATGAACACTCTATAGAGCGATAGGTTATATGAACATTCTATAGAGTGATAGGTTATATGAATACTCTAGTGATAGGTTATATGAACACTCGATAGAGCGATAGGTTATATGAACACACTCTATAGAGCGATAGGTTGTATGAACACTCTATAGAGCGATAGGTTATATGAACACTCTATAGAGCGATAGGTTATATGAACACTCTATAGAGTGATAGGTTATATGAACACTCTATAGAGCGATAGGTTATATGAACACTCTATAGAGCGATAGGTTATATGAACACTCTATAGAGCGATAGGTTATATGAACACTCTATAGAGCGATAGGTTATATGAACACTCTACATAGCGATAGGTTATATGAACACTCTAGTGCTAGGTTATATGAACACTCTATAGAGTGATAGGTTATATGAACACTCTATAGAGCGATAGGTAATATGAACACTCTATAGAGTGGTAGGTTATATGAACACTCTAGTGATAGGTTATATGAACACTCTATAGAGCGATAGGTTATATGAACACTCTATAGAGTGGTAGGTTATATGAACACTCTAGTGATAGGTTATATGAACACTCTATAGAGTGATAAGTTATATGAACACTCTAGTGATAGGTTATATGAACACTCTATAGAGCGATAGGTTATATGAACACTCTATAGAGTGGTAGGTTATATGAACACTCTAGTGATAGGTTATATGAACACTCTATAGAGCTATAGGTTATATGAACACTCTATAGAGTGGTAGGTTATATGAACACTCTAGTGATAGGTTATATGAACACTCTAGTGATAGGTTATATGAACACTCTATTGAGTGATAGGTTATATGAACACTCTATAGAGCGATAGGTTATATGAACACTCTATAGAGCATTAGGTTATATGAACACTCTATAGAGCGATAGGTTATATGAACACTCTATAGAGCGATAGGTTATATGAACACTCTAGTGATAGGTTATATGAACACTCTATAGAGTGATAGGTTATATGAACACTCTATAGAGCGATAGGTTATATGAACACTCTATAGAGCGATAGGTTATATGAACACTCTATAGAGCGATAGGTTATATGAACACTCTATAGAGTGGTAGGTTATATGAACACTCTAGTGATAGCTTATATGAACACTCTAGTGATAGGTTATATGAACACTCTATAGAGTGGTAGGTTATATGAACACTCTAGTGATAGGTTATATGAACACTCTAGTGATAGGTTATATGAACACTCTATAGAGTGGTAGGTTATATGAACACTCTAGTGATAGGTTATATGAACACTCTAGTGATATGTTATATGAACACTCTATAGAGTGATAGGTTATATGAACACTCTATAGAGCGATAGGTTATATGAACACTCTATAGAGCGATAGGTTATATGAACACTCTAGTGATAGGTTATATGAACACTCTATAGAGCGATAGGTTATATGAACATTCTATAGAGTGATAGGTTATATGAATACTCTAGTGATAGGTTATATGAACACTCGATAGAGCGATAGGTTATATGAACACACTCTATAGAGCGATAGGTTGTATGAACACTCTATAGAGCGATAGGTTATATGAACACTCTATAGAGCGATAGGTTATATGAACACTCTATAGAGTGATAGGTTATATGAACACTCTATAGAGCGATAGGTTATATGAACACTCTATAGAGCGATAGGTTATATGAACACTCTATAGAGCGATAGGTTATATGAACACTCTATAGAGTGATAGGTTATATGAACACTCTATAGAGCGATAGGTTATATGAACACTCTATAGAGTGATAGGTTATATGAACACTCTATAGAGCGATAGGTTATATGAACACTCTATAGAGTGATAGGTTATATGAACACTCTATAGAGTGGTAGGTTATATGAACACTCTAGTGATAGGTTATATGAACACTCTAGTGATAGGTTATATGAACACTCTATAGAGCGATAGGTTATATGAACACTCTATAGAGTGATAGGTTATATGAACATTCTATAGAGTGGTAGGTTATATGAACACTCTATAGAGTGATAGGTTATATGAACACTCTATAGAGTGATAGGTTATATGAACACTCTATAGAGCGATAGGTTATATGAACACTCTATAGAGTGATAGGTTATATGAACACTCTATAGAGTGATAGGTTATATGAACACTCTATAGAGTGGTAGGTTATATGAACACTCTAGTGATAGGTTATATGAACACTCTAGTGATAGGTTATATGAACACTCTATAGAGCGATAGGTTATATGAACACTCTATAGAGTGATAGGTTATATGAACATTCTATAGAGTGGTAGGTTATATGAACACTCTATTGAGTGATAGGTTATATGAACACTCTATAGAGTGATAGGTTTTATTAACACTCTATAGAGCGATAGGTTATATGAACACTCTATAGAGCGGTAGGTTATATGAACACTCTATAGAGCGATAGGTTATATGAACACTCTATAGAGTGATAGGTTATATGAACACTCTATAGAGCGATAGGTTATATGAACACTCTATAGAGTGATAGGTTATATGAACACTCTATAGAGTGGTAGGTTATATGAACACTCTATAGAGCGATAGGTTATATGAACACTCTATAGAGTGGTAGGTTGTATGAACACTCTATAGAGCGATAGGTTATATGAACACTCTATAGAGTGATAGGTTATATGAACACTCTATAGAGTGATAGGTTATATGAACACTCTATAGAGCGATAGGTTATATGAACACTCTATAGAGTGATAGGTTATATGAACACTCTATAGAGCGATAGGTTATATGAACACTCTATAGAGTGATAGGTTATATGAACACTCTATAGAGTGATAGGTTATATGAACACTCTATAGAGTGGTAGGTTATATGAACACTCTAGTGATAGGTTATATGAACACTCTAGTGATAGGTTATATGAACACTCTATAGAGCGATAGGTTATATGAACACTCTATAGAGCGGTAGGTTATATGAACACTCTATAGAGCGATAGGTTATATGAACACTCTATAGAGTGATAGGTTATATGAACACTCTATAGAGCGATAGGTTATATGAACACTCTATAGAGTGATAGGTTATATGAACACTCTATAGAGTGGTAGGTTATAAGAACACTCTAGTGATAGGTTATATGAACACTCTAGTGATAGGTTATATGAACACTCTATAGAGCGATAGGTTATATGAACACTCTATAGAGTGATAGGTTATATGAACATTCTATAGAGTGGTAGGTTATATGAACACTCTATAGAGTGATAGGTTATATGAACACTCTATAGAGTGATAGGTTATATGAACACACTCTATAGAGTGATAGGTTATATGAACACACTCTATAGAGTGATAGGTTATATGAACACTCTATAGAGTGATAGGTTATATGAACACTCTATAGAGTGATAGGTTATATGAACACTCTATAGAGCGATAGGTTATATGATCGCTCTATAGAGTGTTCATATAACCTATCACTAGAGTGTTCATATAACCTATCGCTCTATAGAGTGTTCATATAACCTAGCACTAGAGTGTTCATATAACCTATCGCTATGTAGAGTGTTCATATAACCTATCACTCTATAGAGTGTTCATATAACCTATCGCTCTATAGAGTGTTCATATAACCTATCGCTCTATAGAGTGTTCATATAACCTATCACTCTATAGAGTGTTCATATAACCTATCACTCTATAGAGTGTTCATATAACCTATCACTCTATAGAGTGTTCATATAACCTATCGCTCTATAGAGTGTTCATATAACCTATCGCTCTATAGAGTGTTCATATAACCTACCACTCTATAGAGTGTTCATATAACCTATCGCTCTATAGAGTGTTCATATAACCTATCGCTCTATAGAGTGTTCATATAACCTATCACTCTATAGAGTGTTCATATAACCTATCACTCTATAGAGTGTTCATATAACCTATCGCTCTATAGAGTGTTCATATAACCTACCACTCTATAGAGTGTTCATATAACCTATCGCTCTATAGAGTGTTCATATAACCTATCGCTCTATAGAGTGTTCATATAACCTATCACTCTATAGAGTGTTCATATAACCTATCACTCTATAGAGTGTTCATATAACCTATCGCTCTATAGAGTGTTCATATAACCTATCACTCTATAGAGTGTTCATATAACCTATCACTCTATAGAGTGTTCATATAACCTATCGCTCTATAGAGTGTTCATATAACCTATCACTCTATAGAGTGTTCATATAACCTATCACTAGAGTGTTCATATAACCTATCACTAGAGTGTTCATATAACCTATCACTCTATAGAGTGTTCATATAACCTATCGCTCTATAGAGTGTTCATATAACCTATCACTCTATAGAGTGTTCATATAACCTATCACTCTATAGAGTGTTCATATAACCTATCACTCTATAGAGTGTGTTCATATAACCTATCACTCTATAGAGTGTGTTCATATAACCTATCACTCTATAGAGTGTTCATATAACCTATCACTCTATAGAGTGTTCATATAACCTACCACTCTATAGAATGTTCATATAACCTATCACTCTATAGAGTGTTCATATAACCTATCGCTCTATAGAGTGTTCATATAACCTATCACTAGAGTGTTCATATAACCTATCACTAGAGTGTTCTTATAACCTACCACTCTATAGAGTGTTCATATAACCTATCACTCTATAGAGTGTTCATATAACCTATCGCTCTATAGAGTGTTCATATAACCTATCACTCTATAGAGTGTTCATATAACCTATCGCTCTATAGAGTGTTCATATAACCTACCGCTCTATAGAGTGTTCATATAACCTATCGCTCTATAGAGTGTTCATATAACCTATCACTAGAGTGTTCATATAACCTATCACTAGAGTGTTCATATAACCTACCACTCTATAGAGTGTTCATATAACCTATCACTCTATAGAGTGTTCATATAACCTATCACTCTATAGAGTGTTCATATAACCTATCGCTCTATAGAGTGTTCATATAACCTATCACTCTATAGAGTGTTCATATAACCTATCGCTCTATAGAGTGTTCATATAACCTATCACTCTATAGAGTGTTCATATAACCTATCACTCTATAGAGTGTTCATATAACCTATCACTAGAGTGTTCATATAACCTATCACTCTATAGAGTGTTCATATAACCTATCGCTCTATAGAGTGTTCATATAACCTATCACTCTATAGAGTGTTCATATAACCTATCGCTCTATAGAGTGTTCATATAACCTACCGCTCTATAGAGTGTTCATATAACCTATCGCTCTATAGAGTGTTCATATAACCTATCACTAGAGTGTTCATATAACCTATCACTAGAGTGTTCATATAACCTACCACTCTATAGAGTGTTCATATAACCTATCACTCTATAGAGTGTTCATATAAGCTATCACTCTATAGAGTGTTCATATAACCTATCGCTCTATAGAGTGTTCATATAACCTATCACTCTATAGAGTGTTCATATAACCTATCGCTCTATAGAGTGTTCATATAACCTATCACTCTATAGAGTGTTCATATAACCTATCACTCTATAGAGTGTTCATATAACCTATCGCTCTATAGAGTGTTCATACAACCTACCACTCTATAGAGTGTTCATATAACCTATCGCTCTATAGAGTGTTCATATAACCTACCACTCTATAGAGTGTTCATATAACCTATCACTCTATAGAGTGTTCATATAACCTATCGCTCTATAGAGTGTTCATATAACCTATCACTCTATAGAGTGTTCATATAACCTATCGCTCTATAGAGTGTTCATATAACCTACCGCTCTATAGAGTGTTCATATAACCTATCGCTCTATAGAGTGTTAATAAAACCTATCACTCTATAGAGTGTTCATATAACCTATCACTCAATAGAGTGTTCATATAACCTACCACTCTATAGAATGTTCATATAACCTATCACTCTATAGAGTGTTCATATAACCTATCGCTCTATAGAGTGTTCATATAACCTATCACTAGAGTGTTCATATAACCTATCACTAGAGTGTTCATATAACCTACCACTCTATAGAGTGTTCATATAACCTATCACTCTATAGAGTGTTCATATAACCTATCACTCTATAGAGTGTTCATATAACCTATCGCTCTATAGAGTGTTCATATAACCTATCACTCTATAGAGTGTTCATATAACCTATCACTCTATAGAGTGTTCATATAACCTACCACTCTATAGAATTTTCATATAACCTATCACTCTATAGAGTGTTCATATAACCTATCGCTCTATAGAGTGTTCATATAACCTATCACTAGAGTGTTCATATAACCTATCACTAGAGTGTTCATATAACCTACCACTCTATAGAGTGTTCATATAACCTATCACTCTATAGAGTGTTCATATAACCTATCGCTCTATAGAGTGTTCATATAACCTATCACTCTATAGAGTGTTCATATAACCTATCGCTCTATAGAGTGTTCATATAACCTATCACTCTATAGAGTGTTCATATAACCTATCGCTCTATAGAGTGTTCATATAACCTATCGCTCTATAGAGTGTTCATATAACCTATCGCTCTATAGAGTGTTCATATAACCTATCACTCTATAGAGTGTTCATATAACCTATCGCTCTATAGAGTGTTCATATAACCTATCGCTCTATAGAGTGTTCATACAACCTATCGCTCTATAGAGTGTGTTCATATAACCTATCGCTCTATCGAGTGTTCATATAACCTATCACTAGAGTATTCATATAACCTATCACTCTATAGAATGTTCATATAACCTATCGCTCTATAGAGTGTTCATATAACCTATCACTAGAGTGTTCATATAACCTATCGCTCTATAGAGTGTTCATATAACCTATCGCTCTATAGAGTGTTCATATAACCTATCACTCTATAGAGTGTTCATATAACATATCACTAGAGTGTTCATATAACCTATCACTAGAGTGTTCATATAACCTACCACTCTATAGAGTGTTCATATAACCTATCACTAGAGTGTTCATATAACCTATCACTAGAGTGTTCATATAACCTACCACTCTATAGAGTGTTCATATAACCTATCACTAGAGTGTTCATATAAGCTATCACTCTATAGAGTGT
This sequence comes from Osedax fenrisi, assembly GCA_964019155.1. Lineage (NCBI taxonomy): Eukaryota > Metazoa > Annelida > Polychaeta > Sabellida > Siboglinidae > Osedax > Osedax fenrisi. The sequence continues at coordinate 96,128 of CAXHSG010000263.1, forward strand.
TCATATAACCTACCACTCTATAGAGTGTTCATATAACCTATCACTCTATAGAGTGTTCATATAACCTATCGCTCTATAGAGTGTTCATATAACCTATCACTAGAGTGTTCATATAACCTATCGCTCTATAGAGTGTTCATATAACCTATCGCTCTATAGACTGTTCATATAACCTATCACTCTATAGAGTGTTCATATAACCTATCGCTCTATAGAGTGTTCATATAACCTATCACTCTATAGAGTGTTCATATAACCTATCACTAGAGTGTTCATATAACCTATCACTAGAGTGTTCATATAACCTATCGCTCTATAGAGTGTTCATATAACCTATCACTAGAGTGTTCATATAACCTATCACTCTATAGAGTGTTCATATAACCTATCGCTCTATAGAGTGTTCATATAACCTATCACTCTATAGAGTGTTCATATAACCTATCACTAGAGTGTTCATATAACCTACCACTCTATAGAGTGTTCATATAACCTATCACTCTATAGAGTGTTCATATAACCTATCACTAGAGTATTCATATAACCTATCACTCTATAGAGTGTTCATATAACCTATCGCTCTATAGAGTGTTCATATAACCTATCACTCTATAGAGTGTTCATATAACCTATCACTAGAGTGTTCATATAACCTACCACTCTATAGAGTGTTCATATAACCTATCGCTCTATAGAGTGTTCATATAACCTATCACTAGAGTGTTCATATAACCTACCACTCTATAGAGTGTTCATATAACCTATCGCTCTATAGAGTATTCATATAACCTATCACTCTATAGAGTGTTCATATAACCTAGCACTAGAGTGTTCATATAACCTATCGCTATGTAGAGTGTTCATATAACCTATCGCTCTATAGAGTGTTCATATAACCTATCGCTCTATAGAGTGTTCATATAACCTATCACTCTATAGAGTGTTCATATAACCTATCGCTCTATAGAGTGTTCATATAACCTATCGCTCTATAGAGTGTTCATATAACCTACCACTCTATAGAGTGTTCATATAACCTATCGCTCTATAGAGTGTTCATATAACCTATCGCTCTATAGAGTGTTCATATAACCTATCACTCTATAGAGTGTTCATATAACCTATCACTCTATAGAGTGTTCATATAACCTATCGCTCTATAGAGTGTTCATATAACCTACCACTCTATAGAGTGTTCATATAACCTATCGCTCTATAGAGTGTTCATATAACCTATCGCTCTATAGAGTGTTCATATAACCTATCACTCTATAGAGTGTTCATATAACCTATCACTCTATAGAGTGTTCATATAACCTATCGCTCTATAGAGTGTTCATATAACCTATCACTCTATAGAGTGTTCATATAACCTATCACTCTATAGAGTGTTCATATAACCTATCGCTCTATAGAGTGTTCATATAACCTATCACTCTATAGAGTGTTCATATAACCTATCGCTCTATAGAGTGTTCATATAACCTATCACTCTATAGAGTGTTCATATAACCTATCACTCTATAGAGTGTTCATATAACCTATCACTCTATAGAGTGTTCATATAACCTATCACTCTATAGAGTGTTCATATAACCTAGAACTAGAGTGTTCATATAACCTATCGCTCTATAGAGTGTTCATATAACCTATCGCTCTATAGAGTGTTCATATAACCTATCACTAGAGTGTTCATATAACCTATCGCTCTATAGAGTGTTCATATAACCTATCACTCTATAGAGTGTTCATATAACCTATCACTCTATAGAGTGTTCATATAACCTATCGCTCTATAGAGTGTTCATATAACCTATCACTAGAGTGTTCATATAACCTATCACTCTATAGAGTGTTCATATAACCTATCACTCTATAGAGTGTTCATATAACCTTTCACTCTATAGAGTGTTCATATAACCTATCACTAGAGTGTTCATATAACCTACCACTCTATAGAGTGTTCATATAACCTATCGCTCTATAGAGTGTTCATATAACCTATCACTAGAGTGTTCATATAACCTATCACTCTATAGAGTGTTCATATAACCTATCACTAGAGTGTTCATATAACCTACCACTCTATAGAGTGTTCATATAACCTATCGCTCTATAGAGTGTTCATATAACCTATCACTCTATAGAGTGTTCATATAACCTAGCACTAGAGTGTTCATATAACCTATCGCTATGTAGAGTGTTCATATAACCTATCGCTCTATAGAGTGTTCATATAACCTATCGCTCTATAGAGTGTTCATATAACCTATCACTCTATAGAGTGTTCATATAACCTATCGCTCTATAGAGTGTTCATATAACCTATCGCTCTATAGAGTGTTCATATAACCTACCACTCTATAGAGTGTTCATATAACCCAATGAACACTCTATAGAGTGGTAGGTTATATGAACACTCTAGTGATAGGTTATATGAACACTCTATAGAGTGATAGGTTATATGAACACTCTATAGAGTGGTAGGTTATATGAACACTCTAGTGATAGGTTATACGAACACTCTAGTGATAGGTTATATGAACACTCTATAGAGTGATAGGTTATATGAACACTCTATAGAGTGATAGGTTATATGAACACTCTATAGAGCGATAGGTTATATGAACACTCTATAGAGCGGTAGGTTGTATGAACACTCTATAGAGCGATAGGTTATATGAACACTCTATAGAGTGATAGGTTATATGAACACTCTATAGAGTGATAGGTTATATGAACACTCTATAGAGCGATAGGTTATATGAACACTCTATAGAGTGATAGGTTATATGAACACTCTATAGAGCGATAGGTTATATGAACACTCTATAGAGTGATAGCTTATATGAACACTCTATAGAGTGATAGGTTATATGAACACTCTATAGAGTGGTAGGTTATATGAACACTCTAGTGATAGGTTATATGAACACTCTAGTGATAGGTTATATGAACACTCTATAGAGCGATAGGTTATATGAACACTCTATAGAGCGGTAGGTTATATGAACACTCTATAGAGCGATAGGTTATATGAACACTCTATAGAGTGATAGGTTATATGAACACTCTATAGAGCGATAGGTTATATGAACACTCTATAGAGTGATAGGTTATATGAACACTCTATAGAGTGGTAGGTTATAAGAACACTCTAGTGATAGGTTATATGAACACTCTAGTGATAGGTTATATGAACACTCTATAGAGCGATAGGTTATATGAACACTCTATAGAGTGATAGGTTATATGAACATTCTATAGAGTGGTAGGTTATATGAACACTCTATAGAGTGATAGGTTATATGAACACTCTATAGAGTGATAGGTTATATGAACACACTCTATAGAGTGATAGGTTATATGAACACTCTAGTGATAGGTTATATGAACACTCTATAGAGTGATAGGTTATATGAACACTCTATAGAGTGGTAGGTTATATGAACACTCTAGTGATAGGTTATATGAACACTCTAGTGATAGGTTATATGAACAATCTATAGAGTGATAGGTTATATGAACACTCTATAGAGCGATAGGTTATATGAACACTCTATAGAGTGATAGGTTATATGAACACTCTATAGAGTGATAGGTTATATGAACATTCTATAGAGCGATAGGTTATATGAACACTTTAGTGATAGGTTATATGAACACTCTATAGAGCGATAGGTTATATGAACACTCTATAGAGCGGTAGGTTATATGAACACTCTATAGAGCGATATGTTATATGAACACTCTAGTGATAGGTTATATGAACACTCTATAGAGCGATAGGTTATATGAACACACTCTATAGAGCGATAGGTTGTATGAACACTCTATAGAGCGATAGGTTATATGAACACTCTATAGAGTGATAGGTTATATGAACACTCTATAGAGTGATAGGTTATATGAACACTCTATAGAGCGATAGGTTATATGAACACTCTATAGAGTGATAGGTTATATGAACACTCTATAGAGTGGTAGGTTATATGAACACTCTAGTGATAGGTTATATGAACACTCTATAGAGTGATAGGTTATATGAACACTCTATAGAGTGGTAGGTTATATGAACACTCTAGTGATAGGTTATATGAACACTCTAGTGATAGGTTATATGAACACTCTATAGAGTGATAGGTTATATGAACACTCTATAGAGTGATAGGTTATATGAACACTCTATAGAGCGATAGGTTATATGAACACTCTATAGAGCGGTAGGTTATATGAACACTCTATAGAGCGATATGTTATATGAACACTCTAGTGATAGGTTATATGAACACTCTATAGAGTGATAGGTTATATGAACACACTCTATAGAGCGATAGGTTGTATGAACACTCTATAGAGCGATAGGTTATATGAACACTCTATAGAGTGATAGGTTATATGAACACTCTATAGAGTGATAGGTTATATGAACACTCTATAGAGCGATAGGTTATATGAACACTCTATAGAGTGGTAGGTTATATGAACACTCTATAGAGCGATAGGTTATATGAACACTCTATAGAGCGATAGGTTATATGAACACTCTATAGAGTGATAGGTTATATGAACACTCTATAGAGCGATAGGTTATATGAACACTCTATAGAGCGATAGGTTATATGAACACTCTACATAGCGATAGGTTATATGAACACTCTAGTGCTAGGTTATATGAACACTCTATAGAGTGATAGGTTATATGAACACTCTATAGAGTGATAGGTTATATGAACACTCTATAGAGTGGTAGGTTATATGAACACTCTATAGAGTGATAGGTTATATGAACACTCTATAGAGCGATAGGTTATATGAACACTCTATAGAGTGGTAGGTTATATGAACACTCTATAGAGCGATAGGTTATATGAACACTCTATAGAGTGGTAGGTTATATGAACACTCTAGTGATAGGTTATATGAACACTCTAGTGATAGGTTATATGAACACTCTATTGAGTGATAGGTTATATGAACACTCTATAGAGCGATAGGTTATATGAACACTCTATAGAGCGATAGGTTATATGAACACTCTATAGAGCGATAGGTTATATGAACACTCTATAGAGCGATAGGTTATATGAACACTCTATAGAGCGATAGGTTATATGAACACTCTAGTGATAGGTTATATGAACACTCTATAGAGTGATAGGTTATATGAACACTCTATAGAGTGGTAGGTTATATGAACACTCTAGTGATAGGTTATATGAACACTCTAGTGATAGGTTATATGAACAATCTATAGAGTGATAGGTTATATGAACACTCTATAGAGCGATAGGTTATATGAACACTCTATAGAGTGATAGGTTATATGAACACTCTATAGAGTGATAGGTTATATGAACACTCTATAGAGCGATAGGTTATATGAACACTCTATAGAGTGATAGGTTATATGAACATTCTATAGAGCGATAGGTTATATGAACACTTTAGTGATAGGTTATATGAACACTCTATAGAGCGATAGGTTATATGAACACTCTATAGAGCGGTAGGTTATATGAACACTCTATAGAGCGATATGTTATATGAACACTCTAGTGATAGGTTATATGAACACTCTATAGAGCGATAGGTTATATGAACACACTCTATAGAGCGATAGGTTGTATGAACACTCTATAGAGCGATAGGTTATATGAACACTCTATAGAGTGATAGGTTATATGAACACTCTATAGAGTGATAGGTTATATGAACACTCTATAGAGCGATAGGTTATATGAACACTCTATAGAGTGATAGGTTATATGAACACTCTATAGAGTGGTAGGTTATATGAACACTCTAGTGATAGGTTATATGAACACTCTATAGAGTGATAGGTTATATGAACACTCTATAGAGTGGTAGGTTATATGAACACTCTAGTGATAGGTTATATGAACACTCTAGTGATAGGTTATATGAACACTCTATAGAGTGATAGGTTATATGAACACTCTATAGAGTGATAGGTTATATGAACACTCTATAGAGCGATAGGTTATATGAACACTCTATAGAGCGGTAGGTTATATGAACACTCTATAGAGCGATATGTTATATGAACACTCTAGTGATAGGTTATATGAACACTCTATAGAGTGATAGGTTATATGAACACACTCTATAGAGCGATAGGTTGTATGAACACTCTATAGAGCGATAGGTTATATGAACACTCTATAGAGTGATAGGTTATATGAACACTCTATAGAGTGATAGGTTATATGAACACTCTATAGAGCGATAGGTTATATGAACACTCTATAGAGTGGTAGGTTATATGAACACTCTATAGAGCGATAGGTTATATGAACACTCTATAGAGCGATAGGTTATATGAACACTCTATAGAGTGATAGGTTATATGAACACTCTATAGAGCGATAGGTTATATGAACACTCTATAGAGCGATAGGTTATATGAACACTCTACATAGCGATAGGTTATATGAACACTCTAGTGCTAGGTTATATGAACACTCTATAGAGTGATAGGTTATATGAACACTCTATAGAGCGATAGGTAATATGAACACTCTATAGAGTGGTAGGTTATATGAACACTCTAGTGATAGGTTATATGAACACTCTATAGAGCGATAGGTTATATGAACACTCTATAGAGTGGTAGGTTATATGAACACTCTAGTGATAGGTTATATGAACACTCTATAGAGTGATAAGTTATATGAACACTCTAGTGATAGGTTATATGAACACTCTATAGAGCGATAGGTTATATGAACACTCTATAGAGTGGTAGGTTATATGAACACTCTAGTGATAGGTTATATGAACACTCTATAGAGCTATAGGTTATATGAACACTCTATAGAGTGGTAGGTTATATGAACACTCTAGTGATAGGTTATATGAACACTCTAGTGATAGGTTATATGAACACTCTATTGAGTGATAGGTTATATGAACACTCTATAGAGCGATAGGTTATATGAACACTCTATAGAGCATTAGGTTATATGAACACTCTATAGAGCGATAGGTTATATGAACACTCTATAGAGCGATAGGTTATATGAACACTCTAGTGATAGGTTATATGAACACTCTATAGAGTGATAGGTTATATGAACACTCTATAGAGCGATAGGTTATATGAACACTCTATAGAGCGATAGGTTATATGAACACTCTATAGAGCGATAGGTTATATGAACACTCTATAGAGTGGTAGGTTATATGAACACTCTAGTGATAGCTTATATGAACACTCTAGTGATAGGTTATATGAACACTCTATAGAGTGGTAGGTTATATGAACACTCTAGTGATAGGTTATATGAACACTCTAGTGATAGGTTATATGAACACTCTATAGAGTGGTAGGTTATATGAACACTCTAGTGATAGGTTATATGAACACTCTAGTGATATGTTATATGAACACTCTATAGAGTGATAGGTTATATGAACACTCTATAGAGCGATAGGTTATATGAACACTCTATAGAGCGATAGGTTATATGAACACTCTAGTGATAGGTTATATGAACACTCTATAGAGCGATAGGTTATATGAACATTCTATAGAGTGATAGGTTATATGAATACTCTAGTGATAGGTTATATGAACACTCGATAGAGCGATAGGTTATATGAACACACTCTATAGAGCGATAGGTTGTATGAACACTCTATAGAGCGATAGGTTATATGAACACTCTATAGAGCGATAGGTTATATGAACACTCTATAGAGTGATAGGTTATATGAACACTCTATAGAGCGATAGGTTATATGAACACTCTATAGAGCGATAGGTTATATGAACACTCTATAGAGCGATAGGTTATATGAACACTCTATAGAGTGATAGGTTATATGAACACTCTATAGAGCGATAGGTTATATGAACACTCTATAGAGTGATAGGTTATATGAACACTCTATAGAGCGATAGGTTATATGAACACTCTATAGAGTGATAGGTTATATGAACACTCTATAGAGTGGTAGGTTATATGAACACTCTAGTGATAGGTTATATGAACACTCTAGTGATAGGTTATATGAACACTCTATAGAGCGATAGGTTATATGAACACTCTATAGAGTGATAGGTTATATGAACATTCTATAGAGTGGTAGGTTATATGAACACTCTATAGAGTGATAGGTTATATGAACACTCTATAGAGTGATAGGTTATATGAACACTCTATAGAGCGATAGGTTATATGAACACTCTATAGAGTGATAGGTTATATGAACACTCTATAGAGTGATAGGTTATATGAACACTCTATAGAGTGGTAGGTTATATGAACACTCTAGTGATAGGTTATATGAACACTCTAGTGATAGGTTATATGAACACTCTATAGAGCGATAGGTTATATGAACACTCTATAGAGTGATAGGTTATATGAACATTCTATAGAGTGGTAGGTTATATGAACACTCTATTGAGTGATAGGTTATATGAACACTCTATAGAGTGATAGGTTTTATTAACACTCTATAGAGCGATAGGTTATATGAACACTCTATAGAGCGGTAGGTTATATGAACACTCTATAGAGCGATAGGTTATATGAACACTCTATAGAGTGATAGGTTATATGAACACTCTATAGAGCGATAGGTTATATGAACACTCTATAGAGTGATAGGTTATATGAACACTCTATAGAGTGGTAGGTTATATGAACACTCTATAGAGCGATAGGTTATATGAACACTCTATAGAGTGGTAGGTTGTATGAACACTCTATAGAGCGATAGGTTATATGAACACTCTATAGAGTGATAGGTTATATGAACACTCTATAGAGTGATAGGTTATATGAACACTCTATAGAGCGATAGGTTATATGAACACTCTATAGAGTGATAGGTTATATGAACACTCTATAGAGCGATAGGTTATATGAACACTCTATAGAGTGATAGGTTATATGAACACTCTATAGAGTGATAGGTTATATGAACACTCTATAGAGTGGTAGGTTATATGAACACTCTAGTGATAGGTTATATGAACACTCTAGTGATAGGTTATATGAACACTCTATAGAGCGATAGGTTATATGAACACTCTATAGAGCGGTAGGTTATATGAACACTCTATAGAGCGATAGGTTATATGAACACTCTATAGAGTGATAGGTTATATGAACACTCTATAGAGCGATAGGTTATATGAACACTCTATAGAGTGATAGGTTATATGAACACTCTATAGAGTGGTAGGTTATAAGAACACTCTAGTGATAGGTTATATGAACACTCTAGTGATAGGTTATATGAACACTCTATAGAGCGATAGGTTATATGAACACTCTATAGAGTGATAGGTTATATGAACATTCTATAGAGTGGTAGGTTATATGAACACTCTATAGAGTGATAGGTTATATGAACACTCTATAGAGTGATAGGTTATATGAACACACTCTATAGAGTGATAGGTTATATGAACACACTCTATAGAGTGATAGGTTATATGAACACTCTATAGAGTGATAGGTTATATGAACACTCTATAGAGTGATAGGTTATATGAACACTCTATAGAGCGATAGGTTATATGAACACTCTATAGAGTGATAGGTTATATGAACACTCTAGTGATAGGTTATATGAACACTCTAGTGATAGGTTATATGAACACTCTATAGAGTGATAGGTTATATGAACACTCTATAGAGCGATAGGTTATATGAACACTCTATAGAGTGATAGGTTATATGAACACTCTATAGAGTGATAGGTTATATGAACACTCTATAGAGCGATAGGTTATATGAACACTCTATAGAGTGATAGGTTATATGAACACTCTATAGAGTGATAGGTTATATGAACACTCTATAGAGCGATAGGTTATATGAACACTCTATAGAGCGATAGGTTATATGAACACTCTATAGAGTGGTAGGTTATATGAACACTCTATAGAGCGATAGGTTATATGAACACTCTATAGAGTGATAGGTTATATGAACACTCTATAGAGTGATAGGTTATATGAACACTCTATAGAGCGATAGGTTATATGAACACTCTATAGAGCGATAGGTTATATGAACACTCTATAGAGTGGTAGGTTATATGAACACTCTATAGAGCGATAGGTTATATGAACACTCTATAGAGCGATAGGTTATATGAACACTCTATAGAGTGATAGGTTATATGAACACTCTATAGAGCGATAGGTTATATGAACACTCTATAGAGCGATAGGTTATATGAACACTCTACATAGCGATAGGTTATATGAACACTCTAGTGCTAGGTTATATGAACACTCTATAGAGCGATAGGTTATATGAACACTCTAGTGATAGGTTATATGAACACTCTATAGAGCGATAGGTTATATGAACACTCTATAGAGTGGTAGGTTATATGAACACTCTAGTGATAGGTTATATGAACACTCTATAGAGTGATAGGTTATATGAACACTCTATAGAGCGATAGGTTATATGAACACTCTATAGAGTGGTAGGTTATATGAACACTCTAGTGATAGGTTATATGAACACTCTATAGAGCGATAGGTTATATGAACACTCTAGTGATAGGTTATATGAACACTCTATAGAGCGATAGGTTATATGAACACTCTATAGAGTGGTAGGTTATATGAACACTCTAGTGATAGGTTATATGAACACTCTATAGAGTGAAAGGTTATATGAACACTCTATAGAGTGATAGGTTATATGAACACTCTATAGAGTGATAGGTTATATGAACACTCTAGTGATAGGTTATATGAACACTCTATAGAGCGATAGGTTATATGAAAACTCTATAGAGTGATAGGTTATATGAACACTCTATAGAGCGATAGGTTATATGAACACTCTATAGAGTGGTAGGTTATATGAACACTCTAGTGATAGGTTATATGAACACTCTATAGAGTGATAGGTTATATGAACACTCTATAGAGCGATAGGTTATATGAACACTCTATAGAGTGATAGGTTATATGAACACTCTAGTGATAGGTTATATGAACACTCTATAGAGTGATAGGTTATATGAACACTCTATAGAGTGGTAGGTTATATGAACACTCTAGTGATAGGTTATATGAACACTCTATAGAGTGATAGGTTATATGAACACTCTATAGAGCGATAGGTTATATGAACACTCTATAGAGTGATAGGTTATATGAACACTCTAGTGATAGGTTATATGAACACTCTATAGAGCGATAGGTTATATGAACACTCTAGTGATAGGTTATATGAACACTCTAGTGATAGGTTATATGAACACTCTATAGAGTGATAGGTTATATGAACACTCTATAGAGCGATAGGTTATATGAACACTCTATAGAGTGATAGGTTATATGAACACTCTATAGAGCGATAGGTTATATGAACACTCTATAGAGCGATAGGTTATATGAACACTCTAGTGATAGGTTATATGAACACTCTATAGAGCGATAGGTTATATGAACACTCTATAGAGTGATAGGTTATATGAACATTCTATAGAGTGGTAGGTTATATGAACACTCTATAGAGTGATAGGTTATATGAACACTCTAGTGATAGGTTATATGAACACTCTATAGAGCGATAGGTTATATGAACACTCTATAGAGTGATAGGTTATATGAACACTCTATAGAGTGGTAGGTTATATGAACACTCTAGTGATAGGTTATATGAACACTCTATAGAGTGATAGGTTATATGAACACTCTAGTGATAGGTTATATGAACACTCTATAGAGCGATAGGTTATATGAACACTCTATAGAGTGGTAGGTTATATGAACACTCTAGTGATAGGTTATATGAACACTCTATAGAGTGAAAGGTTATATGAACACTCTATAGAGTGATAGGTTATATGAACACTCTATAGAGTGATAGGTTATATGAACACTCTAGTGATAGGTTATATGAACACTCTATAGAGCGATAGGTTATATGAACACTCTATAGAGTGATAGGTTATATGAACACTCTATAGAGTGATAGGTTATATGAACACTCTATAGAGCGATAGGTTATATGAACACTCTAGTGATAGGTTATATGAACACTCTATAGAGCGATAGGTTATATGAACACTCTATAGAGCGATAGGTTATATGAACACTCTAGTTCTAGGTTATATGAACACTCTATAGAGTGATAGGTTATATGAACACTCTATAGAGTGATAGGTTATATGAACACTCTATAGAGTGATAGGTTATATGAACACTCTATAGAGTGATAGGTTATATGAACACTCTATAGAGCGATAGGTTATATGAACACTCTATAGAGTGATAGGTTATATGAACACTCTATAGAGCGATAGGTTATATGAACACTCTATAGAGTGATAGGTTATATGAACACTCTATAGAGTGATAGGTTATATGAACACTCTATAGAGCGATAGGTTATATGAACACTCTATAGAGTGATAGGTTATATGAACACTCTATAGAGTGATAGGTTATATGAACACTCTATAGAGCGATAGGTTATATGAACACTCTATAGAGCGATAGGTTATATGAACACTCTATAGAGTGGTAGGTTATATGAACACTCTATAGAGCGATAGGTTATATGAACACTCTATAGAGTGATAGGTTATATGAACACTCTATAGAGTGATAGGTTATATGAACACTCTATAGAGCGATAGGTTATATGAACACTCTATAGAGCGATAGGTTATATGAACACTCTATAGAGTGGTAGGTTATATGAACACTCTATAGAGCGATAGGTTATATGAACACTCTATAGAGCGATAGGTTATATGAACACTCTATAGAGTGATAGGTTATATGAACACTCTATAGAGCGATAGGTTATATGAACACTCTATAGAGCGATAGGTTATATGAACACTCTACATAGCGATAGGTTATATGAACACTCTAGTGCTAGGTTATATGAACACTCTATAGAGTGATAGGTTATATGAACACTCTATAGAGCGATAGGTTATATGAACACTCTATAGAGTGGTAGGTTATATGAACACTCTAGTGATAGGTTATATGAACACTCTATAGAGTGATAGGTTATATGAACACTCTAGTGATAGGTTATATGAACACTCTATAGAGCGATAGGTTATATGAACACTCTATAGAGTGGTAGGTTATATGAACACTCTAGTGATAGGTTATATGAACACTCTATAGAGTGAAAGGTTATATGAACACTCTATAGAGTGATAGGTTATATGAACACTCTATAGAGTGATAGGTTATATGAACACTCTAGTGATAGGTTATATGAACACTCTATAGAGCGATAGGTTATATGAACACTCTATAGAGTGATAGGTTATATGAACACTCTATAGAGTGATAGGTTATATGAACACTCTATAGAGCGATAGGTTATATGAACACTCTAGTGATAGGTTATATGAACACTCTATAGAGCGATAGGTTATATGAACACTCTATAGAGCGATAGGTTATATGAACACTCTAGTTCTAGGTTATATGAACACTCTATAGAGTGATAGGTTATATGAACACTCTATAGAGTGATAGGTTATATGAACACTCTATAGAGTGATAGGTTATATGAACACTCTATAGAGTGATAGGTTATATGAACACTCTATAGAGCGATAGGTTATATGAACACTCTATAGAGTGATAGGTTATATGAACACTCTATAGAGCGATAGGTTATATGAACACTCTATAGAGTGATAGGTTATATGAACACTCTATAGAGTGATAGGTTATATGAACACTCTATAGAGCGATAGGTTATATGAACACTCTATAGAGTGATAGGTTATATGAACACTCTATAGAGTGATAGGTTATATGAACACTCTATAGAGCGATAGGTTATATGAACACTCTATAGAGCGATAGGTTATATGAACACTCTATAGAGTGGTAGGTTATATGAACACTCTATAGAGCGATAGGTTATATGAACACTCTATAGAGTGATAGGTTATATGAACACTCTATAGAGTGATAGGTTATATGAACACTCTATAGAGCGATAGGTTATATGAACACTCTATAGAGCGATAGGTTATATGAACACTCTATAGAGTGGTAGGTTATATGAACACTCTATAGAGCGATAGGTTATATGAACACTCTATAGAGCGATAGGTTATATGAACACTCTATAGAGTGATAGGTTATATGAACACTCTATAGAGCGATAGGTTATATGAACACTCTATAGAGCGATAGGTTATATGAACACTCTACATAGCGATAGGTTATATGAACACTCTAGTGCTAGGTTATATGAACACTCTATAGAGTGATAGGTTATATGAATACTCTATAGAGCGATAGGTTATATGAACACTCTATAGAGTGGTAGGTTATATGAACACTCTAGTGATAGGTTATATGAACACTCTATAGAGCGATAGGTTATATGAACACTCTATAGAGTGGTAGGTTATATGAACACTCTAGTGATAGGTTATATGAACACTCTATAGAGTGATAGGTTATATGAACACTCTATAGAGCGATAGGTTATATGAACACTCTATAGAGTGATAGGTTATATGAATACTCTAGTGATAGGTTATATGAACACTCTATAGAGTGATAGGTTATATGAACACTCTATAGAGTGGTAGGTTATATGAACACTCTAGTGATAGGTTATATGAACACTCTATAGAGTGATAGGTTATATGAACACTCTATAGAGCGATAGGTTATATGAACACTCTATAGAGTGATAGGTTATATGAACACTCTAGTGATAGGTTATATGAACACTCTATAGAGCGATAGGTTATATGAACACTCTAGTGATAGGTTATATGAACACTCTAGTGATAGGTTATATGAACACTCTATAGAGTGATAGGTTATATGAACACTCTATAGAGCGATATGTTATATGAACACTCTATAGAGTGATAGGTTATATGAACAGTCTATAGAGCGATAGGTTATATGAACACTCTATAGAGCGATAGGTTATATGAACACTCTAGTGATAGGTTATATGAACACTCTATAGAGCGATAGGTTATATGAACACTCTATAGAGTGATAGGTTATATGAACACTCTATAGAGTGGTAGGTTATATGAACACTCTATAGAGTGATAGGTTATATGAACACTCTAGTGATAGGTTATATGAACACTCTATAGAGCGATAGGTTATATGAACACTCTATAGAGTGATAGGTTATATGAACACTCTATAGAGTGGTAGGTTATATGAACACTCTAGTGATAGGTTATATGAACACTCTATAGAGTGATAGGTTATATGAACACTCTAGTGATAGGTTATATGAACACTCTATAGAGCGATAGGTTATATGAACACTCTATAGAGTGGTAGGTTATATGAACACTCTAGTGATAGGTTATATGAACACTCTATAGAGTGATAGGTTATATGAACACTCTATAGAGTGATAGGTTATATGAACACTCTATAGAGTGATAGGTTATATGAACACTCTAGTGATAGGTTATATGAACACTCTATAGAGCGATAGGTTATATGAACACTCTATAGAGTGATAGGTTATATGAACACTCTATAGAGTGATAGGTTATATGAACACTCTATAGAGCGATAGGTTATATGAACACTCTAGTGATAGGTTATATGAATACTCTATAGAGCGATAGGTTATATGAACACTCTATAGAGCGATAGGTTATATGAACACTCTAGTTCTAGGTTATATGAACACTCTATAGAGTGATAGGTTATATGAACACTCTATAGAGTGATAGGTTATATGAACACTCTATAGAGTGATAGGTTATATGAACACTCTATAGAGTGATAGGTTATATGAACACTCTATAGAGCGATAGGTTATATGAACA
Source organism: Osedax fenrisi (assembly GCA_964019155.1). Classification (NCBI taxonomy): domain Eukaryota; kingdom Metazoa; phylum Annelida; class Polychaeta; order Sabellida; family Siboglinidae; genus Osedax; species Osedax fenrisi. The sequence continues at coordinate 111,947 of CAXHSG010000263.1, forward strand.
CTCTATAGAGCGATAGGTTATATGAACACTCTAGTGATAGGTTATATGAACACTCTATAGAGCGATAGGTTATATGAACACTCTATAGAGCGATAGGTTATATGAACACTCTAGTGATAGGTTATATGAACACTCTATAGAGTGATAGGTTATATGAACACTCTATAGAGTGATAGGTTATATGAACACTCTATAGAGTGATAAGTTATATGAACACTCTATAGAGCGATAGGTTATATGAACACTCTATAGAGCGATAGGTTATATGAACACTCTAGTGATAGGTTATATGAACACTCTATAGAGCGATAGGTTATATGAACACTCTATAGAGTGGTAGGTTATATGAACACTCTAGTGATAGGTTATATGAACACTCTATAGAGTGAAAGGTTATATGAACACTCTATAGAGTGATAGGTTATATGAACACTCTATAGAGTGATAGGTTATATGAACACTCTAGTGATAGGTTATATGAACACTCTATAGAGCGATAGGTTATATGAACACTCTATAGAGTGATAGGTTATATGAACACTCTATAGAGTGATAGGTTATATGAACACTCTATAGAGCGATAGGTTATATGAACACTCTAGTGATAGGTTATATGAACACTCTATAGAGCGATAGGTTATATGAACACTCTATAGAGCGATAGGTTATATGAACACTCTAGTTCTAGGTTATATGAACACTCTATAGAGTGATAGGTTATATGAACACTCTATAGAGTGATAGGTTATATGAACACTCTATAGAGTGATAGGTTATATGAACACTCTATAGAGTGGTAGGTTATATGAACACTCTATAGAGTGATAGGTTATATGAACACTCTATAGAGTGATAGGTTATATGAACACTCTATAGAGCGATAGGTTATATGAACACTCTATAGAGTGATAGGTTATATGAACACTCTATAGAGCGATAGGTTATATGAACACTCTAGTGATAGGTTATATGAACACTCTATAGAGCGATAGGTTATATGAACACTCTATAGAGCGATAGGTTATATGAACACTCTATAGAGTGATAGGTTATATGAACACTCTAGTGATAGGTTATATGAACACTCTATAGAGCGGTAGGTTATATGAACATTCTATAGAGCAATAGGTTATATGAACACTCTATAGAGCGATAGGTTATATGAATACTATATAGAGCGATAGGTTATATGAATACTCTATAGAGTGATAGGTTATATGAACACTCTATAGAGTGATAGGTTATATGAACACACTATAGAGTGATAGGTTGTATGAACACACTATAGAGTGATAGGTTATATGAACACTCTATAGAGTGATAGGTTATATGAACACTCTATAGAGCGATAGGTTATATGAACACTCTATAGAGTGATAGGTTATATGAACACTCTAGTGATAGGTTATATGAACACTCTATAGAGCGATAGGTTATATGAACACTCTATAGAGTGATAGGTTATATGAACACACTAGTGATAGGTTATATGAACACTCTATAGAGTGATAGGTTATATGAACACTCTATAGAGTGATAGGTTATATGAACACTCTATAGAGTGATAGGTTATATGAACACTCTATAGAGCGATAGGTTATATGAACACTCTAGTGATAGGTTATATGAACACTCTATAGAGTGATAGGTTATATGAACACTCTAGTGATAGGTTATATGAACACTCTATAGAGTGATAGGTTATATGAACACTCTATAGAGCGATAGGTTATATGAACACTCTAGTGATAGGTTATATGAACACTCTATAGAGTGATAGGTTATATGAACACTCTATAGAGTGATAGGTTATATGAACACTCTATAGAGTGATAGGTTATATGAACACTCTATAGAGTGATAGGTTATATGAACACTCTATAGAGTGATAGGTTATATGAACACTCTAGTGATAGGTTATATGAACACTCTATAGAGCGATAGGTTATATGAACACTCTATAGAGTGATAGGTTATATGAACACACTAGTGATAGGTTATATGAACACTCTATAGAGTGATAGGTTATATGAACACTCTATAGAGTGATAGGTTATATGAACACTCTATAGAGTGATAGGTTATATGAACACTCTATAGAGCGATAGGTTATATGAACACTCTAGTGATAGGTTATATGAACACTCTATAGAGCGATAGGTTATATGAACACTCTATAGAGTGATAGGTTATATGAACACTCTATAGAGTGATAGGTTATATGAACACTCTATAGAGTGATAGGTTATATGAACACTCTATAGAGCGATAGGTTATATGAACACTCTATAGAGTGATAGGTTATATGAACACTCTATAGAGCGATAGGTTATATGAACACTCTATAGAGTGATAGGTTATATGAACACTCTATAGAGTGATAGGTTATATGAACACTCTATAGAGCGATAGGTTATATGAACACTCTATAGAGTGATAGGTTATATGAACACTCTATAGAGTGATAGGTTATATGAACACTCTATAGAGCGATAGGTTATATGAACACTCTATAGAGCGATAGGTTATATGAACACTCTATAGAGTGGTAGGTTATATGAACACTCTATAGAGCGATAGGTTATATGAACACTCTATAGAGTGATAGGTTATATGAACACTCTATAGAGTGATAGGTTATATGAACACTCTATAGAGCGATAGGTTATATGAACACTCTATAGAGCGATAGGTTATATGAACACTCTATAGAGTGGTAGGTTATATGAACACTCTATAGAGCGATAGGTTATATGAACACTCTATAGAGCGATAGGTTATATGAACACTCTATAGAGTGATAGGTTATATGAACACTCTATAGAGCGATAGGTTATATGAACACTCTATAGAGCGATAGGTTATATGAACACTCTACATAGCGATAGGTTATATGAACACTCTAGTGCTAGGTTATATGAACACTCTATAGAGTGATAGGTTATATGAATACTCTATAGAGCGATAGGTTATATGAACACTCTATAGAGTGGTAGGTTATATGAACACTCTAGTGATAGGTTATATGAACACTCTATAGAGCGATAGGTTATATGAACACTCTATAGAGTGGTAGGTTATATGAACACTCTAGTGATAGGTTATATGAACACTCTATAGAGTGATAGGTTATATGAACACTCTATAGAGCGATAGGTTATATGAACACTCTATAGAGTGATAGGTTATATGAATACTCTAGTGATAGGTTATATGAACACTCTATAGAGTGATAGGTTATATGAACACTCTATAGAGTGGTAGGTTATATGAACACTCTAGTGATAGGTTATATGAACACTCTATAGAGTGATAGGTTATATGAACACTCTATAGAGCGATAGGTTATATGAACACTCTATAGAGTGATAGGTTATATGAACACTCTAGTGATAGGTTATATGAACACTCTATAGAGCGATAGGTTATATGAACACTCTAGTGATAGGTTATATGAACACTCTAGTGATAGGTTATATGAACACTCTATAGAGTGATAGGTTATATGAACACTCTATAGAGCGATAGGTTATATGAACACTCTATAGAGTGATAGGTTATATGAACAGTCTATAGAGCGATAGGTTATATGAACACTCTATAGAGCGATAGGTTATATGAACACTCTAGTGATAGGTTATATGAACACTCTATAGAGCGATAGGTTATATGAACACTCTATAGAGTGATAGGTTATATGAACACTCTATAGAGTGGTAGGTTATATGAACACTCTATAGAGTGATAGGTTATATGAACACTCTAGTGATAGGTTATATGAACACTCTATAGAGCGATAGGTTATATGAACACTCTATAGAGTGATAGGTTATATGAACACTCTATAGAGTGGTAGGTTATATGAACACTCTAGTGATAGGTTATATGAACACTCTATAGAGTGATAGGTTATATGAACACTCTAGTGATAGGTTATATGAACACTCTATAGAGCGATAGGTTATATGAACACTCTATAGAGTGGTAGGTTATATGAACACTCTAGTGATAGGTTATATGAACACTCTATAGAGTGATAGGTTATATGAACACTCTATAGAGTGATAGGTTATATGAACACTCTATAGAGTGATAGGTTATATGAACACTCTAGTGATAGGTTATATGAACACTCTATAGAGCGATAGGTTATATGAACACTCTATAGAGTGATAGGTTATATGAACACTCTATAGAGTGATAGGTTATATGAACACTCTATAGAGCGATAGGTTATATGAACACTCTAGTGATAGGTTATATGAATACTCTATAGAGCGATAGGTTATATGAACACTCTATAGAGCGATAGGTTATATGAACACTCTAGTTCTAGGTTATATGAACACTCTATAGAGTGATAGGTTATATGAACACTCTATAGAGTGATAGGTTATATGAACACTCTATAGAGTGATAGGTTATATGAACACTCTATAGAGTGATAGGTTATATGAACACTCTATAGAGCGATAGGTTATATGAACACTCTATAGAGCGATAGGTTATATGAACACTCTAGTGATAGGTTATATGAACACTCTATAGAGCGATAGGTTATATGAACACTCTATAGAGCGATAGGTTATATGAACACTCTAGTGATAGGTTATATGAACACTCTATAGAGTGATAGGTTATATGAACACTCTATAGAGTGATAGGTTATATGAACACTCTATAGAGTGATAAGTTATATGAACACTCTATAGAGCGATAGGTTATATGAACACTCTATAGAGCGATAGGTTATATGAACACTCTAGTGATAGGTTATATGAACACTCTATAGAGCGATAGGTTATATGAACACTCTATAGAGTGGTAGGTTATATGAACACTCTAGTGATAGGTTATATGAACACTCTATAGAGTGAAAGGTTATATGAACACTCTATAGAGTGATAGGTTATATGAACACTCTATAGAGTGATAGGTTATATGAACACTCTAGTGATAGGTTATATGAACACTCTATAGAGCGATAGGTTATATGAACACTCTATAGAGTGATAGGTTATATGAACACTCTATAGAGTGATAGGTTATATGAACACTCTATAGAGCGATAGGTTATATGAACACTCTAGTGATAGGTTATATGAACACTCTATAGAGCGATAGGTTATATGAACACTCTATAGAGCGATAGGTTATATGAACACTCTAGTTCTAGGTTATATGAACACTCTATAGAGTGATAGGTTATATGAACACTCTATAGAGTGATAGGTTATATGAACACTCTATAGAGTGATAGGTTATATGAACACTCTATAGAGTGATAGGTTATATGAACACTCTATAGAGTGATAGGTTATATGAACACTCTATAGAGCGATAGGTTATATGAACACTCTATAGAGTGATAGGTTATATGAACACTCTATAGAGCGATAGGTTATATGAACACTCTAGTGATAGGTTATATGAACACTCTATAGAGCGATAGGTTATATGAACACTCTATAGAGCGATAGGTTATATGAACACTCTATAGAGTGATAGGTTATATGAACACTCTAGTGATAGGTTATATGAACACTCTATAGAGCGGTAGGTTATATGAACATTCTATAGAGCAATAGGTTATATGAACACTCTATAGAGCGATAGGTTATATGAATACTATATAGAGCGATAGGTTATATGAATACTCTATAGAGTGATAGGTTATATGAACACTCTATAGAGTGATAGGTTATATGAACACACTATAGAGTGATAGGTTGTATGAACACACTATAGAGTGATAGGTTATATGAACACTCTATAGAGTGATAGGTTATATGAACACTCTATAGAGCGATAGGTTATATGAACACTCTATAGAGTGATAGGTTATATGAACACACTAGTGATAGGTTATATGAACACTCTATAGAGTGATAGGTTATATGAACACTCTATAGAGTGATAGGTTATATGAACACTCTATAGAGTGATAGGTTATATGAACACTCTATAGAGCGATAGGTTATATGAACACTCTAGTGATAGGTTATATGAACACTCTATAGAGCGATAGGTTATATGAACACTCTATAGAGTGATAGGTTATATGAACACTCTATAGAGTGATAGGTTATATGAACACTCTATAGAGTGATAGGTTATATAAACACTCTATAGAGTGATAGGTTATATGAACACTCTATAGAGTGATAGGTTATATGAACACTCTATAGAGTGGTAGGTTATATGAACACTCTATAGAGCGATAGGTTATATGAACACTCTATAGAGCGATAGGTTATATGAACACTCTATAGAGTGATAGGTTATATGAACACTCTATAGAGCGATAGGTTATATGAACACTCTATAGAGCGATAGGTTATATGAACACTCTAGTGATAGGTTATATGAACACTCTATAGAGTGATAGGTTATATGAACACTCTATAGAGCGATAGGTTATATGAACACTCTATAGAGTGATAGGTTATATGAACACTCTATAGAGCGATAGGTTATATGAACACACTAGTGATAGGTTATATGAACACTCTATAGAGCGATAGGTTATATGAACACTCTATAGAGCGATAGGTTATATGAACACTCTATAGAGTGATAGGTTATATGAACACTCTATAGAGTGATAGGTTATATGAACACTCTATAGAGTGATAGGTTATATGAACACTCTATAGAGTGATAGGTTATATGAACACACTCTATAGAGTGATAGGTTATATGAACACACTCTATAGAGTGATAGGTTATATGAACACTCTATAGAGTGGTAGGTTATATGAACACTCTATAGAATGATAGGTTATATGAACACTCTAGTGATAGGTTATATGAACACTCTATAGAGTGATAGGTTATATGAACACTCTATAGAGTGATAGGTTATATGAACACTCTATAGAGTGATAGGTTATATGAACACTCTATAGAGTGATAGGTTATATGAACACTCTATAGAGCGATAGGTTATATGAACACTCTAGTGATAGGTTATATGAACACTCTATAGAGCGATAGGTTATATGAACACTCTATATAGTGATAGGTTATATGAACACTCTATAGAGCGATAGGTTATATGAACACTCTATAGAGTGATAGGTTATATGAACACTCTATAGAGCGATAGGTTATATGAACACTCTATAGAGTGATAGGTTATATGAACACTCTATAGAGTGATAGGTTATATGAACACTCTATAGAGTGATAGGTTATATGAACACTCTATAGAGTGATAGGTTATATGAACACTCTATAGAGTGATAGGTTATATGAACACACTCTATAGAGTGATAGGTTATATGAACACACTCTATAGAGTGATAGGTTATATGAACACTCTATAGAGTGGTAGGTTATATGAACACTCTATATAATGATAGGTTATATGAACACTCTATAGAGTGATAGGTTATATGAACACTCTATAGAGCGATAGGTTATATGAACACTCTATAGAGCGATAGGTTATATGAACACTCTATAGAGTGATAGGTTATATGAACACTCTATAGAGTGATAGGTTATATGAACACTCTATAGAGCGATAGGTTATATGAACACTCTAGTGATAGGTTATATGAACACTCTATAGAGCGATAGGTTATATGAACACTCTATAGAGCGATAGGTTATATGAACACTCTATAGAGCGATAGGTTATATGAACACTCTATATAGTGATAGGTTATATGAACACTCTATAGAGCGATAGGTTATATGAACACTCTATAGAGTGATAGGTTATATGAACACACTAGTGATAGGTTATATGAACACTCTATAGAGTGATAGGTTATATGAACACTCTATAGAGTGATAGGTTATATGAACACTCTATAGAGTGATAGGTTATATGAACACTCTATAGAGCGATAGGTTATATGAACACTCTAGTGATAGGTTATATGAACACTCTATAGAGCGATATGTTATATGAACACTCTATAGAGCGATAGGTTATATGAACACTCTATAGAGTGATAGGTTATATGAACACTCTATAGAGTGGTAGGTTATATGAACACTCTATAGAGCGATAGGTTATATGAACACTCTATAGAGCGATAGGTTATATGAACACTCTATAGAGTGATAGGTTATATGAACACTCTATAGAGCGATAGGTTATATGAACACTCTATAGAGTGATAGGTTATATGAACACTCTATAGAGCGATAGGTTATATGAACACTCTAGTGATAGGTTATATGATCACTCTATAGAGTGATAGGTTATATGAACACTCTATAGAGCGATAGGTTATATGAACACTCTAGTGATAGGTTATATGAACACTCTATAGAGTGATAGGTTATATGAACACTCTATAGAGCGATAGGTTATATGAACACACTAGTGATAGGTTATATGAACACTCTATAGAGCGATAGGTTATATGAACACTCTATAGAGCGATAGGTTATATGAACACACTAGTGATAGGTTATATGAACACTCTATAGAGCGATAGGTTATATGAACACTCTATAGAGTGGTAGGTTATATGAACACTCTATAGAGTGATAGGTTATATGAACACTCTATAGAGTGATAGGTTATATGAACACTCTATAGAGCGATAGGTTATATGAACACTCTATAGAGTGATAGGTTATATGAACACTCTATAGAGTGATAGGTTATATGAACACTCTATAGAGTGGTAGATTATATGAACACTCTATAGAATGATAGGTTATATGAACACTCTATAGAGTGATAGGTTATATGAACACTCTATAGAGCGATAGGTTATATGAACACTCTATAGAGTGATAGGTTATATGAACACTCTATAGAGCGATAGGTTATATGAACACTCTATAGAGCGATAGGTTATATGAACACTCTAGTGATAGGTTATATGAACACTCTATAGAGCGATAGGTTATATGAACACTCTATAGAGTGATAGGTTATATGAACACTCTATAGAGTGATAGGTTATATGAACACTCTAGTGATAGGTTATATGAACACTCTATAGAGTGATAGGTTATATGAACACTCTATAGAGTGATAGGTTATATGAACACTCTATAGAGTGATAGGTTATATGAACACTCTATAGAGTGATAGGTTATATGAACACTCTATAGAGTGATAGGTTATATGAACACTCTAGTGATAGGTTATATGAACACTCTATAGAGTGATAGGTTATATGAACACTATATAGAGTGATAGTTTATATGAACACTCTATAGAGCGATAGGTTATATGAACACTCTATAGAGCGATAGGTTATATGAACACTCTATAGAGTGATAGGTTATATGAACACTCTATAGAGTGATAGGTTATATGAACACTCTATAGAGCGATAGGTTATATGAACACTCTAGTGATAGGTTATATGAACACTCTATAGAGTGATAGGTTATATGAACACTCTAGTGATAGGTTATATGAACACTCTATAGAGTGATAGGTTATATGAACACTCTATAGAGTGATAGGTTATATGAACACTCTATAGAGCGATAGGTTATATGAACACTCTATAGAGCGATAGGTTATATGAACACTCTATAGAGTGATAGGTTATATGAACACTCTATAGAGTGATAGGTTATATGAACACTCTATAGAGCGATAGGTTATATGAACACTCTATAGAGCGATAGGTTATATGAACACTCTATAGAGTGATAGGTTATATGAACACTCTATAGACTGATAGGTTATATGAACACTCTATAGAGCGATAGGTTATATGAACACTCTAGTGATAGGTTATATGAACACTCTATAGAGTGATAGGTTATATGAACACTCTAGTGATAGGTTATATGAACACTCTATAGAGTGATAGGTTATATGAACACTCTATAGAGTGATAGGTTATATGAACACTCTATAGAGCGATAGGTTATATGAACACTCTATAGAGTGATAGGTTATATGAACACTCTATAGAGCGATAGGTTATATGAACACTCTATAGAACGATAGGTTATATGAACACTCTATAGAGCGATAGGTTATATGAACACTCTATAGAGCGATAGGTTATATGAACACTATAGTGATTGGTTATATGAACACTCTATAGAGTGATAGGTTATATGAACACTCTATAGAGCGATAGGTTATATGAAAACTCTATAGAGCGATAGGTTATATGAACACTCTATAGAGTGCTAGGTTATATGAACACTCTAGTGATAGGTTATATGAACACTCTATAGAGCGATAGGTTATATGAACACTCTATAGAGCGATAGGTTATATGAACACTCTATAGAGTGATAGGTTATATGAACACTCTAGTGATAGGTTATATGAACACTCTATAGAGCGATAGGTTATATGAACACTCTATAGAGTGATAGGTTATATGAACACTCTATAGAGCGATAGGTTATATGAACACTCTAGCGATAAGTTATATGAACACTCTATAGAGCGATAGGTTATATGAACACTCTATAGAGCGATAGGTTATATGAACACTCTATAGAGCGATAGGTTATATGAACACTCTAGTGATAGGTTATATGAACACTCTATAGAGTGGTAGGTTATATGAACACTCTATAGAGTGATAGGTTATATGAACACTCTATAGAGCGATAGGTTATATGAACACTCTATAGAGCGATAGGTTATATGAACACTCTATAGAGTGATAGGTTATATGAACACACTATAGAGTGATAGGTTATATGAACACTCTATAGAGTGATAGGTTATATGAACACTCTATAGAGCGATAGGTTATATGAACACTCTATAGAGTGGTAGGTTATATGAACACTCTATAGAGCGATAGGTTATATGAACACTCTAGTGATAGGTTATATGAACACTCTATAGAGCGATAGGTTATATGAACACTCTATAGAGCGATAGGTTATATGAACACTCTATAGAGCGATAGGTTATATGAACACTCTATAGAGTGATAGGTTATATGAACACTCTATAGAGTGATAGGTTATATGAACACTCTATAGAGCGATAGGTTATATGAACACTCTATAGAGCGATAGGTTATATGAACACTCTATAGAGTGGTAGGTTATATGAACACTCTATAGAGTGATAGGTTATATGAACACTCTATAGAGCGATAGGTTATATGAACACTCTAGTGATAGGTTATATGAACACTCTATAGAGTGATAGGTTATATGAACACTCTATAGAGCGATAGGTTATATGAACACTCTATAGAGCGATAGGTTATATGAACACTCTATAGAGTGATAGGTTATATGAACACTCTATAGAGTGATAGGTTATATGAACACTCTATAGAGCGATATGTTATATGAACACTCTATAGAGTGATAGGTTATATGAACACTCTATAGAGTGATAGGTTATATGAACACTCTATAGAGTGGTAGGTTATATGAACACTCTATAGAGTGATAGGTTATATGAACACACTATAGAGTGATAGGTTATATGAACACTCTATAGAGTGATAGGTTATATGAACACTCTATAGAGCGATAGGTTATATGAACACTCTATAGAGTGGTAGGTTATATGAACACTCTATAGAGCGATAGGTTATATGAATACTCTAGTGATAGGTTATATGAACACTCTATAGAGCGATAGGTTATATGAACACTCTATAGAGCGATAGGTTATATGAACACTCTATAGATTGATAGGTTATATGAACACTCTAGTGATAGGTTATATGAACACTCTATAGAGCGATAGGTTATATGAACACTCTATAGAGCGATAGGTTATATGAACACTCTATAGAGTGATAGGTTATATGAACACTCTATAGAGCGATAGGTTATATGAACACTCTATAGAGTGATAGGTTATATGAACACACTATAGAGTGATAGGTTATATGAACACTCTATAGAGTGATAGGTTATATGAACACTCTATAGAGCGATAGGTTATATGAACACTCTATAGAGTGGTAGGTTATATGAACACTCTATAGAGCGATAGGTTATATGAACACTCTAGTGATAGGTTATATGAACACTCTATAGAGCGATAGGTTATATGAACACTCTATAGAGCGATAGGATATATGAACACTCTATAGAGTGATAGGTTATATGAACACTCTAGTGATAGGTTATATGAACACTCTATAGAGCGATAGGTTATATGAACACTCTATAGAGCGATAGGTTATATGAACACTCTATAGAGTGATAGGTTATATGAACACTCTATAGAGCGATAGGTTATATGAACACTCTATAGAGTCATAGGTTATATGAACACTCTATAGAGTGATACGTTATATGAACACTCTATAGAGTGATAGGTTATATGAACACACTCTATAGAGTGATAGGTTATATGAACACTCTATAGAGTGGTAGGTTATATGAACACTCTATAGAGTGGTAGGTTATATGAACACTCTATAGAGCGATAGGTTATATGAACACTCTAGTGATAGGTTATATGAACACTCTATAGAGCGATAGGTTATATGAACACTCTATAGAGCGATAGGTTATATGAACACTCTAGTGATAGGTTATATGAACACTCTATAGAGCGATAGGTTATATGAACACTCTATAGAGCGATAGGTTATATGAACACTCTATAGAGTGATAGGTTATATGAACACTCTATAGAGCGATAGGTTATATGAACACTCTATAGAGTGATAGGTTATATGAACACTCTATAGAGTGATAGGTTATATGAACACTCTATAGAGTGATAGGTTATATGAACACACTCTATAGAGTGATAGGTTATATGAACACTCTATAGAGTGGTAGGTTATATGAACACTCTATAGAGTGATAGGTTATATGAACACTCTATAGAGTGATAGGTTATATGAACACTCTAGTGATAGGTTATATGAACACTCTATAGAGTGATAGGTTATATGAACACTCTATAGAGCGATAGGTTATATGAACACTCTATAGAGTGATAGGTTATATGAACACTCTATAGAGTGGTAGGTTATATGAACACTCTATAGAGCGATAGGTTATATGAACACACTCTATAGAGTGATAGGTTATATGAACACTCTAGTGATAGGTTATATGAACACTCTATAGAGCGATAGGTTATATGAACACTCTATAGAGCGATAGGTTATATGAACACTCTATAGAGTGATAGGTTATATGAACACTCTAGTGATAGGTTATATGAACACTCTATAGAGTGATAGGTTATATGAACACTCTATAGAGCGATAGGTTATATGAACACTCTAGTGATAGGTTATATGAACACTCTATAGAGTGATAGGTTATATGAACACTCTATAGAGTGATAGGTTATATGAACACTCTATAGAGTGATAGGTTATATGAACACTCTATAGAGTGATAGGTTATATGAACACTCTATAGAGTGATAGGTTATATGAACACTCTATAGAGTGGTAGGTTATATGAACACTCTATAGAGCGATAGGTTATATGAACACTCTATAGAGCGATAGGTTATATGAACACTCTATAGAGTGATAGGTTATATGAACACTCTATAGAGCGATAGGTTATATGAACACTCTATAGAGTGATAGGTTATATGAACACTCTATAGAGCGATAGGTTATATGAACACTCTAGTGATAGGTTATATGAACACTCTATAGAGTGATAGGTTATATGAACACTCTATAGAGCGATAGGTTATATGAACACTCTATAGAGTGATAGGTTATATGAACACTCTATAGAGCGATAGGTTATATGAACACACTAGTGATAGGTTATATGAACACTCTATAGAGCGATAGGTTATATGAACACTCTATAGAGCGATAGGTTATATGAACACTCTATAGAGTGATAGGTTATATGAACACTCTATAGAGTGATAGGTTATATGAACACTCTATAGAGTGATAGGTTATATGAACACTCTATAGAGTGATAGGTTATATGAACACACTCTATAGAGTGATAGGTTATATGAACACACTCTATAGAGTGATAGGTTATATGAACACTCTATAGAGTGGTAGGTTATATGAACACTCTATAGAATGATAGGTTATATGAACACTCTAGTGATAGGTTATATGAACACTCTATAGAGTGATAGGTTATATGAACACTCTATAGAGTGATAGGTTATATGAACACTCTATAGAGTGATAGGTTATATGAACAGTCTATAGAGTGATAGGTTATATGAACACTCTATAGAGCGATAGGTTATATGAACACTCTAGTGATAGGTTATATGAACACTCTATAGAGCGATAGGTTATATGAACACTCTATATAGTGATAGGTTATATGAACACTCTATAGAGCGATAGGTTATATGAACACTCTATAGAGTGATAGGTTATATGAACACTCTATAGAGCGATAGGTTATATGAACACTCTATAGAGTGATAGGTTATATGAACACTCTATAGAGTGATAGGTTATATGAACACTCTATAGAGCGATAGGTTATATGAACACTCTAGTGATAGGTTATATGAACACTCTATAGAGCGATAGGTTATATGAACACTCTATAGAGCGATAGGTTATATGAACACTCTATAGAGCGATAGGTTATATGAACACTCTATATAGTGATAGGTTATATGAACACTCTATAGAGCGATAGGTTATATGAACACTCTATAGAGTGATAGGTTATATGAACACACTAGTGATAGGTTATATGAACACTCTATAGAGTGATAGGTTATATGAACACTCTATAGAGTGATAGGTTATATGAACACTCTATAGAGTGATAGGTTATATGAACACTCTATAGAGCGATAGGTTATATGAACACTCTAGTGATAGGTTATATGAACACTCTATAGAGCGATAGGTTATATGAACACTCTATAGAGCGATAGGTTATATGAACACTCTATAGAGTGATAGGTTATATGAACACTCTATAGAGTGGTAGGTTATATGAACACTCTATAGAGCGATAGGTTATATGAACACTCTATAGAGCGATAGGTTATATGAACACTCTATAGAGCGATAGGTTATATGAACACTCTATAGAGTGATAGGTTATATGAACACTCTATAGAGCGATAGGTTATATGAACACTCTATAGAGTGATAGGTTATATGAACACTCTATAGAGCGATAGGTTATATGAACACTCTAGTGATAGGTTATATGATCACTCTATAGAGTGATAGGTTATATGAACACTCTATAGAGCGATAGGTTATATGAACACTCTAGTGATAGGTTATATGAACACTCTATAGAGTGATAGGTTATATGAACACTCTATAGAGCGATAGGTTATATGAACACACTAGTGATAGGTTATATGAACACTCTATAGAGCGATAGGTTATATGAACACTCTATAGAGCGATAGGTTATATGAACACACTAGTGATAGGTTATATGAACACTCTATAGAGCGATAGGTTATATGAACACTCTATAGAGTGGTAGGTTATATGAACACTCTATAGAGTGATAGGTTATATGAACACTCTATAGAGTGATAGGTTATATGAACACTCTATAGAGCGATAGGTTATATGAACACTCTATAGAGTGATAGGTTATATGAACACTCTATAGAGTGATAGGTTATATGAACACTCTATAGAGTGGTAGGTTATATGAACACTCTATAGAATGATAGGTTATATGAACACTCTATAGAGTGATAGGTTATATGAACACTCTATAGAGCGATAGGTTATATGAACACTCTATAGAGTGATAGGTTATATGAACACTCTATAGAGCGATAGGTTATATGAACACTCTATAGAGCGATAGGTTATATGAACACTCTAGTGATAGGTTATATGAACACTCTATAGAGCGATAGGTTATATGAACACTCTATAGAGTGATAGGTTATATGAACACTCTATAGAGTGATAGGTTATATGAACACTCTAGTGATAGGTTATATGAACACTCTATAGAGTGATAGGTTATATGAACACTCTATAGAGTGATAGGTTATATGAACACTCTATAGAGTGATAGGTTATATGAACACTCTATAGAGTGATAGGTTATATGAACACTCTATAGAGTGATAGGTTATATGAACACTCTAGTGATAGGTTAAATGAACACTCTATAGAGTGATAGGTTATATGAACACTCTATAGAGTGATAGGTTATATGAACACTCTATAGAGCGATAGGTTATATGAACACTCTATAGAGCGATAGGTTATATGAACACTCTATAGAGTGATAGGTTATATGAACACTCTATAGAGTGATAGTTTATATGAACACTCCATAGAGCGATAGGTTATATGAACACTCTAGTGATAGGTTATATGAACACTCTATAGAGTGATAGGTTATATGAACACTCTAGTGATAGGTTATATGAACACTCTATAGAGTGATAGGTTATATGAACACTCTATAGAGTGATAGGTTATATGAACACTCTATAGAGCGATAGGTTATATGAACACTCTATAGAGCGATAGGTTATATGAACACTCTATAGAGTGATAGGTTATATGAACACTCTATAGAGTGATAGGTTATATGAACACTCTATAGAGCGATAGGTTATATGAACACTCTATAGAGCGATAGGTTATATGAACACTCTATAGAGTGATAGGTTATATGAACACTCTATAGACTGATAGGTTATATGAACACTCTATAGAGCGATAGGTTATATGAACACTCTAGTGATAGGTTATATGAACACTCTATAGAGTGATAGGTTATATGAACACTCTAGTGATAGGTTATATGAACACTCTATAGAGTGATAGGTTATATGAACACTCTATAGAGTGATAGGTTATATGAACACTCTATAGAGCGATAGGTTATATGAACACTCTATAGAGTGATAGGTTATATGAACACTCTATAGAGCGATAGGTTATATGAACACTCTATAGAGCGATAGGTTATATGAACACTCTATAGAGCGATAGGGTATATGAACACTCTATAGAGCGATAGGTTATATGAACACTATAGTGATTGGTTATATGAACACTCTATAGAGTGATAGGTTATATGAACACTCTATAGAGCGATAGGTTATATGAAAACTCTATAGAGCGATAGGTTATATGAACACTCTATAGAGTGATAGGTTATATGAACACTCTAGTGATAGGTTATATGAACACTCTATAGAGCGATAGGTTATATGAACACTCTATAGAGCGATAGGTTATATGAACACTCTATAGAGTGATAGGTTATATGAACACTCTAGTGATAGGTTATATGAACACTCTATAGAGCGATAGGTTATATGAACACTCTATAGAGTGATAGGTTATATGAACACTCTATAGAGTGATAGGTTATATGAACACTCTATAGAGTGATAGGTTATATGAACACTCTAGTGATAGGTTATATGAACACTCTATAGAGCGATAGGTTATATGAACACTCTATAGAGCGATAGGTTATATGAACACTCTATAGAGCGATAGGTTATATGAACACTCTATAGAGCGATAGGTTATATGAACACTCTAGTGATAGGTTATATGAACACTCTATAGAGTGGTAGGTTATATGAACACTCTATAGAGTGATAGGTTATATGAACACTCTATAGAGCGATAGGTTATATGAACACTCTATAGAGCGATAGGTTATATGAACACTCTATAGAGTGATAGGTTATATGAACACACTATAGAGTGATAGGTTATATGAACACTCTATAGAGTGATAGGTTATATGAACACTCTATAGAGCGATAGGTTATATGAACACTCTATAGAGTGGTAGGTTATATGAACACTCTATAGAGCGATAGGTTATATGAACACTCTATAGAGCGATAGGTTATATGAACACTCTATAGAGTGATAGGTTATATGAACACTCTATAGAGCGATAGGTTATATGAACACTCTATAGAGTCATAGGTTATATGAACACTCTATAGAGTGATACGTTATATGAACACTCTATAGAGTGATAGGTTATATGAACACACTCTATAGAGTGATAGGTTATATGAACACTCTATAGAGTGGTAGGTTATATGAACACTCTATAGAGTGGTAGGTTATATGAACACTCTATAGAGCGATAGGTTATATGAACACTCTAGTGATAGGTTATATGAACACTCTATAGAGCGATAGGTTATATGAACACTCTATAGAGCGATAGGTTATATGAACACTCTAGTGATAGGTTATATGAACACTCTATAGAGCGATAGGTTATATGAACACTCTATAGAGCGATAGGTTATATGAACACTCTATAGAGTGATAGGTTATATGAACACTCTATAGAGCGATAGGTTATATGAACACTCTATAGAGTGATAGGTTATATGAACACTCTATAGAGTGATAGGTTATATGAACACTCTATAGAGTGATAGGTTATATGAACACACTCTATAGAGTGATAGGTTATATGAACACTCTATAGAGTGGTAGGTTATATGAACACTCTATAGAGTGATAGGTTATATGAACACTCTATAGAGTGATAGGTTATATGAACACTCTAGTGATAGGTTATATGAACACTCTATAGAGCGATAGGTTATATGAACACTCTATAGAGCGATAGGTTATATGAACACTCTATAGAGTGATAGGTTATATGAACACTCTATAGAGTGGTAGGTTATATGAACACTCTATAGAGCGATAGGTTATATGAACACACTCTATAGAGTGATAGGTTATATGAACACTCTAGTGATAGGTTATATGAACACTCTATAGAGCGATAGGTTATATGAACACTCTAGTGATAGGTTATATGAACACTCTATAGAGCGATAGGTTATATGAACACTCTATAGAGTGATAGGTTATATGAACACTCTAGTGATAGGTTATATGAACACTCTATAGAGTGATAGGTTATATGAACACTCTATAGAGCGATAGGTTATATGAACACTCTAGTGATAGGTTATATGAACACTCTATAGAGTGATAGGTTATATGAACACTCTATAGAGTGATAGGTTATATGAACACTCTATAGAGTGATAGGTTATATGAACACTCTATAGAGTGATAGGTTATATGAACACTCTATAGAGTGATAGGTTATATGAACACTCTATAGAGTGGTAGGTTATATGAACACTCTATAGAGCGATAGGTTATATGAACACTCTATAGAGCGATAGGTTATATGAACACTCTATAGAGTGATAGGTTATATGAACACTCTATAGAGCGATAGGTTATATGAACACTCTATAGAGTGATAGGTTATATGAACACTCTATAGAGCGATAGGTTATATGAACACTCTAGTGATAGGTTATATGAACACTCTATAGAGTGATAGGTTATATGAACACTCTATAGAGCGATAGGTTATATGAACACTCTATAGAGTGATAGGTTATATGAACACTCTATAGAGTGATAGGTTATATGAACACTCTATAGAGTGGTAGGTTATATGAACACTCTATAGAATGATAGGTTATATGAACACTCTAGTGATAGGTTATATGAACACTCTATAGAGTGATAGGTTATATGAACACTCTATAGAGTGATAGGTTATATGAACACTCTATAGAGTGATAGGTTATATGAACACTCTATAGAGTGATAGGTTATATGAACACTCTATAGAGCGATAGGTTATATGAACACTCTAGTGATAGGTTATATGAACACTCTATAGAGCGATAGGTTATATGAACACTCTATATAGTGATAGGTTATATGAACACTCTATAGAGCGATAGGTTATATGAACACTCTATAGAGTGATAGGTTATATGAACACTCTATAGAGCGATAGGTTATATGAACACTCTATAGAGTGATAGGTTATATGAACACTCTATAGAGTGATAGGTTATATGAACACTCTATAGAGTGATAGGTTATATGAACACTCTATAGAGTGATAGGTTATATGAACACTCTATAGAGTGATAGGTTATATGAACACACTCTATAGAGTGATAGGTTATATGAACACACTCTATAGAGTGATAGGTTATATGAACACTCTATAGAGTGGTAGGTTATATGAACACTCTATATAATGATAGGTTATATGAACACTCTATAGAGTGATAGGTTATATGAACACTCTATAGAGCGATAGGTTATATGAACACTCTATAGAGTGATAGGTTATATGAACACTCTATAGAGTGATAGGTTATATGAACACTCTATAGAGCGATAGGTTATATGAACACTCTAGTGATAGGTTATATGAACACTCTATAGAGCGATAGGTTATATGAACACTCTATAGAGCGATAGGTTATATGAACACTCTATAGAGCGATAGGTTATATGAACACTCTATATAGTGATAGGTTATATGAACACTCTATAGAGCGATAGGTTATATGAACACTCTATAGAGTGATAGGTTATATGAACACACTAGTGATAGGTTATATGAACACTCTATAGAGTGATAGGTTATATGAACACTCTATAGAGTGATAGGTTATATGAACACTCTATAGAGTGATAGGTTATATGAACACTCTATAGAGCGATAGGTTATATGAACACTCTAGTGATAGGTTATATGAACACTCTATAGAGCGATAGGTTATATGAACACTCTATAGAGCGATAGGTTATATGAACACTCTATAGAGTGATAGGTTATATGAACACTCTATAGAGTGGTAGGTTATATGAACACTCTATAGAGCGATAGGTTATATGAACACTCTATAGAGCGATAGGTTATATGAACACTCTATAGAGTGATAGGTTATATGAACACTCTATAGAGCGATAGGTTATATGAACACTCTATAGAGTGATAGGTTATATGAACACTCTATAGAGCGATAGGTTATATGAACACTCTAGTGATAGGTTATATGATCACTCTATAGAGTGATAGGTTATATGAACACTCTATAGAGCGATAGGTTATATGAACACTCTAGTGATAGGTTATATGAACACTCTATAGAGTGATAGGTTATATGAACACTCTATAGAGCGATAGGTTATATGAACACACTAGTGATAGGTTATATGAACACTCTATAGAGCGATAGGTTATATGAACACTCTATAGAGCGATAGGTTATATGAACACACTAGTGATAGGTTATATGAACACTCTATAGAGCGATAGGTTATATGAACACTCTATAGAGTGGTAGGTTATATGAACACTCTATAGAGTGATAGGTTATATGAACACTCTATAGAGTGATAGGTTATATGAACACTCTATAGAGCGATAGGTTATATGAACACTCTATAGAGTGATAGGTTATATGAACACTCTATAGAGTGATAGGTTATATGAACACTCTATAGAGTGGTAGGTTATATGAACACTCTATAGAATGATAGGTTATATGAACACTCTATAGAGTGATAGGTTATATGAACACTCTATAGAGCGATAGGTTATATGAACACTCTATAGAGTGATAGGTTATATGAACACTCTATAGAGCGATAGGTTATATGAACACTCTATAGAGCGATAGGTTATATGAACACTCTAGTGATAGGTTATATGAACACTCTATAGAGCGATAGGTTATATGAACACTCTATAGAGTGATAGGTTATATGAACACTCTATAGAGTGATAGGTTATATGAACACTCTAGTGATAGGTTATATGAACACTCTATAGAGTGATAGGTTATATGAACACTCTATAGAGTGATAGGTTATATGAACACTCTATAGAGTGATAGGTTATATGAACACTCTATAGAGTGATAGGTTATATGAACACTCTATAGAGTGATAGGTTATATGAACACTCTAGTGATAGGTTAAATGAACACTCTATAGAGTGATAGGTTATATGAACACTCTATAGAGTGATAGGTTATATGAACACTCTATAGAGCGATAGGTTATATGAACACTCTATAGAGCGATAGGTTATATGAACACTCTATAGAGTGATAGGTTATATGAACACTCTATAGAGTGATAGGTTATATGAACACTCTATAGAGCGATAGGTTATATGAACACTCTAGTGATAGGTTATATGAACACTCTATAGAGTGATAGGTTATATGAACACTCTAGTGATAGGTTATATGAACACTCTATAGAGTGATAGGTTATATGAACACTCTATAGAGTGATAGGTTATATGAACACTCTATAGAGCGATAGGTTATATGAACACTCTATAGAGCGATAGGTTATATGAACACTCTATAGAGTGATAGGTTATATGAACACTCTATAGAGTGATAGGTTATATGAACACTCTATAGAGCGATAGGTTATATGAACACTCTATAGAGCGATAGGTTATATGAACACTCTATAGAGTGATAGGTTATATGAACACTCTATAGACTGATAGGTTATATGAACACTCTATAGAGCGATAGGTTATATGAACACTCTAGTGATAGGTTATATGAACACTCTATAGAGTGATAGGTTATATGAACACTCTAGTGATAGGTTATATGAACACTCTATAGAGTGATAGGTTATATGAACACTCTATAGAGTGATAGGTTATATGAACACTCTATAGAGCGATAGGTTATATGAACACTCTATAGAGTGATAGGTTATATGAACACTCTATAGAGCGATAGGTTATATGAACACTCTATAGAGCGATAGGTTATATGAACACTCTATAGAGCGATAGGGTATATGAACACTCTATAGAGTGATAGGTTATATGAACACTCTATAGAGCGATAGGTTATATGAAAACGCTATAGAGCGATAGGTTATATGAACACTCTATAGAGTGATAGGTTATATGAACACTCTAGTGATAGGTTATATGAACACTCTATAGAGCGATAGGTTATATGAACACTCTATAGAGCGATAGGTTATATGAACACTCTATAGAGTGATAGGTTATATGAACACTCTAGTGATAGGTTATATGAACACTCTATAGAGCGATAGGTTATATGAACACTCTATAGAGTGATAGGTTATATGAACACTCTATAGAGTGATAGGTTATATGAACACTCTATAGAGTGATAGGTTATATGAACACTCTAGTGATAGGTTATATGAACACTCTATAGAGCGATAGGTTATATGAACACTCTATAGAGCGATAGGTTATATGAACACTCTATAGAGCGATAGGTTATATGAACACTCTATAGAGCGATAGGTTATATGAACACTCTAGTGATAGGTTATATGAACACTCTATAGAGTGGTAGGTTATATGAACACTCTATAGAGTGATAGGTTATATGAACACTCTATAGAGCGATAGGTTATATGAACACTCTATAGAGCGATAGGTTATATGAACACTCTATAGAGTGATAGGTTATATGAACACACTATAGAGTGATAGGTTATATGAACACTCTATAGAGTGATAGGTTATATGAACACTCTATAGAGCGATAGGTTATATGAACACTCTATAGAGTGGTAGGTTATATGAACACTCTATAGAGCGATAGGTTATATGAACACTCTAGTGATAGGTTATATGAACACTCTATAGAGCGATAGGTTATATGAACACTCTATAGAGCGATAGGTTATATGAACACTCTATAGAGCGATAGGTTATATGAACACTCTATAGAGTGATAGGTTATATGAACACTCTATAGAGTGATAGGTTATATGAACACTCTATAGAGCGATAGGTTATATGAACACTCTATAGAGCGATAGGTTATATGAACACTCTATAGAGTGGTAGGTTATATGAACACTCTATAGAGTGATAGGTTATATGAACACTCTATAGAGCGATAGGTTATATGAACACTCTAGTGATAGGTTATATGAACACTCTATAGAGTGATAGGTTATATGAACACTCTATAGAGCGATAGGTTATATGAACACTCTATAGAGCGATAGGTTATATGAACACTCTATAGAGTGATAGGTTATATGAACACTCTATAGAGTGATAGGTTATATGAACACTCTATAGAGCGATATGTTATATGAACACTCTATAGAGTGATAGGTTATATGAACACTCTATAGAGTGATAGGTTATATGAACACTCTATAGAGTGGTAGGTTATATGAACACTCTATAGAGTGATAGGTTATATGAACACACTATAGAGTGATAGGTTATATGAACACTCTATAGAGTGATAGGTTATATGAACACTCTATAGAGCGATAGGTTATATGAACACTCTATAGAGTGGTAGGTTATATGAACACTCTATAGAGCGATAGGTTATATGAATACTCTAGTGATAGGTTATATGAACACTCTATAGAGCGATAGGTTATATGAACACTCTATAGAGCGATAGGTTATATGAACACTCTATAGAGTGATAGGTTATATGAACACTCTAGTGATAGGTTATATGAACACTCTATAGAGCGATAGGTTATATGAACACTCTATAGAGCGATAGGTTATATGAACACTCTATAGAGTGATAGGTTATATGAACACTCTATAGAGCGATAGGTTATATGAACACTCTATAGAGTGATAGGTTATATGAACACACTATAGAGTGATAGGTTATATGAACACTCTATAGAGTGATAGGTTATATGAACACTCTATAGAGCGATAGGTTATATGAACACTCTATAGAGTGGTAGGTTATATGAACACTCTATAGAGCGATAGGTTATATGAACACTCTAGTGATAGGTTATATGAACACTCTATAGAGCGATAGGTTATATGAACACTCTATAGAGCGATAGGTTATATGAACACTCTATAGAGTGATAGGTTATATGAACACTCTAGTGATAGGTTATATGAACACTCTATAGAGCGATAGGTTATATGAACACTCTATAGAGCGATAGGTTATATGAACACTCTATAGAGTGATAGGTTATATGAACACTCTATAGAGCGATAGGTTATATGAACACTCTATAGAGTCATAGGTTATATGAACACTCTATAGAGTGATAGGTTATATGAACACACTCTATAGAGTGATAGGTTATATGAACACTCTATAGAGTGGTAGGTTATATGAACACTCTATAGAGTGGTAGGTTATATGAACACTCTATAGAGCGATAGGTTATATGAACACTCTAGTGATAGGTTATATGAACACTCTATAGAGCGATAGGTTATATGAACACTCTATAGAGCGATAGGTTATATGAACACTCTAGTGATAGGTTATATGAACACTCTATAGAGCGATAGGTTATATGAACACTCTATAGAGCGATAGGTTATATGAACACTCTATAGAGTGATAGGTTATATGAACACTCTATAGAGCGATAGGTTATATGAACACTCTATAGAGTGATAGGTTATATGAACACTCTATAGAGTGATAGGTTATATGAACACTCTATAGAGTGATAGGTTATATGAACACACTCTATAGAGTGATAGGTTATATGAACACTCTATAGAGTGGTAGGTTATATGAACACTCTATAGAGTGATAGGTTATATGAACACTCTATAGAGTGATAGGTTATATGAACACTCTAGTGATAGGTTATATGAACACTCTATAGAGCGATAGGTTATATGAACACTCTATAGAGCGATAGGTTATATGAACACTCTATAGAGTGATAGGTTATATGAACACTCTATAGAGTGGTAGGTTATATGAACACTCTATAGAGCGATAGGTTATATGAACACACTCTATAGAGTGATAGGTTATATGAACACTCTAGTGATAGGTTATATGAACACTCTATAGAGCGATAGGTTATATGAACACTCTAGTGATAGGTTATATGAACACTCTATAGAGCGATAGGTTATATGAACACTCTATAGAGTGATAGGTTATATGAACACTCTAGTGATAGGTTATATGAACACTCTATAGAGTGATAGGTTATATGAACACTCTATAGAGCGATAGGTTATATGAACACTCTAGTGATAGGTTATATGAACACTCTATAGAGTGATAGGTTATATGAACACTCTATAGAGCGATAGGTTATATGAACACTCTATAGAGCGATAGGTTATATGAACACACTAGTGATAGGTTATATGAACACTCTATAGAGCGATAGGTTATATGAACACTCTAGTGATAGGTTATATGAACACTCTATAGAGTGATAGGTTATATGAACACTCTATAGAGTGATAGGTTATATGAACACTCTATAGAGTGATAGTTTATATGAACACTCTATAGAGTGATAGGTTATATGAACACTCTATAGAGTGATAGGTTATATGAACACTCTATAGAGCGATAGGTTATATGAACACTCTATAGAGTGATAGGTTATATGAACACTCTATAGAGCGATAGGTTATATGAACACTCTAGTGATAGGTTATATGAACACTCTATATAGTGATAGGTTATATGAACACTCTATAGAGCGATAGGTTATATGAACACTCTATAGAGTGATAGGTTATATGAACACTCTATAGAGCGATAGGTTATATGAACACTCTAGTGATAGGTTATATGAACACTCTATAGAGCGATAGGTTATATGAACACTCTATAGAGTGGTAGGTTATATGAACACTCTAGTGATAGGTTATATGAACACTCTATAGAGCGATAGGTTATATGAACACTCTATAGAGTGATAGGTTATATGAACACTCTATAGAGCGATAGGTTATATGAACACTCTATAGAGTGATAGGTTATATGAACACTCTAGTGATAGGTTATATGAACACTCTATAGAGCGATAGGTTATATGAACACTCTATAGAGCGATAGGTTATATGAACACTCTATAGAGCGATAGGTTATATGAACACTCTATAGAGCGATAGGTTATATGAACACTCTATAGAGTGATAGGTTATATGAACACTCTATAGAGCGATAGGTTATATGAACACTCTATAGAGTGATAGGTTATATGAACACTCTATAGAGTGATAGGTTATATGAACACTCTATAGAGCGATAGGTTATATGAACACTCTATAGAGTGATAGGTTATATGAACACTCTATAGAGCGATAGGTTATATGAACACTCTATAGAGCGATAGGTTATATGAACACTCTATAGAGCGATAGGTTATATGAACACTCTAGTGATAGGTTATATGAACACTCTATAGAGTGATAGGTTATATGAACACTCTATAGAGCGATAGGTTATATGAACACTCTATAGAGTGATAGGTTATATGAACACTCTATAGAGTGGTAGGTTATATGAACACTCTATAGAGTGGTAGGTTATATGAACACTCTAGTGATAGGTTATATGAACACTCTATAGAGTGATAGGTTATATGAACACTCTATAGAGTGATAGGTTATATGAACACTCTATAGAGTGATAGGTTATATGAACACTCTATAGAGTGGTAGGTTATATGAACACTCTAGTGATAGGTTATATGAACACTCTATAGAGTGATAGGTTATATGAACACTCTATAGAGTGATAGGTTATATGAACACTCTATAGAGCGATAGGTTATATGAACACTCTATAGAGCGATAGGTTATATGAACACTCTATAGAGTGATAGGTTATATGAACACTCTATAGAGTGATAGGTTATATGAACACTCTATAGAGCGATAGGTTATATGAACACTCTATAGAGCGATAGGTTATATGAACACTCTATAGAGTGATAGGTTATATGAACACTCTATAGACTGATAGGTTATATGAACACTCTATAGAGTGATAGGTTATATGAACACTCTATAGAGCGATAGGTTATATGAACACTCTATAGAGCGATAGGTTATATGAACACTCTATAGAGCGATAGGTTATATGAACACTCTATAGAGTGATAGGTTATATGAACACTATAGTGATTGGTTATATGAACACTCTATAGAGTGATAGGTTATATGAACACTCTATAGAGCGATAGGTTATATGAACACTCTATAGAGCGATAGGTTATATGAACACTCTATAGAGTGATAGGTTATATGAACACTCTAGTGATAGGTTATATGAACACTCTATAGAGCGATAGGTTATATGAACACTCTATAGAGCGATAGGTTATATGAACACTCTATAGAGTGATAGGTTATATGAACACTCTAGTGATAGGTTATATGAACACTCTATAGAGCGATAGGTTATATGAACACTCTATAGAGCGATAGGTTATATGAACACTCTATATAGTGATAGGTTATATGAACACTCTAGTGATAGGTTATATGAACACTCTATAGAGTGGTAGGTTATATGAACACTCTATAGAGTGATAGGTTATATGAACACTCTATAGAGCGATAGGTTATATGAACACTCTATAGAGCGATAGGTTATATGAACACTCTATAGAGTGATAGGTTATATGAACACTCTATAGAGTGGTAGGTTATATGAACACTCTATAGAGTGATAGGTTATATGAACACACTATAGAGTGATAGGTTATATGAACACTCTATAGAGTGATAGGTTATATGAACACTCTATAGAGCGATAGGTTATATGAACACTTTATAGAGTGGTAGGTTATATGAACACTCTATAGAGCGATAGGTTATATGAACACTCTAGTGATAGGTTATATGAACACTCTATAGAGCGATAGGTTATATGAACACTCTATAGAGCGATAGGTTATATGAACACTCTATAGAGCGATAGGTTATATGAACACTCTATAGAGTGATAGGTTATATGAACACTCTATAGAGTGATA
Source organism: Osedax fenrisi (assembly GCA_964019155.1). Lineage (NCBI taxonomy): Eukaryota > Metazoa > Annelida > Polychaeta > Sabellida > Siboglinidae > Osedax > Osedax fenrisi. The sequence goes on from CAXHSG010000263.1 coordinate 140,404, forward strand.
GGTTATATGAACACTCTATAGAGCGATAGGTTATATGAACACTCTATAGAGCGATAGGTTATATGAACACTCTATAGAGTGGTAGGTTATATGAACACTCTATAGAGTGATAGGTTATATGAACACTCTATAGAGCGATAGGTTATATGAACACTCTAGTGGATAGGTTATATGAACACTCTATAGAGTGATAGGTTATATGAACACTCTATAGAGCGATAGGTTATATGAACACTCTATAGAGCGATAGGTTATATGAACACTCTATAGAGTGATAGGTTATATGAACACTCTATAGAGTGATAGGTTATATGAACACTCTATAGAGCGATATGTTATATGAACACTCTATAGAGTGATAGGTTATATGAACACTCTATAGAGTGATAGGTTATATGAACACTCTATAGAGTGGTAGGTTATATGAACACTCTATAGAGTGATAGGTTATATGAACACACTATAGAGTGATAGGTTATATGAACACTCTATAGAGTGATAGGTTATATGAACACTCTATAGAGCGATAGGTTATATGAACACTCTATAGAGTGGTAGGTTATATGAACACTCTATAGAGCGATAGGTTATATGAACTACTCTAGTGATAGGTTATATGAACACTCTATAGAGCGATAGGTTATATGAACACTCTATAGAGCGATAGGTTATATGAACACTCTATAGAGTGATATGTTATATGAACACTCTATAGAGCGATAGGTTATATGAACACTCTATAGAGTGATAGGTTATATGAACACTCTATAGAGTGATAGGTTATATGAACACTCTATAGAGTGATAGGTTATATGAACACTCTATAGAGTGGTAGGTTATATGAACACTCTATAGAGTGATAGGTTATATGAACACTCTATAGAGCTGATAGGTTATATGAACACTCTATAGAGCGATAGGTTATATGAACACTCTATAGAGTGATAGGTTATATGAACACTCTAGTGATAGGTTATATGAACACTCTATAGAGCGATAGGTTATATGAACACTCTATAGAGCGATAGGTTATATGAATACTCTAGTGATAGGTTATATGAACACTCTATAGAGCGATAGGTTATATGAACACTCTATAGAGCGATAGGTTATGAACACTCTATAGAGTGATAGGTTATATGAACACTCTAGTGATAGGTTATATGAACACTCTATAGAGCGATAGGTTATATGAACACTCTATAGAGCGATAGGTTATATGAACACTCTATAGAGTGATAGGTTATATGAACACTCTATAGAGCGATAGGTTATATGAACACTCTATAGAGTGATAGGTTATATGAACACTCTATAGAGTGATAGGTTATATGAACACTCTATAGAGTGATAGGTTATATGAACACACTCTATAGAGTGATAGGTTATATGAACACTCTATAGAGTGGTAGGTTATATGAACACTCTATAGAGTGATAGGTTATATGAACACTCTATAGAGCGATAGGTTATATGAACACTCTAGTGATAGGTTATATGAACACTCTATAGAGCGATAGGTTATATGAACACTCTATAGAGCGATAGGTTATATGAACACTCTATAGAGTGATAGGTTATATGAACACTCTAAGTGATAGGTTATATGAACACTCTATAGAGCGATAGGTTATATGAACACTCTATAGAGTGATAGGTTATATGAACACTCTATAGAGTGATAGGTTATATGAACACTCTATAGAGCGATAGGTTATATGAACACTCTATAGAGTGATAGGTTATATGAACACTCTATAGAGTGATAGGTTATATGAACACTCTATAGAGTGATAGGTTATATGAAACACTCTATAGAGTGATAGGTTATATGAACACTCTATAGAGTGATAGGTTATATGAACACTCTATAGAGTGATAGGTTATATGAACACTCTATAGAGTGATAGGTTATATGAACACTCTAGTGATAGGTTATATGAACACTCTATAGAGCGATAGGTTATATGAACACTCTATAGAGCGATAGGTTATATGAACACTCTATAGAGTGATAGGTTATATGAACACTCTATAGAGTGGTAGGTTATATGAACACTCTATAGAGCGATAGGTTATATGAACACACTCTATAGAGTGATAGGTTATATGAACACTCTATAGTGATAGGTTATATGAACACTCTATAGAGCGATAGGTTATATGAACACTCTAGTGATAGGTTATATGAACACTCTATAGAGCGATAGGTTATATGAACACTCTATAGAGTGATAGGTTAGATGAACACTCTATAGAGTGATAGGTTATATGAACACTCTAGTGATAGGTTATATGAACACTCTAGTGATAGGTTATATGAACACTCTATAGAGCGATAGGTTATATGAACACTCTATAGAGTGATAGGTTATATGAACACTCTATAGAGCTGATAGGTTATATGAACACTCTATAGAGTGATAGGTTATATGAACACTCTATAGAGCGATAGGTTATATGAACACTCTATAGAGCGATAGGTTATATGAACACTTCTATAGAGCGATAGGTTATATGAACACTCTATAGAGTGATAGGTTATATGAACACTATAGTGATTGGTTATATGAACACTCTATAGAGTGATAGGTTAT